>NW_003146142.1:0-48670 GCF_000003605.2 Saccoglossus kowalevskii | reverse complement strand
CATCACTGTGTAGCATTCACTGTGTAGTATTCTCTGTGTAGCATTCACTGTGTAGTATTCACTGTGTAGTATTCACTGTGTAGTATTCACTGTGTAGCATTCACTGTGTAGCATTCACTGTGTAGTATGCACTGTGTAGCATTCACTGTGTAGTATTCACTGTGTAGCATTCACTGTGTAGTATTCACTGTGTAGCATTCACAGTGTAGCATTCACAGTGTAGCATTCACTGTGTAGTATTCACTGTGTAGCATTCACTGTGTAACATTCACTGTGTAATATTCACTGTGTAATATTCACTGTGTAGTATTCACTGAGTAGTATTCACTGTGTAGTATTCACTGTGTAGTATTCACTGTGTAGCTTTCATTGTGTAGTATGCACTGTGTAGCTTTCACTGTGTAGCATTCACTGTGTAGCATTCACTGTGTAGTATGCACTGTGTAGCTTTCACTGTGTAGCATTCACTGTGTAGCATTCACTGTGTAGTATGCACTGTGTAGCATTCACAGTGTAGTATTCACTGTGTAGCATTCGCTGTGTAGTATTCAGTGTGTAGCATTCGCTGTGTAGTATTCACCGTGTAGTATTCACTGTGTAGCATTCAGTGTAGCATTCACTGTGTAGCATTCACTGTGTAGCTTTCATTGTATAGCATTCACTGTGTAGCTTTCACTGTGTAGCATTCACTGTGTAGCATTCACTGTGTAGTATGCACTGTGTAGCATTCACAGTGTAGTATTCACTGTGTAGCATTCGCTGTGTAGTATTCAGTGTGTAGTATTCATTGTGTAGTATTCATTGTGTAGCATTCACTGTGTAGCATTCACTGTATCATTCACTGTGCAGCATTCACTGTGTAGTATTCATTGTATAGCATTCATTGTATAACATTCACTGTGTAGTATTCACTGTGTAGTATTCACTGTGTAGCATTCACTGTGTAGCATTCATTGTGTAGCATTCACTGTGTAGCATTCACTGTGTAGCATTCACTGTGTAGTTTTCACTGTGTAGCATTCACTGTGTAGCATTCAGTGTAGCATTCACTGTGTAGTATTCACTGTGTAGCATTCACTGTGTAGTATTCACTGTGTAGCATTCACTGTGTAGCATTCACTGTGTAGTATTCTCTGTGTATATTCAATGTGTAGCATTCACTGTGTAGTATTCACTGTGTAGTATTCACTGTGTAGTATTCAATGTGTATTATTCACTGTGGTATTCACTGTGTAGCATTCACTGTGTAGTATTCACTGTGTAGTATTCACTATGTAACATTCACTGTGTAGCATTCACTGTGTAGTATTTACTGTGTAGCATTCACTGTGTAACATTCATTGTGTAGCATTCACTGTGTAGCATTCACTGTGTAGCATTCACTGTGTAGTATTCATTGTATAGCATTCATTGTGTAGCATTCACTGTGTAGTATTCACTGTGTAGCATTCACTGTGTAGTATTCACTGTGTAGCATTCACTGTGTAGCATTCACTGTGTAGTATTCTCTGTGTAGTATTCAATGTGTAGCATTCACTGTGTAGTATTCATTGTATAGCATTCACTGTGTAGCATTCACTGTGTAGCATTCACTGTGTAGTATGCACTGTGTAGCATTCACTGTGTAGTATTCACTGTGTAGCATTCACTGTGTAGTATTCACTGTGTAGCATTCACAGTGTAGCATTCACAGTGTAGCATTCACTGTGTAGTATTCACTGTGTAGCATTCACTGTGTAACATTCACTGTGTAATATTCACTGTGTAATATTCACTGTGTAGTATTCACTGAGTAGTATTCACTGTGTAGTATTCACTGTGTAGCTTTCATTGTATAGCATTCACTGTGTAGCTTTCACTGTGTAGCATTCACTGTGTAGCATTCACTGTGTAGTATGCACTGTGTAGCATTCACTGTGTAGTATTCACTGTGTAGTATTCACTGTGTAGTATTCACTGTGTAGCTTTCATTGTATAGCATTCACTGTGTAGCTTTCACTGTGTAGCATTCACTGTGTAGTATTCACTGTGTAGCATTCACTGTGTAGCATTCACTGTGTAGCATTTACAGTAGTATTCAATGTGTAGCATTCACTGTGTAGTATTCATTGTGTAGCATTCACAGTGTAGCATTCACAGTGTAGTATTCACTGTGTAGCATTCACAGTGTAGTATTCACTGTGTAGCATTCACTGTGTGGCATTCACTGTGTAGCAATCACTGTGTAGCATTCAGTGTAGCATTCACTGTGTAGTATTCACTGTGTAGCATTCACTGTGTAGTATTCACTGTGTAGCATTCACTGTGTAGCATTTACAGTAGTATTCACTGTGTAGCATTCACTGTGTAGTATTCATTGTGTAGCATTCACAGTGTAGCATTCACAGTGTAGTATTCACTGTGTAGCATTCACAGTGTAGTATTCACTGTGTAGCATTCACTGTGTGGCATTCACTGTGTAGCAATCACTGTGTAGCATTCAGTGTAGCATTCACTGTGTAGTATTCACTGTGTAGCATTCACTGTGTAGTATTCACTGTGTAGCATTCACTGTATAGCATTCACTGTGTCGTATTCACTGTGTAGCATTCACTGTGTAGTATTCACTGTGTAGTATTCACTGTGTAGTATTCACTGTGTAGTATTCACTGTGTAACATTCACTGTGTAGCATTCACTGTGTAGCATTCACTGTGTAGTATTCACTGTGCAGCATTCACCGTGTAGTATTCATTGTATAGCATTCACTGTGTAGCATTCACTGTGTAGCATAACATTGTGTAGCATTCACTGTGTAGTATTCACTGTGTAGTATTCATTGTGTAGCATTCACTGTGTAGCATTCACTGTGTAGCATTCACTGTGTAGCATTCACTGTGTAGCATTCAATGTGTAGTATTCACTGTGTAGTATTCACTGTGTAGTATTCACTGTGTAGCATTCACTGTGTAGCATTCACTGTGTAGCATCTACTGTGTAGCATTCACTGTGTAGCATTCATTGTGTAGTATTCGCTGTGTAGCATCCACTGTGTAGCATCCACTGTATAGCATTCACTGTGTAGTATTCACTGTGTAGTATTCACTGTGTAGTATTCACTGTGTAGTATTCACTGTGTAGCATTCACTGTGTAGAATTCACTGTATAGTATTCACTGTGTAGTATTCACTGTGTAGTATTCACTGTGTAGTATTCACTGTGTAGTATTCACAGTCTAGTATTCACTGTGTAGCATTCACTGTGTAGTATTCACTGTGTAACATTCACTGTGTAGTATTCACTGTGTAGTATTCACTGTGTAGTATTCACTGTGTAGTATTCACAGTCTAGTATTCACTGTGTAGTATTCACTGTGTAGCATTCACTGTGTAGCATTCACTGTGTAGCATTCACTGTGTAACATTCACAGTGTAGTATTCACTGTGTAGTATTCACTGTGTAGCATTCACTGTATAGTATTCACTGTGTAGTATTCACTGTGTAGTATTCATTGTGTAGTATTCACTGTGTAGTATTCACCGTGTAGTATTCACTGTGTAGCATTCACTGTGTAGTATTCACTGTGTAGCATTCACAGTGTAGCATTCACTGTGTAGCATTCACTGTGTAGTATTCACTGTGTAGCATTCACAGTGTAGCATTCACTGTGTAACATTCACTGTGTAGTATTCACTGTGTAGTATTCACTGTGTAGCATTCACTGTGTAGCATTCACTGTGTAATATTCACTGTGTAGCATTCACTCTCTAGCAATCACAGTGTAGCTTTCATTGTGTAGCATTCACTGTGTAGTATTCATTGTGTGTAGCATTCACTGTGTGGCATTCACTGTGTAGTATTCACTGTGTATTATTTGTGTAGCATTCACTGTGTAGTATTCACTGTGTAGCATTCACTGTGTAGTATTCACTGTGTAGCATTCAATGTGTAGCATTCATTGTATAGCATTCACTGTGTAGTATTCATTGTGTAGTATTCACTGTGTAGCATTCACTGTGTAACATTCAGTGTAGCATTCACTGTGTAGTATTCACTGTGTAGCATTCACTGTGTAGCATTCACTGTGTAGTATTCACTGTGTAGCATTCACTGTGTAGCAATCACTGTGTAGCATTCAGTGTAGCATTCACTGTGTAGTATTCACTGTGTAGCATTCACTGTGTAGTATTCACTGTGTAGCATTCACTGTGTAGCATTTACAGTAGTATTCACTGTGTAGCATTCACTGTGTAGTATTCATTGTGTAGCATTCACAGTGTAGCATTCACAGTGTAGTATTCACTGTGTAGCATTCACAGTGTAGTATTCACTGTGTAGCATTCACTGTGTGGCATTCACTGTGTAGCAATCACTGTGTAGCATTCAGTGTAGCATTCACTGTGTAGTATTCACTGTGTAGCATTCACTGTGTAGTATTCACTGTGTAGCATTCACTGTATAGCATTCACTGTGGCGTATTCACTGTGTAGCATTCACTGTGTAGTATTCACTGTGTAGTATTCACTGTGTAGTATTCACTGTGTAGTATTCACTGTGTAACATTCACTGTGTAGCATTCACTGTGTAGCATTCACTGTGTAGTATTCACTGTGCAGCATTCACCGTGTAGTATTCATTGTATAGCATTCACTGTATAGCATTCACTGTGTAGCATTCATTGTGTAGCATTCACTGTGTAGTATTCACTGTGTAAAATTCACTGTGTAGTATTCACTGTGTAGCATTCACAGTGTAGTATTCACTGTAGCATTCACTGTGTAGTATTCACTGTGTAGAATTCACTGTGTAGCATTCACAGTGTAATATTCACTGTGTAATATTCACTGTGTAGCATTCACTGTCTTGCATTCACTGTGTAGCTTTCATTGTGTAGCATTCACTGTGTAGTATTCACTGTGCAGTATTCACTGTGTAGTATTTGTGTAGTATTCACTGTGTAGTATTCACTGTGTAGCATTCAATGTGTAGCATTCATTGTATAGCATTCACTGTGTAGTATTCATTGTGTAGCATTCACTGTGTAGCATTCACTGTGTAGTATTCACTGTGTAGCATTCAGTGTGTAGTATTCAATGTGTATCATTCACTGTATAGTATTCACTGTGTAGTATTTACTGTGTAGCATTCACTGTGTAGTATTCATTGTGTAGTATTCACTGTGTAGTATTCACTGTGTAGCATTCACTGTGTAATATTCACTGTGTAGTATTCACAGTCTAGTATTCACTGTGTAGCATTCACTGTGTAGTATTCACTGTGTAACATTCACTGTGTAGTATTCACTGTGTAGCATTCACTGTGTAGCATTCATTGTGTAGCATTCATTGTGTAGCATTCACTGTGTAGTATTCACTGTGTAGTATTCATTGTGTAGCATTCACTGTGCAGCATTCACTGTGTAGCATTCACTGTGTAGCATTCACTGTGTAGCATTCAATGTGTAGCATTCACTGTGTAGTATTCACTGTGTAGTATTCACTGTGTAGCATTCACTGTGTAGCATTCACTGTGTAGCATCTACTGTGTAGCATTCACTGTGTAGCATTCATTGTGTAGTATTCGCTGTGTAGCATCCACTGTGTAGCATCCACTGTATAGCATTCACTGTGTAGTATTCACTGTGTAGTATTCACTGTGTAGTATTCACTGTGTAGTATTCACTGTGTAGCATTCACTGTGTAGCATTCACTGTATAGTATTCACTGTGTAGTATTCACTGTGTAGTATTCACTGTGTAGTATTCACTGTGTAGTATTCACAGTCTAGTATTCACTGTGCAGCATTCACTGTGTAGTATTCACTGTGTAACATTCACTGTGTAGTATTCACTGTGTAGTATTCACTGTGTAGTATTCACTGTGTAGTATTCACAGTCTAGTATTCACTGTGTAGCATTCACTGTGTAGCATTCACTGTGTAGTATTCACTGTGTAACATTCACTGTGTGGCATTCACTGTGTAGTATTCACTGTGTATTATTCACTGTGTAGCATTCACTGTGTAGTATTCACTGTGTAGTATTCACTGTGTAGCATTCACTGTGTAGCATTCACTGTGTAATATTCACTGTGTAGCATTCACTCTCTAGCAATCACTGTGTAGCTTTCATTGTGTAGCATTCACTGTGTAGTATTCATTGTGTGTAGCATTCACTGTGTGGCATTCACTGTGTAGTATTCACTGTGTATTATTTGTGTAGCATTCACTGTGTAGTATTCACTGTGTAGCATTCACTGTGTAGTATTCACTGTGTAGCATTCAATGTGTAGCATTCATTGTATAGCATTCACTGTGTAGTATTCATTGTGTAGTATTCACTGTGTAGCATTCACTGTGTAACATTCAGTGTAGCATTCACTGTGTAGTATTCACTGTGTAGCATTCACTGTGTAGCATTCACTGTGTAGCATTTACAGTAGTATTCACTGTGTAGCATTCACTGTGTAGTATTCATTGTGTAGCATTCACAGTGTAGCATTCACAGTGTAGTATTCACTGTGTAGCAATCACTGTGTAGCATTCAGTGTAGCATTCACTGTGTAGTATTCACTGTGTAGCATTCACTGTGTAGTATTCACTGTGTAGCATTCACTGTGTAGCAATCACTGTGTAGCATTCAGTGTAGCATTCACTGTGTAGTATTCATTGTGTAGCATTCACTGTGTAGCATTCACTGTGTAGTATTCACTGTGTAGCATTCAGTGTGTAGTATTCACTGTGTATCATTCACTGTATAGTATTCACTGTGTAGTATTTACTGTGTAGCATTCACTGTGTAGTATTCATTGTGTAGTATTCACTGTGTAGTATTCACTGTGTAGCATTCACTGTGTAATATTCACTGTGTAGTATTCACAGTCTAGTATTCACTGTGTAGCATTCACTGTGTAGTATTCACTGTGTAACATTCACTGTGTAGTATTCACTGTGTAGCATTCACTGTGTAGCATTCATTGTGTAGCATTCATTGTTTAGCATTCACTGTGTAGTATTCACTGTGTAGTATTCATTGTGTATCATTCACTGTGCAGCATTCACTGTGTAGCATTCACTGTAGCATTCACTGTGTAGCATTCAATGTGTAGCATTCACTGTGTAGTATTCACTGTGTAGTATTCACTGTGTAGCATTCACTGTGTAGCATTCACTGTGTAGCATCTACTGTGTAGCATTCACTGTGTAGCATTCATTGTGTAGTATTCGCTGTGTAGCATCCACTGTGTAGCATCCACTGTATAGCATTCACTGTGTAGTATTCACTGTGTAGTATTCACTGTGTAGTATTCACTGTGTAGTATTCACTGTGTAGCATTCACTGTGTAGCATTCACTGTATAGTATTCACTGTGTAGTATTCACTGTGTAGTATTCACTGTGTAGTATTCACTGTGTAGTATTCACAGTCTAGTATTCACTGTGTAGCATTCACTGTGTAGTATTCACTGTGTAACATTCACTGTGTAGTATTCACTGTGTAGTATTCACTGTGTAGTATTCACTGTGTAGTATTCACAGTCTAGTATTCACTGTGTAGCATTCACTGTGTAGCATTCACTGTGTAGCATTCACTGTGTAACATTCACAGTGTAGTATTCACTGTGTAGTATTCACTGTGTAGCATTCACTGTATAGTATTCACTGTGTAGTATTCACTGTGTAGTATTCATTGTGTAGTATTCACTGTGTAGTATTCACCGTGTAGTATTCACCGTGTAGCATTCACTGTGTAGTATTCACTGTGTAGCATTCACAGTGTAGCATTCACTGTGTAGCATTCACTGTGTAGTATTCACTGTGTAGCATTCACAGTGTAGCATTCACTGTGTAGCATTCACTGTGTAATATTCACTGTGTAGTATTCACTGTGTAGCATTCACTGTGTAGCATTCACTGTGTAATATTCACTGTGTAGCATTCACTCTCTAGCAATCACTGTGTAGCTTTCATTGTGTAGCATTCACTGTGTAGTATTCATTGTGTGTAGCATTCACTGTGTGGCATTCACTGTGTAGTATTCACTGTGTATTATTTGTGTAGCATTCACTGTGTAGTATTCACTGTGTAGTATTCACTGTGTAGCATTCACTGTGTAGCATTCACTGTGTAATATTCACTGTGTAGCATTCACTCTCTAGCAATCACTGTGTAGCTTTCATTGTGTAGCATTCACTGTGTAGTATTCATTGTGTGTAGCATTCACTGTGTGGCATTCACTGTGTAGTATTCACTGTGTATTATTTGTGTAGCATTCACTGTGTAGTATTCACTGTGTAGCATTCACTGTGTAGTATTCACTGTGTAGCATTCAATGTGTAGCATTCATTGTATAGCATTCACTGTGTAGTATTCATTGTGTAGTATTCACTGTGTAGCATTCACTGTGTAACATTCACTGTGTAGCATTCACTGTGTAGCATTCACTGTGTAGCATTCATTGTGTGTAGCATTCACTGTGTGGCATTCACTGTGTAGTATTCACTGTGTATTATTTGTGTAGCATTCACTGTGTAGTATTCACTGTGTAGCATTCACTGTGTAGTATTCATTGTGTAGCATTCAATGTGTAGCATTCATTGTATAGCATTCACTGTGTAGCATTCACTGTGTAGTATTCACTGTGTAGCATTCACTGTGTAGCATTCAGTGTAGCATTCACTGTGTAGCATTCACTGTGTAGCATTCACTGTGTAGCTTTCATTGTTTAGCATTCACTGTGTAGTATTCATTGTGTGTAGCATTCACTGTGTGGCATTCACTGTGTAGTATTCACTGTGTATTATTTGTGTAGCATTCACTGTGTAGTATTCACTGTGTAGTATTCACTGTGTAGTATTCACTGTGTAGCATTCAATGTGTAGCATTCATTGTATAGCATTCACTGTGTAGTATTCATTGTGTAGTATTCACTGTGTAGCGTTCACTGTGTAGCATTCAGTGTAGCATTCACTGTGTAGTATTCACTGTGTAGCATGCACTGTGTAGCATTTACAGTAGTATTCTCTGTGTAGCATTCACTGTGTAGTATTCATTGTGTAGCATTCACAGTGTAGCATTCACAGTGTAGTATTCACTGTGTAGCATTCACAGTGTAGTATTCACTGTGTAGCATTCACTGTGTGGCATTCACTGTGTAGCAATCACAGTGTAGCATTCAGTGTAGTATTCACTGTGTAGTATTCACTGTGTAGCATTCACTGTGTAGTATTCACTGTGTAGCATTCACTGTATAGCATTCACTGTGTCGTATTCACTGTGTAGTATTCACTGTGTAGCATTCACTGTGTAGCATTCAGTGTAGCATTCACTGTGTAGTATTCACTGTGTAGCATTCACTGTGTAGCATTCACTGTGTAGCATTTACAGTAGTATTCACTGTGTAGCATTCACTGTGTAGTATTCATTGTGTAGCATTCACAGTGTAGCATTCACAGTGTAGTATTCACTGTGTAGCATTCACTGTATAGCATTCACTGTGTAGCATTCACTATGTGGCATTCACTGTGTAGCAATCACTGTGTAGCATTCAGTGTAGTATTCACTGTGTAGTATTCACTGTGTAGCATTCACTGTGTAGTATTCACTGTGTAGCATTCACTGTATAGCATTCACTGTGTCGTATTCACTGTGTAGTATTCACTGTGTAGCATTCACTGTGTAGCATTCACTGTGTATTATTCACTGTGTATTATTCACTGTGTATTATTCACTGTGTAGTATTCACTGTGTAGCATTCACTGTGTAGTATTCACTGTGTAGTATTCACTGTGTAGTATTCACTGTGTAACATTCACTGTGTAGCATTCACTGTGTAGTATTCACTGTGCAGCATTCACTGTGTAGTATTCATTGTATAGCATTCACTGTGTAGCATTCACTGTGTAGCATTCAATTGTGTAGCATTCACTGTGTAGTATTCACTGTGTAAAATTCACTGTGTAGTATTCACTGTGTAGCATTCACTGTGTAGTATTCACTGTAGCATTCACTGTGTAGCATTCACTGTGTAGCATTCACTGTGTAGCATTCACTGTGTAGTATTCACTGTCTTGCATTCACTGTGTAGGTTTCATTGTGTAGCATCCACTGTGTAGTATTCACTGTGCAGTATTCACTGTGTAGTATTTGTGTAGCATTCACTGTGTAGTATTCACTGTGTAGTATTCACTGTGTAGCATTCAATGTGTAGCATTCATTGTAAAGCATTCACTGTGTAGTATTCATTGTGTAGCATTCACTGTGTAGCATTCAGTGTAGCATTCACTGTGTAGTATTCACTGTGTAGCATTCAGTGTGTAGTATTCACTGTGTATCATTCACTGTATAGTATTCACTGTGTAGTATTTACTGTGTAGCATTCACTGTGTAGTATTCATTGTGTAGTATTCACTGTGTAGTATTCACTGTGTAGCATTCACTGTGTAATATTCACTGTGTAGTATTCACAGTCTAGTATTCACTGTGTAGCATTCACTGTGTAGTATTCACTGTGTAGTATTCACTGTGTAGTATTCACTGTGTAGCATTCACTGTGTAGCATTCATTGTGTAGCATTCATTGTGTAGCATTCACTGTGTAGTATTCACTGTGTAGTATTCACTGTGTAGCATTCACTGTAGCATTCACTGTGTAGCATTCACTGTGTAGTATTCACTGTGTAGTATTCACTGTGTAGCATACACTGTTTAGTATTCACTGTGTAGCATTCACTGTGTAGTAATCACTGTATAGCATTCACTGTGTAGTATTCACTGTGTAGCATTCACTGTGTAATATTCACTGTGTAGCATTCACTGTATAGCATTCACTGTGTAGTATTCACTGTGTAGCATTCACTGTGTAATATTCACTGTGTAGCATTCACTGTGTAGTATTCACTGTATAGTATTCACTGTGTAGTATTCACTGTGTAGTATTCACTGTGTAGTATTCACTGTGTAGTATTCACTGTGTAGTATTCACCGTGTAGTATTCACAGTCTAGTATTCACTGTGTAGTATTCACTGTGCAGTATTCACTGTGTAGTATTCATTGTGTAGCATTCACTGTGTAGTATTCACCGTGTAGTATTCACTGTGTAGTATTCACTGTGTAGTATTCACTGCGTAGTATTCATTGTGTAGCATTCACAGTGTAGCATTCACAGTGTAGTATTCACTGTGTAGCATTCACTGTGTAGGATTCACTGTGTAGCATTCACTGTGTAGTATTCACGGTGTAGTATTCATTGTATAACATTCACTGTAGTATTCAATGTGTAGTATTCACTGTGTAGTATTGTATAGCATTCACTGTGTAGTATTCACTGTGTAGTATTCATTGTGTAGTATTCACTGTGTAGTATTCACTGTGTAGTATTCACTGTGTAACATTCACTGTGTAGCATTCACTGTGTAGCATTCACTGTGTAGTATTCACTGTGCAGCATTCACTGTGTAGTATTCATTGTATAGCATTCACTGTGTAGCATTCACTGTGTATTATTCACTGTGTATTATTCACTGTGTATTATTCACTGTGTAGTATTCACTGTGTAGTATTCACTGTGTAGCATTCACTGTGTAGTATTCACTGTGTAGTATTCACTGTGTAGTATTCACTGTGTAGTATTCACTGTGTAACATTCACTGTGTAGCATTCACTGTGTAGCATTCACTGTGTAGTATTCACTGTGCAGCATTCACTGTGTAGTATTCATTGTATAGCATTCACTGTGTAGCATTCACTGTGTAGCATTCATTGTGTAGCATTCACTGTGTAGTATTCACTGTGTAAAATTCACTGTGTAGTATTCACTGTGTAGCATTCACAGTGTAGTATTCACTGTAGCATTCACTGTGTAGTATTCACTGTGTAGCATTCACTGTGTAGCATTCACTGTGTAATATTCACTGTGTAATATTCACTGTGTAGCATTCACTGTCTTGCATTCACTGTGTAGCTTTCATTGTGTAGCATTCACTGTGTAGTATTCACTGTGCAGTATTCACTGTGCAGTATTCACTTTGTAGTATTTGTGTAGCATTCACTGTGTAGTATTCACTGTGTAGTATTCACTGTGTAGTATTCATTGTGTAGCATTCACTGTGTATCATTCACTGTGTAGTATTCACTGTGTAGCATTCAGTGTGTAGTATTCACTGTGTATCATTCACTGTATAGTATTCACTGTGTAGTATTTACTGTGTAGCATTCACTGTGTATCATTCATTGTGTAGTATTCACTGTGTATTATTCAGTGTGTAGTATTCACTGTGTAATATTCACTGTGTAGTATTCACAGTCTAGTATTCACTGTGTAGCATTCACTGTGTAGTATTCACTGTGTAACATTCACTGTGTAGTATTCACTGTGTAGCATTCACTGTGTAGCATTCACTGTGTAGCATTCATTGTGTAGCATTCATTGTGTAGCATTCACTGTGTAGTATTCACTGTGTAGTATTCACTGTGTAGCATTCACTGTAGCATTCACTGTGTAGCATTCACTGTGTAGTATTCACTGTGTAGTATTCACTGTGTAGCATTCACTGTTTAGTATTCACTGTGTAGCATTCACTGTGTAGTAATCAATGTATAGCATTCACTGTGTAGTATTCACTGTGTAGCATTCACTGTGTAATACTCACTGTGTAGCATTCACTGTATAGCATTCACTGTGTAGTATTCACTGTGTAGCATTCACTGTGTAGCATTCATTGTGTAATATTCACTGTGTAGCATTCACTGTATAGTATTCACTGTATAGTATTCACTGTGTAGTATTCACTGTGTAGTATTCACTGTGTAGTATTCACTGTGTAGTATTCACTGTGTAGTATTCACCGTGTAGTATTCACAGTCTAGTATTCACTGTGTATTATTCACTGTGCAGTATTCACTGTGTAGTATTCATTGTGTAGCATTCACTGTGTAGTATTCACCGTGTAGTATTCACTGTGTAGTATTCACTGTGTAGTATTCACTGCGTAGTATTCATTGTGTAGCATTCACAGTGTAGCATTCACAGTGTAGTATTCACTGTGTAGCATTCACTGTGTAGGATTCACTGTGTAGCATTCACTGTGTAGTATTCACGGTGTAGTATTCATTGTATAGCATTCACTGTAGTATTCAATGTGTAGTATTCACTGTGTAGTATTGTATAGCATTCACTGTGTAGTATTCACTGTGTAGTATTCATTGTGTAGTATTCACTGTGTAGCATTCACTGTGTAGTATTCACGGTGTAGTATTCATTGTATAGCTTTCACTGTAGTATTCAATGTGTAGTATTCACTGTGTAGTATTGTATAGCATTCACTGTGTAGTATTCACTGTGTAGTATTCACTGTGTAGTATTCACTGTGTAGCATTCACTGTGTAGCATTCACTGTGTAGTATTCACTGTGTAGTATTCACTGTGTAGCATTCACTGTGTAGCATTCACTGTGTAGTATTCACTGTATAGTATTCACTGTGTATTATTCACTGTGTAGTATTCATTGTGTAGCATTCAGTGTAGCATTCACTGTGTAGCATTCACTGTGTAGTATTCACTGTGTAGCATTCACTGTGTAGTATTCACTGTATAGCACTCACTGTGTAGTATTCACTGTGTATTATTCACTGTGTAGTATTCACTGTGTAGCATTCACTGTGTAGTATTCACTGTATAGCATTCACTGTGTAACATTCACTGTGTAACATTCACTGTGTAATATTCACTGTGTAGTATTCACTGTGTAGTATTCACTGTGTAGCTTTCATTGTATAGCATTCACTGTGTAGCTTTCACTGTGTAGCATTCACTGTGTAATATGCACTGTGTAGCATTCACTGTGTAGTATTCACTGTGTAGCATTCGCTGTGTAGCATTCACTGTGTAGTATTCACTGTGTAGCATTCAGTGTAGCATTCACTGTGTAGCATTCACTGTCTAGCATTCACTGTGTAGCTTTCATTGTATAGCATTCACTGTGTAGCATTCACTGTGTAGTATTCATTGTATAGCATTCACAGTGTAGCATTCACTGTGTAGTATTCACTGTGTAGCATTCAGTGTGTAACATTCACTGTGTAACATTCACTGTGTAGTATTCACTGAGTAGTATTCGCTGTGTAGCATTCACTGTGTAGTATTCACTGTGTAGCATTCACTGTAACATTCACTGTGTATATGCACTGTGTAGCATTCACTGTGTATATTCACTGTGTACATTCACTGTGTATATTCACTGTGTACATTCAGTGTACATTCATGTACATTCACTGTGTACATTCACTGTCTACATTCACTGTGTACTTTCATTGTATACATTCACTGTGTACATTCACTGTGTATATTCATTGTATAGCATTCACAGTGTACATTGACTGTGTAGTATTCACTGTGTAGCATTCACTGTGTAGTATTCACTGTGTAGTATTCACTGTGTAGTATTCACTGTGTAGCATTCACTGTGTAGTATTCACTGTGTAGAATTCACTGTGTATTATTCACTGTGTAGCATTCACTGTGTAGTATTCACTGTATAGCACTCACTGTGTAGTATTCACTGTGTATTATTCACTGTGTAGTATTCACTGTGTAGCATTCACTGTGTAGTATTCACTGTGTATTATTCACTGTGTATTATTCACTGTGTAGCATTCACTATGTAGAATTCACTGTGTAGTATTCACTGTGTAGCATTCACTGTGTAGTATTCACTGTGTAGTATTCACTGTGTAGCATTCACTGTGTAGCATTCACTGTGTAGTATTCACTGTATAGCACTCACTGTGTAGTATTCACTGTGTAGTATTCACTGTGTAGTATTCACTGTGTAGCATTCACTGTGTATTATTCACTGTGTAGTATTCACTGTGTAGCATTCACTGTGTAGTATTCACTGTGTAGAATTCACTGTATAGCACTCACTGTGTAGTATTCACTGTGTAGTATTCACTGTGTAGCATTCACTGTGTAGTATTCACTGTGTATTATTCACTGTGTATTATTCACTGTGTAGTATTCACTGTGTAGTATTCACTGTGTATTATTCACTGTGTATTATTCACTGTGTAGCATTCACTGTGTAGTATTCACTGTAGTATTCACTGTGTAGCATTCACTGTGTAGTATTCACTGTGTATTATTCACTGTGTAGTATTCACTGTGGAGTATTCACTGTGGAGTATTCACTGTGTATTATTCACTGTGGAGTATTCACTGTGTATTATTCACTGTGTAGCATTCACTGTGTAGTATTCACTGTATAGCACTCACTGTGTAGTATTCACTGTGTATTATTCACTGTGTAGTATTCACTGTGTAGCATTCACTGTGTAGTATACACTGTGTATTATTCACTGTGTATTATTCACTGTGTAGCATTCACTGTGTAGTATTCACTGTGTAGCATTCACTATGTAGAATTCACTGTGTAGTATTCACTGTGTAGCATTCACTGTGTAGTATTCACTGTGTAGTATTCACTGTGTAACATTCACTGTGTAGCATTCACTGTGTAGTATTTACTGTGTAGCATTCACTGTGTAACATTCATTGTATAGCATTCACTGTGTAGCATTCACTGTGTAGCATTCACTGTGTAGTATTCATTGTATAGCATTCATTGTGTAGCATTCACTGTGTAGTATTCACTGTGCAGCATTCACTGTGTAGTATTCACTGTATAGCATTCACTGTGTAGCATTCACTGTGTAGCATTCACTGTGTAGTATGCACTGTGTAGCATTCACTGTGTAGTATTCACTGTGTAGTATTCACTGTGTAGCATTCACAGTGTAGCATTCACTGTGTAGTATTCACTGTGTAGTATTCACTGTGTAGCATTCACTGTGTATTATTCACTGTGTATTATTCACTGTGTAGTATTCACTGTATAGCATTCACTGTGTAGCATTCACTGTGTAGCATTCACTGTGTAGTATGCACTGTGTAGCATTCACTGTGTAGTATTCACTGTGTAGCATTCACTGTGTATTATTCACTGTGTATTATTCACTGTGTAGTATTCACTGTGGAGTATTCACTGTGTATTATTCACTGTGGAGTATTCACTGTGTATTATTCACTGTGTAGCATTCACTGTGTAGTATTCACTGTATAGCACTCACTGTGTAGTATTCATTGTGTGTATTATTCACTGTGTAGTATTCACTGTGTAGCATTCACTGTGTAGTATTCACTGTGTATTATTCACTGTGTATTATTCACTGTGTAGCATTCACTATGTAGAATTCACTGTGTAGTATTCACTGTGTAGCATTCACTGTGTAGTATTCACTGTGTAGTATTCACTGTGTAGCATTCACTGTGTAGCATTCACTGTGTAGTATTCACTGTATAGCACTCACTGTGTAGTATTCACTGTGTAGTATTCACTGTGTAGTATTCACTGTGTAGCATTCACTGTGTATTATTCACTGTGTAGTATTCACTGTGTAGCATTCACTGTGTAGTATTCACTGTGTAGAATTCACTGTATAGCACTCACTGTGTAGTATTCACTGTGTAGTATTCACTGTGTAGCATTCACTGTGTAGTATTCACTGTGTATTATTCACTGTGTATTATTCACTGTGTAGTATTCACTGTGTAGTATTCACTGTGTATTATTCACTGTGTATTATTCACTGTGTAGCATTCACTGTGTAGTATTCACTGTAGTATTCACTGTGTAGCATTCACTGTGTAGTATTCACTGTGTATTATTCACTGTGTAGTATTCACTGTGGAGTATTCACTGTGGAGTATTCACTGTGTATTATTCACTGTGGAGTATTCACTGTGTATTATTCACTGTGTAGCATTCACTGTGTAGTATTCACTGTATAGCACTCACTGTGTAGTATTCACTGTGTATTATTCACTGTGTAGTATTCACTGTGTAGCATTCACTGTGTAGTATACACTGTGTATTATTCACTGTGTATTATTCACTGTGTAGCATTCACTGTGTAGTATTCACTCACTGTGTAGCATTCACTATGTAGAATTCACTGTGTAGTATTCACTGTGTAGCATTCACTGTGTAGTATTCACTGTGTAGTATTCACTGTGTAGCATTCACTGTGTAGCATTCACTGTGTAGTATTCACTGTATAGCACTCACTGTGTAGTATTCACTGTGTAGTATTCACTGTGTAGTATTCACTGTGTAGCATTCACTGTGTAGTATTCACTGTGTATTATTCACTGTGTAGTATTGACTGTGTAGTATTCACTGTGTAGTATTGACTGTGTAGTATTCACTGTGTAGCATTCACTGTGTAGTATTCACTGTGTAGTATTCACTGTGTAGTATTCACTGTGTAGCATTCACTGTGTAGTATTCACTGTGTAGAATTCACTGTGTATTATTCACTGTGTAGCACTCACTGTGTAGTATTCACTGTGTATTATTCACTTTGTAGTATTCACTGTGTATTATTCACTGTGTAGTATTCACTGTGTAGTATTCATTGTGTAGCATTCAGTGTAGCATTCACTGTGTAGCATTCACTGTGTAGTATTCACTGTGTAGCATTCACTGTGTAGTATTCACTGTATAGCACTCACTGTGTATTATTCACTGTGTAGTATTCACTGTGTAGCATTCACTGTGTAGTATTCACTGTATAGCATTCACTGTGTAGCATTCACTGTGTAGTATTCACTGTATAGCACTCACTGTGTAGTATCCATTGTGTATTATTCACTGTGTAGTATTCACTGTGTAGCATTCACTGTGTAGTATTCACTGTATAGCACTTACTGTGTAGTATTCACTGTGTATTATTCATTGTCACTGTGTAGTATTCACTGTATAGCATTCACTGTGTATTATTCACTGTGTAGCATTCACTGTGTAGTATTCACTGTGTAGTATTCACTGTGTAGCATTCACTGTGTAGCATTCACTGTGTAGCATTCACTGTGTAGCATTCACTGTGTAGTATTCTCTGTGTAGTATTCAATGTGTAGCATTCAATGTGTAGTATTCATTGTATAGCATTCACTGTGTAGCATTCACTGTGTAGTATTCACTGGTGTATCATTCACTGTGTAGCATTCAGTGTAGCATTCACTGTGTAGCATTCACTGTGTAGCATTCACTGTGTAGCATTCACTGTGTAGCTTTCATTGTTTAGCATTCACTGTGTAGTATTCATTGTGTGTAGCATTCACTGTGTGGCATTCACTGTGTAGTATTCACTGTGTATTATTTGTGTAGCATTCACTGTGTAGTATTCACTGTGTAGCATTCACTGTGTAGTATTCACTGTGTAGCATTCAATGTGTAGCATTCATTGTATAGCATTCACTGTGTAGTATTCATTGTGTAGTATTCACTGTGTAGCATTCACTGTGTAGCATTCAGTGTAGCATTCACTGTGTAGTATTCACTGTGTAGCATGCACTGTGTAGCATTTACAGTAGTATTCACTGTGTAGCATTCACTGTGTAGTATTCATTGTGTAGCATTCACAGTGTAGCATTCACAGTGTAGTATTCACTGTGTAGCATTCACAGTGTAGTATTCACTGTGTAGCATTCACTGTGTGGCATTCACTGTGTAGCAATCACTGTGTAGCATTCAGTGTAGTATTCACTGTGTAGTATTCACTGTGTAGCATTCACTGTGTAGTATTCACTGTGTAACATTCACTGTGTAGCATTCACTGTGTAGCATTCACTGTGTAGTATTCACTGTGCAGCATTCACTGTGTAGTATTCATTGTATAGCATTCACTGTGTAGCATTCACTGTGTAGCATTCATTGTGCAGCATTCACTGTGTAGTATTCACTGTGTAAAATTCACTGTGTAGTATTCACTGTGTAGCATTCACAGTGTAGTATTCACTGTAGCATTCACTGTGTAGTATTCACTGCGTAGCATTCACTGCGTAGCATTCACTGTGTAATATTCACTGTGTAATATTCACTGTGTAGCATTCACTGTCTTGCATTCACTGTGTAGCTTTCATTGTGTAGCATTCACTGTGTAGTATTCACTGTGCAGTATTCACTGTGTAGTATTTGTGTAGCATTCACTGTGTAGTATTCACTGTGTAGTATTCACTGTGTAGCATTCAATGTGTAGCATTCATTGTATAGCATTCACTGTGTAGTATTCATTGTGTAGCATTCACTGTGTAGCATTCAGTGTAGCATTCAGTGTGTAGTATTCACTGTGTAGCATTCAGTGTGTAGTATTCACTGTGTATCATTCACTGTATAGTATTCACTGTGTAGTATTTACTGTGTAGCATTCACTGTGTAGTATTCATTGTGTAGTATTCACTGTGTAGTATTCACTGTATAGCATTCACTGTGTAATATTCACTGTGTAGTATTCACAGTCTAGTATTCACTGTGTAGCATTCACTGTGTAGTATTCACTGTGTAACATTCACTGTGTAGTATTCACTGTGTAGCATTCACTGTGTAGCATTCATTGTGTAGCATTCATTGTGTAGCATTCATTGTGTAGCATTCACTGTGTAGGATTCACTGTGTAGCATTCACTGTGTAGCATTCACTGTAGCATTCACTGTGTAGCATTCACTGTGTAGTATTCACTGTGTAGTATTCACTGTGTAGCATTCACTGTTTAGTATTCACTGTGTAGCATTCACTGTGTAGTAATCACTGTATAGCATTCACTGTGTAGTATTCACTGTGTAGCATTCACTGTGTAATACTCACTGTGTAGCATTCACTGTATAGCATTCACTGTGTAGTATTCACTGTGTAGCATTCACTGTGTAGCATTCATTGTGTAATATTCACTGTGTAGCATTCACTGTATAGTATTCACTGTGTAGTATTCACTGTGTAGTATTCACTGTGTAGTATTCACTGTGTAGTATTCACTGTGTAGTATTCACCGTGTAGTATTCACAGTCTAGTATTCACTGTGTAGTATTCACTGTGCAGTATTCACTGTGTAGTATTCATTGTGTAGCATTCACTGTGTAGTATTCACCGTGTAGTATTCACTGTGTAGTATTCACTGTGTAGTATTCACTGCGTAGTATTCATTGTGTAGCATTCACAGTGTAGCATTCACAGTGTAGTATTCACTGTGTAGCATTCACTGTGTAGGATTCACTGTGTAGCATTCACTGTGTAGTATTCACGGTGTAGTATTCATTGTAAAGCATTCACTGTAGGATTCAATGTGTAGTATTCACTGTGTAGTATTGTATAGCATTCACTGTGAGGTATTCACTGTGTAGTATTCATTGTGTAGTATTCATTGTGTAGTATTCACTGTGTAGCATTCACTGTATCATTCACTGTGCAGCATTCACTGTGTAGTATTCATTGTATAGCATTCATTGTATAACATTCACTGTGTAGTATTCACTGTGTAGCATTCACTGTGTAGCATTCACTGTGTAGCATTCACTGTGTAGCATTCACTGTGTAGCATTCACTGTGTAGCATTCACTGTGTAGTTTTCACTGTGTAGCATTCACTGTGTAGCATTCACTGTGTAGTATTCAATGTGTAGCATTCACTGTGTAGTATTCACTGTGTAGTATTCACTGTGTAGTATTCACTGTGTATTATTCACTGTAGTATTCACTGTGTAGCATTCACTGTGTAGTATTCACTGTGTAGTATTCACTGTGTAACATTCACTGTGTAGCATTCACTGTGTAGTATTCACTGTGTAGCATTCACTGTGTAACATTCATTGTATAGCATTCACTGTGTAGCATTCACAGTGTAGCATTCACTGTGTAGCTTTCATTGTATAGCATTCACTGTGTAGCATTCACTGTGTAGCATTCACTGTGTAGTATGCACTGTGTAGCATTCACTGTGTAGTATTCACTGTGTAGCATTCACTGTGTAGTATTCACTGTGTAGCATTCACAGTGTAGCATTCACTGTGTAGCATTCACTGTGTAGTATTCACTGTGTAGCATTCACAGTGTAGCATTCACTGTGTAGCATTCACTGTGTAGTATTCACTGTGTAGTATTCACTGTGTAGCATTCACTGTGTAGCATTCACTGTGTAATATTCACTGTGTAGCATTCACTGTCTAGCATTCACTGTGTAGCTTTCATTGTGTAGCATTCACTGTGTAGTATTCATTGTGTGTAGCATTCACTGTGTGGCATTCACTGTGTAGTATTCACTGTGTATTATTTGTGTAGCATTCACTGTGTAGTATTCACTGTGTAGCATTCACTGTGTAGTATTCACTGTGTAGCATTCAATGTGTAGCATTCATTGTATAGCATTCACTGTGTAGCATTCACTGTGTAGTATTCACTGTGTAGCATTCACTGTGTAACATTCATTGTATAGCATTCACTGTGTAGCATTCACTGTGTAGCATTCAATGTGTAGTATTCATTGTATAGCATTCATTGTGTAGCATTGTGTATTATTCACTGTGTATTATTCACTGTGTAGTATTGACTGTGTAGTATTCACTGTGTAGCATTCACTGTGTAGCATTCACTGTGTAGTATTCTCTGTGTAGTATTCAATGTGTAGCATTCACTGTGTAGTATTCACTGTGTAGTATTCACTGTGTAGTATTCACTGTGTAGTATTCACTGTAGTATTCACTGTGTAGCATTCACTGTGTAGTATTCACTGTGTAGTATTCACTGTGTAACATTCACTGTGTAGCATTCACTGTATAGTATTTACTGTGTAGCATTCACTGTGTAACATTCATTGTATAGCATTCACTGTGTAGCATTCACTGTGTAGCATTCACTGTGTAGTATTCATTGTATAGCATTCATTGTGTAGCATTCACTGTGTAGTATTCACTGTGCAGCATTCACTGTGTAGTATTCATTGTATAGCATTCACTGTGTAGCATTCACTGTGTAGCATTCACTGTGTAGTATGCACTGTGTAGCATTCACTGTGTAGTATTCACTGTGTAGCATTCACTGTGTAGTATTCACTGTGTAGCATTCACAATGTAGCATTCACTGTGTAGCATTCACTGTGTAGTATTCACTGTGTAGCATTCACTGTGTAGCTTTCATTGTATAGCATTCACTGTGTAGTATTCACTGTGCAGCATTCACTGTGTAGTATTCACTGTGTAGTATTCACTGTGTAGCATTCACTGTGTAGCATTCACTGTGTAATATTCACTGTGTAGCATTCACTGTCTAGCATTCACTGTGTAGCTTTCATTGTGTAGCATTCACTGTGTAGTATTCATTGTGTGTAGCATTCACTGTGTGGCATTCACTGTGTAGTATTCACTGTGTATTATTTGTGTAGCATTCACTGTGTAGTATTCACTGTGTAGCATTCACTGTGTAGTATTCATTGTGTAGCATTCAATGTGTAGCATTCATTGTATAGCATTCACTGTGTAGCATTCACTGTGTAGTATTCACTGTGTAGCATTCACTGTGTAGCATTCAGTGTAGCATTCACTGTGTAGCATTCACTGTGTAGCACTCACTGTGTAACTTTCATTGTTTAGCATTCACTGTGTAGTATTCATTGTGTGTAGCATTCACTGTTTTGCATTCACTGTGTAGTATTCACTGTGTATTATTTGTGTAGCATTCACTGTGTAGTATTCACTGTGTAGCATTCACTGTGTAGCATTCACTGTGTAATATTCACTGTGTAGCATTCACTGTCTAGCATTCACTGCGTAGCTTTCATTGTGTAGCATTCACTGTGTAGTATTCATTGTGTGTAGCATTCACTGTGTGGCATTCACTGTGTAGTATTCACTGTGTATTATTTGTGTAGCATTCACTGTGTAGTATTCACTGTGTAGCATTCACTGTGTAGTATTCACTGTGTAGCATTCAATGTGTAGCATTCATTGTATAGCATTCACTGTGTAGCATTCACTGTGTAGTATTCACTGTGTAGCATTCACTGTGTAACATTCATTGTATAGCATTCACTGTGTAGCATTCACTGTGTAGCATTCAATGTGTAGTATTCATTGTATAGCATTCATTGTGTAGCATTCACTGTGTAGTATTCACTGTGCAGCATTCACTGTGTAGTATTCATTGTATAGCATTCACTGTGTAGCATTCACTGTGTAGCATTCACTGTGTAGTATGCACTGTGTAGCATTCACTGTGTAGTATTCACTGTGTAGCATTCACTGTGTAGTATTCACTGTGTAGCATTCACAGTGTAGTATTCACTGTGTAGTATTCACTGTGTAATATTCACTGTGTAGTATTCACTGTGTAGTATTCACTGTGTAGCATTCACTGTGTAGCTTTCATTGTATAGCATTCACTGTGTAGCATTCACTGTGTAGCATTCACTGTGTAGTATGCACTGTGTAGCATTCACTGTGTAGTATTCACTGTGTAGCATTCACTGTGTAGTATTCACTGTGTAGCATTCACAGTGTAGCATTCACTGTGTAGCATTCACTGTGTAGTATTCACTGTGTAGCATTCACTGTGTAGCTTTCATTGTGTAGCTTTCATTGTATAGCATTCACTGTGTAGTATTCACTGTGTAGCATTCACTGTGTAGCATTCACTGTGTAATATTCACTGTGTAGCATTCACTGTGTAGCATTCACTGTGTAGTATTCACTGTGTAGCATTCACTGTGTAGCATTCACTGTGTAGCATTCACTGTGTAATATTCACTGTGTAGCATTCACTCTCTAGCAATCACAGTGTAGCTTTCATTGTGTAGCATTCACTGTGTAGTATTCATTGTGTGTAGCATTCACTGTGTGGCATTCACTGTGTAGTATTCACTGTGTATTATTTGTGTAGCATTCACTGTGTAGTATTCACTGTGTAGCATTCACTGTGTAGTATTCACTGTGTAGCATTCAATGTGTAGCATTCATTGTATAGCATTCACTGTGTAGTATTCATTGTGTAGTATTCACTGTGTAGCATTCACTGTGTAACATTCAGTGTAGCATTCACTGTGTAGTATTCACTGTGTAGCATTCACTGTGTAGCATTCACTGTGTAGCATTTACAGTAGTATTCACTGTGTAGCATTCACTGTGTAGTATTCATTGTGTAGCATTCACAGTGTAGCATTCACAGTGTAGTATTCACTGTGTAGCATTCACTGTGTAGTATTCACTGTGTAGCATTCACTGTGTAGCAATCACTGTGTAGCATTCAGTGTAGCATTCACTGTGTAGTATTCACTGTGTAGCATTCACTGTGTAGTATTCACTGTGTAGCATTCACTGTGTAGCATTTACAGTAGTATTCACTGTGTAGCATTCACTGTGTAGTATTCATTGTGTAGCATTCACAGTGTAGCATTCACAGTGTAGTATTCACTGTGTAGCATTCACAGTGTAGTATTCACTGTGTAGCATTCACTGTGTGGCATTCACTGTGTAGCAATCACTGTGTAGCATTCAGTGTAGCATTCACGGTGTAGTATTCACTGTGTAGCATTCACTGTGTAGTATTCACTGTGTAGCATTCACTGTATAGCATTCACTGTGTCGTATTCACTGTGTAGCATTCACTGTGTAGTATTCACTGTGTAGTATTCACTGTGTAGTATTCACTGTGTAGTATTCACTGTGTAACATTCACTGTGTAGCATTCACTGTGTAGCATTCACTGTGTAGTATTCACTGTGTAGTATTCACTGTGTAGTATTCACTGTGTAGTATTCACTGCGTAGTATTCATTGTGTAGCATTCACAGTGTAGCATTCACAGTGTAGTATTCACTGTGTAGCATTCACTGTGTAGCATTCACTGTGTAGCATTCACTGTGTAGTATTCACGGTGTAGTATTCATTGTATAGCATTCACTGTAGTATTCAATGTGTAGTATTCACTGTGTAGTATTGTATAGCATTCACTGTGTAGTATTCACTGTGTAGTATTCATTGTGTAGTATTCATTGTGTAATATTCACTGTGTAGCATTCACTGTATCATTCACTGTGCAGCATTCACTGTGTAGTATTCATTGTATAGCATTCATTGTATAACATTCACTGTGTAGTATTCACTGTG
Organism: Saccoglossus kowalevskii; assembly: GCF_000003605.2. NCBI lineage: Eukaryota > Metazoa > Hemichordata > Enteropneusta > Harrimaniidae > Saccoglossus > Saccoglossus kowalevskii. The sequence goes on along the minus strand of NW_003146142.1, from coordinate 23,713 downwards.
TAGTATTCACTGTGTAGCATTCACTGTGTAGCATTCACTGTGTAGCATTCACTGTGTAGCATTCACTGTGTAGTTTTCACTGTGTAGCATTCACTGTGTAGCATTCAGTGTAGCATTCACTGTGTAGTATTCACTGTGTAGCATTCACTGTGTAGTATTCACTGTGTAGCATTCACTGTGTAGCATTCACTGTGTAGTATTCTCTGTGTAGTATTCAATGTGTAGCATTCACTGTGTAGTATTCACTGTGTAGTATTCACTGTGTAGTATTCACTGTGTAGTATTCACTGTAGTATTCACTGTGTAGTATTCACTGTGTTGCATTCAGTGTGTAGTATTCACTGTGTATCATTCACTGTATAGTATTCACTGTGTAGTATTTACTGTGTAGCATTCACTGTGTAGTATTCATTGTGTAGTATTCACTGTGTAGTATTCACTGTGTAGCATTCACTGTGTAATATTCACTGTATAGTATTCACAGTCTAGTATTCACTGTGTAGCATTCACTGTGTAGTATTCACTGTGTAACATTCACTGTGTAGTATTCACTGTGTAGCATTCACTGTGTAGCATTCATTGTGTAGCATTCATTGTGTAGCATTCACTGTGTAGTATTCACTGTGTAGTATTCACTGTGTAGCATTCACTGTAGCATTCACTGTGTAGCATTCACTGTGTAGTATTCACTGTGTAGTATTCACTGTGTAGCATTCACTGTTTAGTATTCACTGTGTAGCATTCACTGTGTAGTAATCACTGTATAGCATTCACTGTGTAGTATTCACTGTGTAGCATTCACTGTGTAATATTCACTGTGTAGCATTCACTGTATAGCATTCACTGTGTAGTATTCACTGTGTAGCATTCACTGTGTAATATTCACTGTGTAGCATTCACTGTATAGTATTCACTGTATAGTATTCACTGTGTAGTATTCACTGTGTAGTATTCACTGTGTAGTATTCACTGTGTAGTATTCACTGTGTAGTATTCACCGTGTAGTATTCACAGTCTAGTATTCACTGTGTAGTATTCACTGTGTAGTATTCACTGTGCAGTATTCACTGTGTAGTATTCATTGTGTAGCATTCACTGTGTAGTATTCACCGTGTAGTATTCACTGTGTAGTATTCACTGTGTAGTATTCACTGCGTAGTATTCATTGTGTAGCATTCACAGTGTAGCATTCACAGTGTAGTATTCACTGTGTAGCATTCACTGTGTAGGATTCACTGTGTAGCATTCACTGTGTAGTATTCACGGTGTAGTATTCATTGTATAGCATTCACTGTAGTATTCAATGTGTAGTATTCACTGTGTAGTATTGTATAGCATTCACTGTGTAGTATTCACTGTGTAGTATTCATTGTGTAGTATTCACTGTGTAGCATTCACTGTGTAGCATTCACTGTTTAGTATTCACTGTGTAGCATTCACTGTGTAGTAATCACTGTATAGCATTCACTGTGTAGTATTCACTGTGTAGCATTCACTGTGTAATATTCACTGTGTAGCATTCACTGTATAGCATTCACTGTGTAGTATTCACTGTGTAGAATTCACTGTGTAGCATTCACTGTGTAGCATTCACTGTGTAGTATTCACTGTGTAGCATTCACAGTGTAGAATTCACTGTGTAGCATTCACTGTGTAGTATTCACTGTGTAGCATTCACAGTGTAGCATTCACTGTGTAGCATTCACTGTGTAGTTTTCACTGTGTAGTATTCACTGTGTAGCATTCACTGTGAAGCATTCACTGTCTAGCATTCACTGTGTAGCTTTCATTGTGTAGCATTCACTGTGTAGTATTCATTGTGTGTAGCATTCACTGTGTGGCATTCACTGTGTAGTATTCACTGTGTATTATTTGTGTAGCATTCACTGTGTAGTATTCACTGTGTAGCATTCACTGTGTAGTATTCACTGTGTAGCATTCAATGTGTAGCATTCATTGTATAGCATTCACTGTGTAGCATTCACTGTGTAGTATTCACTGTGTAGCATTCACTGTGTAGCATTCAGTGTAGCATTCACTGTGTAGTATTCACTGTGTAGTATTCACTGTGTAGCATTCACTGTGTAGCATTCACTGTGTAGCTTTCATTGTGTAGCATTCACTGTGTAGTATTCATTGTGTGTAGCATTCACTGTGTGGCATTCACTGTGTAGTATTCACTGTGTATTATTTGTGTAGCATTCACTGTGTAGTATTCACTGTGTAGCATTCACTGTGTAGTATTCACTGTGTAGCATTCAATGTGTAGCATTCATTGTATAGCATTCACTGTGTAGCATTCACTGTGTAGTATTCACTGTGTAGCATTCACTGTGTAGCATTCACTGTGTAGCATTCACTGTGTAGTATTCACTGTGTAGCATTCACTGTGTAGCATTCAGTGTAGTATTCACTGTGTAGCATTCACTGTGTAGCTTTCATTGTGTAGCATTCACTGTGTAGTATTCATTGTGTGTAGCATTCACTGTGTGGCATTCACTGTGTAGTATTCACTGTGTATTATTTGTGTAGCATTCACTGTGTAGTATTCACTGTGTAGCATTCACTGTGTAGTATTCACTGTGTAGCATTCAATGTGTAGCATTCATTGTATAGCATTCACTGTGTAGTATTCATTGTGTAGTATTCACTGTGTAGCATTCACTGTGTAGCATTCAGTGTAGCATTCACTGTGTAGTATTCACTGTGTAGCATTCACTGTGTAGCATTCACTGTGTAGCATTTACAGTAGTATTCACTGTGTAGCATTCACTGTGTAGTATTCATTGTGTAGCATTCACAGTGTAGCATTCACAGTGTAGTATTCACTGTGTAGCATTCACTGTATAGCATTCACTGTGTAGCATTCACTATGTGGCATTCACTGTGTAGCAATCACTGTGTAGCATTCAGTGTAGTATTCACTGTGTAGTATTCACTGTGTAGCATTCACTGTGTAGTATTCACTGTGTAGCATTCACTGTATAGCATTCACTGTGTCGTATTCACTGTGTAGTATTCACTGTGTAGCATTCACTGTGTAGCATTCACTGTGTATTATTCACTGTGTATTATTCACTGTGTATTATTCACTGTGTAGTATTCACTGTGTAGCATTCACTGTGTAGTATTCACTGTGTAGTATTCACTGTGTAGTATTCACTGTGTAACATTCACTGTGTAGCATTCACTGTGTAGCATTCACTGTGCAGCATTCACTGTGTAGTATTCATTGCAGCATTCACTGTGTAGCATTCACTGTGTAGCATTCACTGTGTAGCATTCACTGTGTAGTATTCATTGTGTAAAATTCACTGTGTAGTATTCACTGTGTAAAATTCACTGTGTAGTATTCACTGTGTAGCATTCAATTGTGTAGTATTCACTGTGTATTATTCACTGTGTAAAATTCACTGTGTAGCATTCACTGTGTAGAATTCACTGTGTAGTATTCACTGTGTAGCATTCACTGTGTAGTATTCACTGTGTAGTATTCACTGTGTAGCATTCACTGTGTAGCATTCACTGTGTAGTATTCACTGTATAGCACTCACTGTGTAGTATTCACTGTGTAGTATTCACTGTGTAGTATTCACTGTGTAGCATTCACTGTGTATTATTCACTGTGTAGTATTCACTGTGTAGCATTCACTGTGTAGTATTCACTGTGTAGAATTCACTGTATAGCACTCACTGTGTAGTATTCACTGTGTAGTATTCACTGTGTAGCATTCACTGTGTAGTATTCACTGTGTATTATTCACTGTGTATTATTCACTGTGTAGTATTCACTGTGTAGTATTCACTGTGTATTATTCACTGTGTATTATTCACTGTGTAGCATTCACTGTGTAGTATTCACTGTAGTATTCACTGTGTAGCATTCACTGTGTAGTATTCACTGTGTATTATTCACTGTGTAGTATTCACTGTGGAGTATTCACTGTGGAGTATTCACTGTGTATTATTCACTGTGGAGTATTCACTGTGTATTATTCACTGTGTAGCATTCACTGTGTAGTATTCACTGTATAGCACTCACTGTGTAGTATTCACTGTGTATTATTCACTGTGTAGTATTCACTGTGTAGCATTCACTGTGTAGTATACACTGTGTATTATTCACTGTGTATTATTCACTGTGTAGCATTCACTGTGTAGTATTCACTGTGTAGCATTCACTATGTAGAATTCACTGTGTAGTATTCACTGTGTAGCATTCACTGTGTAGCATTCACTGTGTAGTATTCACTGTGTAGCATTCACTGTGTAATATTCACTGTGTAGCATTCACTGTGTAGTATTCACTGTATAGTATTCACTGTGTAGTATTCACTGTGTAGTATTCACTGTGTAGTATTCACTGTGTAGTATTCACTGTGTAGTATTCACCGTGTAGTATTCACAGTCTAGTATTCACTGTGTAGCACTCACTGTGTAGTATTCACTGTGTAGCATTCACTGTGTAGCATTCACTGTGTAGTATTCACTGTGTATTATTCACTGTGTATTATTCACTGTGTAGTATTCACTGTGTAGTATTCACTGTGTATTATTCACTGTGTAGCATTCACTGTGTAGTATTCACTGTAGTATTCACTGTGTAGCATTCACTGTGTAGCATTCACTGTGTAGTATTCACTGTGTATTATTCACTGTGTAGTATTCACTGTGTAGTATTCACTGTGGAGTATTCACTGTGTAGCATTCACTGTGGAGTATTCACTGTGTAGTATTCACTGTGTAGCATTCACTGTGTAGTATTCACTGTGTAGTATTCACTGTGTAGTATTCACTGTGTATTATTCACTGTGTAGTATTCACTGTGTAGCATTCACTGTGTAGTATTCACTGTGTATTATTCACTGTGTATTATTCACTGTGTAGTATTCACTGTGTAGTATTCACTGTGTAGCATTCACTGTGTAGTAATCACTGTATAGCATTCACTGTGTAGTATTCACTGTGTAGCATTCACTGTGTAATATTCACTGTGTAGCATTCACTGTATAGCATTCACTGTGTAGTATTCACTGTGTAGGATTCACTGTGTAGCATTCACTGTGTAGCATTCACTGTGTAGCATTCACTGTGTAATATTCACTGTGTAGCATTCACTGTATAGTATTCACTGTGTAGTATTCATTGTGTAGTATTCACTGTGTAGTATTCACTGTGTAGTATTCATTGTGTAGTATTCACTGTGTAGTATTCACCGTGTAGTATTCACAGTCTAGTATTCACAGTGTAGTATTCACTGTGCAGTATTCACTGTGTAGTATTCATTGTGTAGCATTCACTGCGTAGTATTCAATGTGTAGTATTCACTGTGTAGTATTCACTGTGTAGTATTCACTGCGTAGTATTCATTGTGTAGCATTCACAGTGTAGCATTCACAGTGTAGTATTCACTGTGTAGTATTCACTGTGTAGCATTCACTGTGTAGCATTCACTGTGTAGCATTCACTGTGTAGCATTCACTGTGTAGTATTCACGGTGTAGTATTCATTGTATAGCATTCACTGTAGTATTCAATGTGTAGTATTCACTGTGTAGTATTGTATAGCATTCACTGTGTAGTATTCACTGTGTAGTATTCATTGTGTAGTATTCATTGTGTAGTATTCACTGTGTAGCATTCACTGTATCATTCACTGTGCAGCATTCACTGTGTAGTATTCATTGTATAGCATTCATTGTATAACATTCACTGTGTAGTATTCACTGTGTAGTATTCACTGTGTAGCATTCACTGTGTAGCATTCATTGTGTAGCATTCACTGTGTAGCATTCACTGTGTAGTTTTCACTGTGTAGCATTCACTGTGTAGCATTCAGTGTAGCATTCACTGTAGTATTCACTGTGTAGCATTCACTGTGTAGTATTCACTGTGTAGCATTCACTGTGTAGCATTCACTGTGTAGTATTCTCTGTGTAGTATTCAATGTGTAGCATTCACTGTGTAGTATTCACTGTGTAGTATTCACTGTAGTATTCACTGTGTAGTATTCACTGTAGTATTCACTGTGTAGCATTCACTGTAGTATTCACTGTGTAGTATTCACTGTGTAACATTCACTGTGTAGCATTCACTGTGTAGTATTTACTGTGTAGCATTCACTGTGTAACATTCATTGTATAGCATTCACTGTGTAGCATTCACTGTGTAGCATTCACTGTGTAGTATTCATTGTATAGCATTCATTGTGTAGCATTCACTGTGTAGTATTCACTGTGCAGCATTCACTGTGTAGTATTCACTGTATAGCATTCACTGTGTAGCATTCACTGTGTAGCATTCACTGTGTAGTATGCACTGTGTAGCATTCACTGTGTAGTATTCACTGTGTAGTATTCACTGTGTAGCATTCACAGTGTAGCATTCACTGTGTAGTATTCACTGTGTAGTATTCACTGTGTAGCATTCACTGTGTATTATTCACTGTGTATTATTCACTGTGTAGTATTCACTGTATAGCATTCACTGTGTAGCATTCACTGTGTAGCATTCACTGTGTAGTATGCACTGTGTAGCATTCACTGTGTAGTATTCACTGTGTAGTATTCACTGTATAGTATTCACTGTATAGTATTCACTGTATAGTATTCACTGTGTAGTATTCACTGTGTAGTATTCACTGTGTAGTATTCACTGTGTAGTATTCACCGTGTAGTATTCACAGTCTAGTATTCACTGTGTAGTATTCACTGTGTAGTATTCACTGTGCAGTATTCACTGTGTAGTATTCATTGTGTAGCATTCACTGTGTAGTATTCACCGTGTAGTATTCACTGTGTAGTATTCACTGTGTAGTATTCACTGCGTAGTATTCATTGTGTAGCATTCACAGTGTAGCATTCACAGTGTAGTATTCACTGTGTAGCATTCACTGTGTAGGATTCACTGTGTAGCATTCACTGTGTAGTATTCACGGTGTAGTATTCATTGTATAGCATTCACTGTAGTATTCAATGTGTAGTATTCACTGTGTAGTATTGTATAGCATTCACTGTGTAGTATTCACTGTGTAGTATTCATTGTGTAGTATTCACTGTGTAGCATTCACTGTGTAGCATTCACTGTTTAGTATTCACTGTGTAGCATTCACTGTGTAGTAATCACTGTATAGCATTCACTGTGTAGTATTCACTGTGTAGCATTCACTGTGTAATATTCACTGTGTAGCATTCACTGTATAGCATTCACTGTGTAGTATTCACTGTGTAGAATTCACTGTGTAGCATTCACTGTGTAGCATTCACTGTGTAGTATTCACTGTGTAGCATTCACAGTGTAGAATTCACTGTGTAGCATTCACTGTGTAGTATTCACTGTGTAGCATTCACAGTGTAGCATTCACTGTGTAGCATTCACTGTGTAGTTTTCACTGTGTAGTATTCACTGTGTAGCATTCACTGTGAAGCATTCACTGTCTAGCATTCACTGTGTAGCTTTCATTGTGTAGCATTCACTGTGTAGTATTCATTGTGTGTAGCATTCACTGTGTGGCATACACTGTGTAGTATTCACTGTGTATTATTTGTGTAGCATTCACTGTGTAGTATTCACTGTGTAGCATTCACTGTGTAGTATTCACTGTGTAGCATTCAATGTGTAGCATTCATTGTATAGCATTCACTGTGTAGCATTCACTGTGTAGTATTCACTGTGTAGCATTCACTGTGTAGCATTCAGTGTAGCATTCACTGTGTAGTATTCACTGTGTAGTATTCACTGTGTAGCATTCACTGTGTAGCATTCACTGTGTAGCTTTCATTGTGTAGCATTCACTGTGTAGTATTCATTGTGTGTAGCATTCACTGTGTGGCATTCACTGTGTAGTATTCACTGTGTATTATTTGTGTAGCATTCACTGTGTAGTATTCACTGTGTAGCATTCACTGTGTAGTATTCACTGTGTAGCATTCAATGTGTAGCATTCATTGTATAGCATTCACTGTGTAGTATTCATTGTGTAGTATTCACTGTGTAGCATTCACTGTGTAGCATTCAGTGTAGCATTCACTGTGTAGTATTCACTGTGTAGCATTCACTGTGTAGCATTCACTGTGTAGCATTTACAGTAGTATTCACTGTGTAGCATTCACTGTGTAGTATTCATTGTGTAGCATTCACAGTGTAGCATTCACAGTGTAGTATTCACTGTGTAGCATTCACTGTATAGCATTCACTGTGTAGCATTCACTATGTGGCATTCACTGTGTAGCAATCACTGTGTAGCATTCAGTGTAGTATTCACTGTGTAGTATTCACTGTGTAGCATTCACTGTGTAGTATTCACTGTGTAGTATTCACTGTGTAGCATTCACTGTATAGCATTCACTGTGTCGTATTCACTGTGTAGTATTCACTGTGTAGTATTCACTGTGTAGCATTCACTGTGTAGCATTCACTGTGTAATATTCACTGTGTAATATTCACTGTGTAGCATTCACTGTCTTGCATTCACTGTGTAGCTTTCATTGTGTAGCATTCACTGTGTAGTATTCACTGTGCAGTATTCACTATGTAGTATTTGTGTAGCATTCACTGTGTAGTATTCACTGTGTAGCATTCAATGTGTAGCATTCATTGTAAAGCATTCACTGTGTAGTATTCATTGTGTAGCATTCACTGTGTAGCATTCAGTGTAGCATTCACTGTGTAGTATTCACTGTGTAGCATTCAGTGTGTAGTATTCACTGTGTATCATTCACTGTATAGTATTCACTGTGTAGTATTTACTGTGTAGCATTCACTGTGTAGTATTCATTGTGTAGTATTCACTGTGCAGTATTCACTGTGTAGCATTCACTGTGTAATATTCACTGTGTAGTATTCACAGTCTAGTATTCACTGTGTAGCATTCACTGTGTAGTATTCACTGTGTAACATTCACTGTGTAGTATTCACTGTGTAGCATTCACTGTGTAGCATTCATTGTGTAGCATTCATTGTGTAGCATTCACTGTGTAGTATTCACTGTGTAGTATTCACTGTGTAGCATTCACTGTAGCATTCACTGTGTAGCATTCACTGTGTAGTATTCACTGTGTAGTATTCACTGTGTAGCATTCACTGTTTAGTATTCACTGTGTAGCTTTCACTGTGTAGTAATCACTGTATAGCATTCACTGTGTAGTATTCACTGTGTAGCATTCACTGTGTAATATTCACTGTGTAGCATTCACTGTATAGCATTCACTGTGTAGTATTCACTGTGTAGCATTCACTGTGTAATATTCACTGTGTAGCATTCACTGTATAGTATTCACTGTATAGTATTCACTGTGTAGTATTCACTGTGTAGTATTCACTGTGTAGTATTCACTGTGTAGTATTCACTGTGTAGTATTCACCGTGTAGTATTCACAGTCTAGTATTCACTGTGTAGTATTCACTGTGTAGTATTCACTGTGCAGTATTCACTGTGTAGTATTCATTGTGTAGCATTCACTGTGTAGTATTCACCGTGTAGTATTCACTGTGTAGTATTCACTGTGTAGTATTCACTGCGTAGTATTCATTGTGTAGCATTCACAGTGTAGCATTCACAGTGTAGTATTCACTGTGTAGCATTCACTGTGTAGGATTCACTGTGTAGCATTCACTGTGTAGTATTCACGGTGTAGTATTCATTGTATAGCATTCACTGTAGTATTCAATGTGTAGTATTCACTGTGTAGTATTGTATAGCATTCACTGTGTAGTATTCACTGTGTAGTATTCATTGTGTAGTATTCACTGTGTAGCATTCACTGTGTAGCATTCACTGTTTAGTATTCACTGTGTAGCATTCACTGTGTAGTAATCACTGTATAGCATTCACTGTGTAGTATTCACTGTGTAGCATTCACTGTGTAATATTCACTGTGTAGCATTCACTGTATAGCATTCACTGTGTAGTATTCACTGTGTAGAATTCACTGTGTAGCATTCACTATGTTATATTCACTGTGTAGCATTCACTGTATAGTATTCACTGTATAGTATTCACTGTGTAGTATTCACTGTGTAGTATTCACTGTATAGTATTCACTGTGTAGTATTCACTGTGTAGTATTCACCGTGTAGTATTCACAGTCTAGTATTCACTGTGTAGTATTCACTGTGCAGTATTCACTGTGTAGTATTCACTGTGTAGCATTCACTGTGTAGTATTCACTGTATAGCACTCACTGTGTAGTATTCACTGTGTAGTATTCACTGTGTAGTATTCACTGTGTAGCATTCACTGTGTATTATTCACTGTGTAGTATTCACTGTGTAGCATTCACTGTGTAGTATTCACTGTGTAGAATTCACTGTATAGCACTCACTGTGTAGTATTCACTGTGTAGTATTCACTGTGTAGCATTCACTGTGTAGTATTCACTGTGTATTATTCACTGTGTATTATTCACTGTGTAGTATTCACTGTGTAGTATTCACTGTGTATTATTCACTGTGTATTATTCACTGTGTAGCATTCACTGTGTAGTATTCACTGTAGTATTCACTGTGTAGCATTCACTGTGTAGTATTCACTGTGTATTATTCACTGTGTAGTATTCACTGTGGAGTATTCACTGTGGAGTATTCACTGTGTATTATTCACTGTGGAGTATTCACTGTGTATTATTCACTGTGTAGCATTCACTGTGTAGTATTCACTGTATAGCACTCACTGTGTAGTATTCACTGTGTATTATTCACTGTGTAGTATTCACTGTGTAGTATACACTGTGTATTATTCACTGTGTATTATTCACTGTGTAGCATTCACTGTGTAGTATTCACTGTGTAGCATTCACTATGTAGAATTCACTGTGTAGTATTCACTGTGTAGCATTCACTGTGTAGTATTCACTGTGTAGTATTCACTGTGTAGCATTCACTGTGTAGCATTCACTGTGTAGTATTCACTGTATAGCACTCACTGTGTAGTATTCACTGTGTAGTATTCACTGTGTAGTATTCACTGTGTAGCATTCACTGTGTAGTATTCACTGTGTATTATTCACTGTGTAGTATTGACTGTGTAGTATTCACTGTGTAGTATTGACTGTGTAGTATTCACTGTGTAGCATTCACTGTGTAGTATTCACTGTGTAGTATTCACTGTGTAATATTCACTGTGTAGCATTCACTGTATAGCATTCACTGTGTAGTATTCACTGTGTAGCATTCACTGTGTAGCATTCACTGTGTAATATTCACTGTGTAGCATTCACTGTATAGTATTCACTGTATAGTATTCACTGTGTAGTATTCACTGTGTAGTATTCACTGTGTAGTATTCACTGTGTAGTATTCACCGTGTTGTATTCACAGTCTAGTATTCACTGTGTAGTATTCACTGTGCAGTATTCACTGTTTAGTATTCATTGTGTAGCATTCACTGTGTAGTATTCACCGTGTAGTATTCACTGTGTAGTATTCACTGTGTAGTATTCACTGCGTAGTATTCATTGTGTAGCATTCACAGTGTAGCATTCGCAGTGTAGTATTCACTGTGTAGCATTCACTGTGTAGTATTCACGGTGTAGTATTCATTGTATAGCATTCACTGTAGTATTCAATGTGTAGTATTCACTGTGTAGTATTGTATAGCATTCACTGTGTAGTATTCACTGTGTAGTATTCATTGTGTAGTATTCATTGTGTAGCATTCACTGTGTAGCATTCACTGTATCATTCACTGTGCAGCATTCACTGTGTAGTATTCATTGTATAGCATTCATTGTATAACATTCACTGTGTAGTATTCTCTGTGTAGTATTCACTGTGTAGCATTCACTGTGTAGCATTCATTGTGTAGCATTCACTGTGTAGCATTCACTGTGTAGCATTCACTGTGTAGTTTTCACTGTGTAGCATTCACTGTGTAGCATTCAGTGTAGCATTCACTGTGTAGTATTCACTGTGTAGCATTCACTGTGTAGTATTCACTGTGTAGCATTCACTGTGTAGCATTCACTGTGTAGTATTCTCTGTGTATATTCAATGTGTAGCATTCACTGTGTAGTATTCACTGTGTAGTATTCACTGTGTAGTATTCAATGTGTATTATTCACTGTGGTATTCACTGTGTAGCATTCACTGTGTAGTATTCACTGTGTAGTATTCACTATGTAACATTCACTGTGTAGCATTCACTGTGTAGTATTTACTGTGTAGCATTCACTGTGTAACATTCATTGTATAGCATTCACTGTGTAGCATTCACTGTGTAGCATTCACTGTGTAGTATTCATTGTATAGCATTCATTGTGTAGCATTCACTGTGTAGTATTCACTGTGTAGCATTCACTGTGTAGTATTCACTGTGTAGCATTCACTGTGTAGCATTCACTGTGTAGTATTCTCTGTGTAGTATTCAATGTGTAGCATTCACTGTGCCTCAAAATTTGGTACATAAATGCTCTAGAACAATAGACAGGCCCGATTAATTTTGGGTTGAAATTTGTTCATATTAATTCTCTAATAATAATTCATAGTTTTTTTGTTCTAATCACATTTCAATGAAACTTAGTACATATATATTACATTACGCAGGCAGGCACTCAAATCTGTTCATATCAGTTACCTGATTTACATAATTAGTTTTCAGCTATTCCATCAATATCTCAAGTACAAGAAATTTTAAAGTAATTTTTAATGTGTCTTCAATACTCTCTGCACACAAGAGTTCTTTTTAAGCTTTCTTTGATTACACTTTACTGGTAGTTTTTTCAGTATGAGCATAAAATTTAAAATCATATGCTTCTTACAAGCAAAAAAACATAATATAAAGGACATATCCATACAAAGAATGGCCCATGAAAGCCCAAATGAAATCAGCCCATTGCCAGTGGTGTCCCATGAAAGCCCAAATGATATCAGCCCATTGCCAGTGTAGTATTCACTGTGTAGCATTCACTGTGTAGTATTCACTGTATAACACTCACTGTGTAGTATTCACTGTGTAGTATTCACTGTGTAGTATTCACTGTGTAGCATTCACTGTGTATTATTCACTGTGTATTATTCACTGTGTAGTATTGACTGTGTAGTATTCACTGTGTAGCATTCACTGTGTAGCATTCACTGTGTAGCATTCACTGTGTAGCATTCACTGTGTAGTATTCTCTGTGTAGTATTCAATGTGTAGCATTCACTGTGTAGTATTCACTGTGTAGTATTCACTGTGTAGTATTCACTGTGTAGTATTCACTGTAGTATTCACTGTGTAGCATTCACTGTGTAGCATTCACTGTGTAGTATTCACTGTGTAACATTCACTGTGTAGCATTCACTGTGTAGTATTTACTGTGTAGCATTCACTGTGTAACATTCATTGTATAGCATTCACTGTGTAGCATTCACTGTGTAGCATTCACTGTGTAGTATTCATTGTATAGCATTCATTGTGTAGCATTCACTGTGTAGTATTCACTGTGCAGCATTCACTGTGTAGTATTCATTGTATAGCATTCACTGTGTAGCATTCACTGTGTAGCATTCACTGTGTAGTATGCACTGTGTAGCATTCACTGTGTAGTATTCACTGTGTAGCATTCACTGTGTAGTATTCACTGTGTAGCATTCACAGTGTAGTATTCACTGTGTAGTATTCACTGTGTAGCATTCACTGTGTAGCATTCACTGTGTAATATTCACTGTGTAATATTCACTGTGTAGTATTCACTGTGTAGCATTCACAGTGTAGCATTCACTGTGTAGCTTTCATTGTATAGCATTCACTGTGTAGCATTCACTGTGTAGCATTCACTGTGTAGTATGCACTGTGTAGCATTCACTGTGTAGTATTCACTGTGTAGCATTCACTGTGTAGTATTCACTGTGTAGCATTCACAGTGTAGCATTCACTGTGTAGCATTCACTGTGTAGTATTCACTGTGTAGCATTCACAGTGTAGCATTCACTGTGTAGCATTCACTGTGTAGTATTCACTGTGTAGTATTCACTGTGTAGCATTCACTGTGTAGCATTCACTGTGTAATATTCACTGTGTAGCATTCACTGTCTAGCATTCACTGCGTAGCTTTCATTGTGTAGCATTCACTGTGTAGTATTCATTGTGTGTAGCATTCACTGTGTGGCATTCACTGTGTAGTATTCACTGTGTATTATTTGTGTAGCATTCACTGTGTAGTATTCACTGTGTAGCATTCACTGTGTAGTATTCACTGTGTAGCATTCAATGTGTAGCATTCATTGTATAGCATTCACTGTGTAGCATTCACTGTGTAGTTTTCACTGTGTAGCATTCACTGTGTAACATTCATTGTATAGCATTCACTGTGTAGCATTCACTGTGTAGCATTCAATGTGTAGTATTCATTGTATAGCATTCATTGTGTAGCATTCACTGTGTAGTATTCACTGTGCAGCATTCACTGTGTAGTATTCATTGTATAGCATTCACTGTGTAGCATTCACTGTGTAGCATTCACTGTGTAGTATGCACTGTGTAGCATTCACTGTGTAGTATTCACTGTGTATTATTCACTGTGTATTACTCACTATGTATTATTCACTGTGTAGTATTCACTGTGTATTATTCACTGTGTAATATTCACTGTGTAGCATTCACTGTGTAGTATTCACTGTGTAGAATTCACTGTATAGCACTCACTGTGTAGTATTCACTGTGTAGTATTCACTGTGTAGCATTCACTGTGTAGTATTCACTGTGTATTATTCACTGTGTAGTATTCACTGTGTAGTATTCACTGTGTATTATTCACTGTGTATTATTCACTGTGTAGCATTCACTGTGTAGTATTCACTGTAGTATTCACTGTGTAGCATTCACTGTGTAGTATTCACTGTGTATTATTCACTGTGTATTATTCACTGTGTAGTATTCACTGTGTAGTATTCACTGTGGAGTATTCACTGTGTATTATTCACTGTGGAGTATTCACTGTGTATTATTCACTGTGTAGCATTCACTGTGTAGTATTCACTGTATAGCACTCACTGTGTAGTATTCACTGTGTATTATTCACTGTGTAGTATTCACTGTGTAGCATTCACTGTGTAGTATTCACTGTGTATTATTCACTGTGTATTATTCACTGTGTAGCATTCACTGTGTAGCATTCACTGTGTAGAATTCACTGTGTAGTATTCACTGTGTAGCATTCACTGTGTAGTATTCACTGTGTAGTATTCACTGTGTAGCATTCACTGTGTAGCATTCACTGTGTAGTATTCATTGTATAGCACTCACTGTGTAGTATTCACTGTGTAGTATTCACTGTGTAGTATTCACTGTGTAGTATTCACTGTGTAGCATTCACTGTGTATTATTCACTGTGTATTATTCACTGTGTATTATTCACTGTGTAGTATTGACTGTGTAGTATTCACTGTGTAGTATTGACTGTGTAGTATTCACTGTGTAGCATTCACTGTGTAGTATTCACTGTGTAGAATTCACTGTGTAGTATTCACTGTGTAGCACTCACTGTGTAGTATTCACTGTGTATTATTCACTGTGTAGTATTCACTGTGTATTATTCACTGTGTATTATTCACTGTGTAGCATTCACTATGTAAAATTCACTGTGTAGTATTCACTGTGTAGCATTCACTGTGTAGTATTCACTGTGTAGTATTCACTGTGTAGCATTCACTGTGTAGTATTCACTGTGTATTATTCACTGTGTAGTATTGACTGTGTAGTATTCACTGTGTAGTATTGACTGTGTAAGTATTCACTGTGTAGCATTCACTGTGTAGTATTCACTGTGTAGTATTCACTGTGTAGTATTCACTGTGTAGCATTCACTGTGTAGTATTCACTGTGTAGAATTCACTATGTATTATTCACTGTGTAGCACTCACTGTGTAGTATTCACTGTGTATTATTCACTTTGTAGTATTCACTGTGTATTATTCACTGTGTAGTATTCACTGTGTAGTATTCATTGTGTAGCATTCAGTGTAGCATTCACTGTGTATTATTCACTGTGTATTACTCACTATGTATTATTCACTGTGTAGTATTCACTGTGTATTATTCACTGTGTAGTATTCACTGTGTAGCATTCACTGTGTAGTATTCACTGTGTAGAATTCACTGTATAGCACTCACTGTGTAGTATTCACTGTGTAGTATTCACTGTGTAGCATTCACTGTGTAGTATTCACTGTGTATTATTCACTGTGTATTATTCACTGTGTAGTATTCACTGTGTAGTATTCACTGTGTATTATTCACTGTGTATTATTCACTGTGTAGCATTCACTGTGTAGTATTCACTGTAGTATTCACTGTGTAGCATTCACTGTGTAGTATTCACTGTGTATTATTCACTGTGTATTATTCACTGTGTAGTATTCACTGTGGAGTATTCACTGTGTATTATTCACTGTGGAGTATTCACTGTGTATTATTCACTGTGTAGCATTCACTGTGTAGTATTCACTGTATAGCACTCACTGTGTAGTATTCACTGTGTATTATTCACTGTGTAGTATTCACTGTGTAGCATTCACTGTGTAGTATTCACTGTGTATTATTCACTGTGTATTATTCACTGTGTAGCATTCACTATGTAGAATTCACTGTGTAGTATTCACTGTGTAGCATTCACTGTGTAGTATTCACTGTGTAGTATTCACTGTGTAGCATTCACTGTGTAGCATTCACTGTGTAGTATTCACTGTATAGCACTCACTGTGTAGTATTCACTGTGTAGTATTCACTGTGTAGTATTCACTGTGTAGCATTCACTGTGTATTATTCACTGTGTAGTATTCACTGTGTAGCATTCACTGTGTAGTATTCACTGTGTAGAATTCACTGTATAGCACTCACTGTGTAGTATTCACTGTGTAGTATTCACTGTGTAGCATTCACTGTGTAGTATTCACTGTGTATTATTCACTGTGTATTATTCACTGTGTAGTATTCACTGTGTAGTATTCACTGTGTATTATTCACTGTGTATTATTCACTGTGTAGCATTCACTGTGTAGTATTCACTGTAGTATTCACTGTGTAGCATTCACTGTGTAGTATTCACTGTGTATTATTCACTGTGTATTATTCACTGTGTAGTATTCACTGTGGAGTATTCACTGTGTATTATTCACTGTGGAGTATTCACTGTGTATTATTCACTGTGTAGCATTCACTGTGTAGTATTCACTGTATAGCACTCACTGTGTAGTATTCACTGTGTATTATTCACTGTGTAGTATTCACTGTGTAGCATTCACTGTGTAGTATTCACTGTGTATTATTCACTGTGTATTATTCACTGTGTAGCATTCACTATGTAAAATTCACTGTGTAGTATTCACTGTGTAGCATTCACTGTGTAGTATTCACTGTGTAGTATTCACTGTGTAGCATTCACTGTGTAGTATTCACTGTGTATTATTCACTGTGTATTATTCACTGTGTATTATTCACTGTGTATTATTCACTGTGTAGTATTCACTGTGTAGCATTCACTGTGTAGTATTCACTGTGTAGTATTCACTGTGTAGTATTCACTGTGTAGCATTCATTGTATAACATTCATTGTATAGCATTCACTGTGTAGTATTCATTGTGTAGCATTCATTGTATAGCATTCACTGTGTAGCATTCAATGTGTAGCATTCATTGTATAGCATTCACTGTGTAGTATTCATTGTGTAGCATTCACTGTGTAGCATTCAGTGTAGCATTCACTGTGTAGTATTCACTGTGTAGCATTCATTGTGTAGTATTCACTGTATCATTCACTGTATAGTATTCACTGTGTAGTATTTACTGTGTAGCATTCACTGTGTATTATTCATTGTGTAGTATTCACTGTGTAGTATTCACTGTGTAGCATTCACTGTGTAATATTCACTGTGTAGTATTCACAGTCTAGTGTTCACTGTGTAGCATTCACTGTGTAGTATTCACTGTGTAACATTCACTGTGTAGTATTCACTGTGTAGCATTCACTGTGTAGCATTCACTGTGTAGCATTCATTGTGTAGCATTCACTGTGTAGTATTCACTGTGTAGTATTCATTGTGTAGCATTCACTGTGTAGCATTCACTGTGTAGCATTCACTGTGTAGCATTCACTGTGTAGCATTCAATGTGTAGCATTCACTGTGTAGTATTCACTGTGTAGTATTCACTGTGTAGTATTCACTGTGTAGCATTCACTGTGTAGCATTCACTGTGTAGCATCTACTGTGTAGCATTCACTGTGTAGCATTCACTGTGTAGCATTCATTGTGTAGTATTCGCTGTGTAGCATCCACTGTGTAGCATCCACTGTATAGCATTCACTGTGTAGTATTCACTGTGTACTATTCACTGTGTAGTATTCACTGTGTAGTATTCACTGTGTAGCATTCACTGTGTAGCATTCACTGTATAGTATTCACTGTGTAGTATTCACTGTGTAGTATTCACTGTGTAGCTTTCATTGTGTAGCATTCACTGTGTAGTATTCACTGTGTGTATTCACTGTGTAGTATTCACTGTGTAGTATTCACTGTGTATTATTTGTGTAGCATTCACTGTGTAGTATTCACTGTGTAGCATTCACTGTGTAGTATTTGTGTAGCATTCACTGTGTAGTATTCACTGTGTAGCATTCACTGTGTATTATTTGTGTAGCATTCACTGTGTAGTATTCACTGTGTAGCATTCACTGTGTATTATTTGTGTAGCATTCACTGTGTAGTATTCACTGTGTAGCATTCACTGTGTAGTATTCACTGTGTAGCTTTCATTGTGTAGTATTCACTGTGTAGCATTCACTGTGTATTATTTGTGTAGCATTCACTGTGTAGTATTCACTGTGTAGCATTCACTGTGTATTATTTGTGTAGCATTCACTGTGTAGTATTCACTGTGTAGCATTCACTGTGTATTATTTGTGTAGCATTCACTGTGTAGTATTCACTGTGTAGCATTCACTGTGTAGTATTCACTGTGTAGCATTCAGTGTAGCATTCACTGTGTAGTATTCACTGTGTAGCATTCACTATGTAGCATTCACTGTGTAGCATTTACAGTAGTATTCACTGTGTAGCATTCACTGTGTAGTATTCATTGTGTAGCATTCACAGTGTAGCATTCACAGTGTAGTATTCACTGTGTAGCATTCACAGTGTAGTATTCACTGTGTAGCATTCACTGTGTGGCATTCACTGTGTAGCAATCACTGTGTAGCATTCAGTGTAGCATTCACTGTGTAGTATTCACTGTGTAGCATTCACTGTGTAGTATTCACTGTGTAGCATTCACTGTGTAATATTCACTGTGTCGTATTCACTGTGTATTATTCACTGTGTAGCATTCACTGTGTAGTATTCACTGTGTAGCATGCACTGTGTAGTATTCACTGTGTAACATTCACTGTGTAGCATTCACTGTATAGCATTCACTGTGTAGTATTCACTGTGCAGCATTCACTGTGTAGCATTCATTGTATAGCATTCACTGTGTAGCATTCACTGTGTAGTATTCACTGTGTAGCATTCACTGTGTAGCATTCACTGTGTAGCATTTACAGTAGTATTCACTGTGTAGCATTCACTGTGTAGTATTCATTGTGTAGCATTCACAGTGTAGCATTCACAGTGTAGTATTCACTGTGTAGCATTCACAGTGTAGTATTCACTGTGTAGCATTCACTGTGTGGCATTCACTCTGTAGCAATCACTGTGTAGCATTCAGTGTAGCATTCACTGTAGTATTCACTGTGTAGCATTCACTGTGTAGTATTAACTGTGTAGCATTCACTGTATAGCATTCACTGTGTATTATTCACTGTGTATTATTCACTGTGTAGTATTCACTGTGTAGCATTCACTGTGTAGTATTCACTGTGTAGTATTCACTGTGTAACATTCACTGTGTAGCATTCACTGTGTAGCATTTACTGTGTAGTATTCACTGTGCAGCATTCACTGTGTAGTATTCATTGTATAGCATTCACTGTGTAGCATTCACTGTGTAGCATTCATTGTGTAGCATTCACTGTGTAGTATTCACTGTGTAACATTCACTGTGTAGTATTCACTGTGTAGCATTCACAGTGTAGTATTCACTGTAGCATTCACTGTGTAGTATTCACTGTGTAGCATTCACTGTGTAGCATTCACTGTGTAGCATTCACTGTGTAATATTCACTGTGTAATATTCACTGTGTAGCATTCACTGTCTTGCATTCACTGTGTAGCATTCACTGTGTAGTATTCACTGTGTAGTATTCACTGTGTAGTATTCACGTGTGTAGTATTCACTGTGTAGCATTCAATGTGTAGCATTCATTGTATAGCATTCATTGTATAGCATTCACTGTGTAGTATTCACTGTGTAGCATTCACTGTGTAGCATTCAGTGTAGCATTCACTGTGTAGTATTCACTGTGTAGCATTCAATGTGTAGCATTCATTGTATAGCATTCACTGTGTAGCATTCACTGTGTAGTATTCACTGTGTAGCATTCACTGTGTAGCATTCAGTGTAGTATTCACTGTGTAGCATTCACTGTGTAGCTTTCATTGTGTAGCATTCACTGTGTAGTATTCATTGTGTGTAGCATTCACTGTGTGGCATTCACTGTGTAGTATTCACTGTGTATTATTTGTGTAGCATTCACTGTGTAGTATTCACTGTGTAGCATTCACTGTGTAGTATTCACTGTGTAGCATTCAATGTGTAGCATTCATTGTATAGCATTCACTGTGTAGTATTCATTGTGTAGTATTCACTGTGTAGCATTCACTGTGTAGCATTCAGTGTAGCATTCACTGTGTAGTATTCACTGTGTAGCATTCACTGTGTAGCATTCACTGTGTAGCATTTACAGTAGTATTCACTGTGTAGCATTCACTGTGTAGTATTCATTGTGTAGCATTCACAGTGTAGCATTCACAGTGTAGTATTCACTGTGTAGCATTCACTGTAAAACATTCACTGTGTAGCATTCACTATGTGGCATTCACTGTGTAGCAATCACTGTGTAGCATTCAGTGTAGTATTCACTGTGTAGTATTCACTGTGTAGCATTCACTGTGTAGTATTCACTGTGTAGCATTCACTGTATAGCATTCACTGTGTCGTATTCACTGTGTAGTATTCACTGTGTAGCATTCACTGTGTAGCATTCACTGTGTATTATTCACTGTGTATTATTCACTGTGTATTATTCACTGTGTAGTATTCACTGTGTAGCATTCACTGTGTAGTATTCACTGTGTAGTATTCACTGTGTAGTATTCACTGTGTAACATTCACTGTGTAGCATTCACTGTGTAGCATTCACTGTGTAGTATTCACTGTGCAGCATTCACTGTGTAGTATTCATTGTATAGCATTCACTGTGTAGCATTCACTGTGTAGCATTCATTGTGTAGCATTCACTGTGTAGTATTCACTGTGTAAAATTCACTGTGTAGTATTCACTGTGTAGCATTCACAGTGTAGTATTCACTGTAGCATTCACTGTGTAGTATTCACTGTGTAGCATTCACTGTGTAGCATTCACTGTGTAGCATTCACTGTGTAATATTCACTGTGTAATATTCACTGTGTAGCATTCACTGTCTTGCATTCACTGTGTAGGTTTCATTGTGTAGCATCCACTGTGTAGTATTCACTGTGCAGTATTCACTGTGTAGTATTCACTGTGTAGCATTCAATGTGTAGCATTCATTGTAAAGCATTCACTGTGTAGTATTCATTGTGTAGTATTCACTGTGTAGCATTCACTGTGTAGTATTCACTGTGTAGCATTCACTGTGTAGCATTCAATGTGTAGCATTCAATGTATAGCATTCATTGTATAGCATTCACTGTGTAGCATTCACTGTGTAGTATTCACTGTGTATCATTCAGTGTATAGCACTCAGTGTAGCATTCACTGTGTAGCATTCAATGTGTAGCATTCACTGTGTAGCATTCATTGTGTAGCTTTCATTGTGTAGCATTCATTGTGTAGTACTCATTGTGTGTAGCATTCACTGTGTAGCATTCACTGTGTAGTATTCACGTAGCATTATCTGTGTAGCATTCACTGTGTAGTATTCACTGTGTAGCATTCACTGTGTAGTATTCAATGTGTAGCATTCAATGTATAGCATTCATTGTATAGCATTCATTGTGTAGTATTCATTGTGTAGTATTCACTGTGTAGCATTCAGTGTATAGCATTCAGTGTAGCATTCACTGTGTAGTATTCACTGTGTAGCATGCACTGTGTAGCATTTACAGTAGTATTCACTGTGTAGCATTCATTGTGTAGTATTCACTGTGTAGCATTCACAGTGTAGCATTCACAGTGTAGTATTCACTGTGTAGCATTCACAGTGTAGTATTCACTGTGTAGCATTCACTGTGTGGCATTCACTGTGTAGCAATCACTGTGTAGCATTCAGTGTAGTATTCACTGTGTAGTATTCACTGTGTAGCATTCACTGTGTAGTATTCACTGTGTAACATTCACTGTGTAGCATTCACTGTGTAGCATTCACTGTGTAGTATTCACTGTGCAGCATTCACTGTGTAGTATTCATTGTATAGCATTCACTGTGTAGCATTCACTGTGTAGCATTCATTGTGCAGCATTCACTGTGTAGTATTCACTGTGTAAAATTCACTGTGTAGTATTCACTGTGTAGCATTCACAGTGTAGTATTCACTGTAGCATTCACTGTGTAGTATTCACTGCGTAGCATTCACTGCGTAGCATTCACTGTGTAATATTCACTGTGTAATATTCACTGTGTAGCATTCACTGTCTTGCATTCACTGTGTAGCTTTCATTGTGTAGCATTCACTGTGTAGTATTCACTGTGCAGTATGCACTGTGTAGTATTTGTGTAGCATTCACTGTGTAGTATTCACTGTGTAGTATTCACTGTGTAGCATTCAATGTGTAGCATTCATTGTATAGCATTCACTGTGTAGTATTCATTGTGTAGCATTCACTGTGTAGCATTCAGTGTAGCATTCACTGTGTAGTATTCACTGTGTAGCATTCAGTGTGTAGTATTCACTGTGTATCATTCACTGTATAGTATTCACTGTGTAGTATTTACTGTGTAGCATTCACTGTGTAGTATTCATTGTGTAGTATTCACTGTGTAGTATTCACTGTATAGCATTCACTGTGTAATATTCACTGTGTAGTATTCACAGTCTAGTATTCACTGTGTAGCATTCACTGTGTAGTATTCACTGTGTAACATTCACTGTGTAGTATTCACTGTGTAGCATTCACTGTGTAGCATTCATTGTGTAGCATTCATTGTGTAGCAGTCACTGTGTAGGATTCACTGTGTAGTATTCACTGTGTAGCATTCACTGTAGCATTCACTGTGTAGCATTCACTGTGTAGTATTCACTGTGTAGTATTCACTCTGTAGCATTCACTGTTTAGTATTCACTGTGTAGCATTCACTGTGTAGTAATCACTGTATAGCATTCACTGTGTAGTATTCACTGTGTAGCATTCACTGTGTAATATTCACTGTGTAGCATTCACTGTATAGCATTCACTGTGTAGTATTCACTGTGTAGCATTCACTGTGTAGCATTCACTGTGTAATATTCACTGTGTAGCATTCACTGTATAGTATTCACTGTATAGTATTCACTGTGTAGTATTCACTGTGTAGTATTCACTGTGTAGTATTGACTGTGTAGTATTCACCGTGTTGTATTCACAGTCTAGTATTCACTGTGTAGTATTCACTGTGCAGTATGA
>NW_003146125.1:0-37218 GCF_000003605.2 Saccoglossus kowalevskii | reverse complement strand
CAGTTGGTTGGTATACATCAGGTAAGGCTACAAATGGTTGGTATTACATCATGTAAGGCCACAATTGGTTGGTATTACATCAGGAAAGACTACAATTGGTTGGTATTACATCAGGTAAGGCCACAATTGGTTGATATTACATCAGGTAAGATTACATTTGGTTGGTATTACATCAGGTAAGGTTACAATTGATTGGTATTACATCAGGTAAGGCTACAATTGATTGGTATTACATCAGGTAAGGCTACAATTGGTTGGTATTACATCAGGTAAGGCCACAATTGGTTGGTATTACATCAGGTATGGCTACAATTGGTTGGTATTACATCAGGTAAGGCCACAATTGGTTGGTATTACATCAGGTAAGGCCACAATTGGTTGGTATTACATCAGGTAAGGCTACAATTGGTTGGTATTACATCAGGTAAGGCCACAATTGGTTGGTATTACATCAGGTATGGCTACAATTGGTTGGTATTACATAAGGTAAGGCCACAATTGGTTGGTATTACATCAGGTAAGGCTACAATTGGTTGGTATTACATCAGGTAAGGCCACAATTGGTTGGTATTACATCAGGTAAGGCTACAATTGGTTGGTATTACATCAGGTAAGGCCACAATTGGTTTGGTATTACATCAGGTAAGGCCACAAATGGTTGGTATTACATCAGGTAAGGCCACAATTGGTTGGTATTACATCAGGTAAGGCTACAATTGGTTGGTATTACATCAGGTAAGGCTACAATTGGTTGGTATTACATCAGGTAAGGCCACAATTGGTTGATATTACATCAGGTAAGGCCACAATTGGTTGATATTACATCAGGTAAGGCCACAATTGGTTGGTATTACATCAGGTAAGGCCACAATTGGTTGGTATTACATCAGGTAAGGCCACAATTGGTTGGTATTACATCAGGTAAGGCCACAATTGGTTGGTATTACATCAGGTAAGGCTACAATTGGTTGGTATTACATCAGGTAAGGCCACAATTGGTTGGTATTACATCAGGTAAGGCCACAATTGATTGGTATTACATCAGGTAAGGCTACAAATGGTTGGTATTACATCAGGTAAGGCCACAATTGGTTGGTATTACATCAGGAAAGACTACAATTGGTTGGTATTACATCAGGTAAGGCCACAATTGGTTGATATTACATCAGGTAAGACTACAATTGGTTGGTATTACATCAGGTAAGGCTACAATTGATTGGTATTACATCAGGTAAGGCTACAATTGATTGGTATTACATCAGGTAAGGCTACAATTGGTTGGTATTACATCAGGTAAGACCACAATTGGTTGGTATTACATCAGGTAAGGCTACAATTGGTTGGTATTACATCAGGTAAGGCCACAATTGGTTGGTATTACATCAGGTAAGGCTACAATTGGTTGGTATTACATCAGGTAAGGCCACAATTGGTTGGTATTACATCAGGTAAGGCTACAATTGGTTGATATTACATCAGGTAAGACTACAGTTGGTTGGTATTACATCAGGTAAGGCCACAATTGGTTGGTATTACATCAGGTATGGCTACAATTGGTTGGTATTACATCAGGTAAGGCCACAATTGGTTGGTATTACATCAGGTAAGGCTACAATTGGTTGGTATTACATCAGGTAAGGCCACAATTGGTTGGTATTACATCAGGTAAGGCTACAATTGGTTGGTATTACATCAGGTAAGGCCACAATTGGTTGGTATTACATCAGGTAAGGCTACAATTGGTTGGTATTACATCAGGTAAGGCCACAATTGGTTGGTATTACATCAGGTAAGGCCACAATTGGTTGGTATTACATCAGGTAAGGCTACAATTGGTTGGTATTACATCAGGTAAGGCCACAATTGGTTGATATTACATCAGGTAAGGCTACAATTGGTTGGTATTACATCAGGTAAGGCTACAATTGGTTGGTATTACATCAGGTAAGGCCACAATTAATTCGTATTACATCAGGTAAGGCCACAATTGGTTGGTATTACATCAGGTAAGGCCACAATTGGTTGATATTACATCAGGTAAGGCCACAATTGGTTGGTATTACATCAGGTAAGGCTACAATTGGTTGGTATTACATCAGGTAAGGCCACAATTGGTTGGTATTGCATCAGGTAAGGCCACAATTGGTTGATATTACATCAGGTAAGGCTACAATTGGTTGGTATTGCATCAGGTAAGGCCACAATTGGTTGATATTACATCAGGTAAGGCCACAATTGGTTGGTATTGCATCAGGTAAGGCCACAATTGGTTGATATTACATCAGGTAAGGCTACAATTGGTTGGTATTGCATCAGGTAAGGCCACAATTGGTTGATATTACATCAGGTAAGGCCACAATTGGTTGATATTACATCAGGTAAGGCTACAATTGGTTGATATTGCATCAGGTAAGGCCACAATTGGTTGATATTACATCAGGTAAGGCCACAATTGGTTTGGTATTGCATCAGGTAAGGCCACAATTGGTTGATATTACATCAGTGTAAGGCCACAATTGGTTGATATTACATCAGGTAAGGCTACAATTGGTTGGTATTACATCAGGTAAGGCCACAATTGGTTGATATTACATCAGGTAAGGCCACAATTGGTTGGTATTACATCAGGTAAGGCCACAATTGGTTGGTATTACATCAGGTAAGGCCACAATTGGTTGATATTACATCAGGTAAGACTACAATTGGTTGGTATTACATCAGGTAAGGCCACAATTGGTTGGTATTACATCAGGTAAGGCTACAATTGGTTGGTATTACATCAGGTAAGGCCACAATTGGTTGGTATTACATCAGGTAAGGCCACAATTGGTTGGTATTACATCAGGTAAGGCCACAATTGGTTGGTATTACATCAGGTAAGGCCACAATTGGTTGGTATTACATCAGGTAAGGCCACAATTGGTTGGTATTACATCAGGTAAGGCTACAATTGGTTGGTATTACATCAGGTAAGGCCACAATTGGTTGGTATTACATCAGGTAAGGCTACAATTGGTTGGTATTGCATCAGGTAAGGCCACAATTGGTTGGTATTACATCAGGTAAGGCTACAATTGGTTGGTATTACATCAGGTAAGGCCACAATTGGTTGGTATTACATCAGGTAAGGCTACAAATGGTTGGTATTACATCAGGTAAGGCTACAATTGGTTGATATTACATCAGGTAAGACTACAATTGGTTGGTATTACATCAGGTAAGGCTACAATTGGTTGGTATTACATCAGGTAAGGCCACAATTGGTTGATATTACATCAGGTAAGGCCACAAATGGTTGGTATTACATCAGATAAGGCCACAATTGGTTGGTATTACATCAGGTAAGGCCACAATTGGTTGGTATTGCATCAGGTAAGGCTACAGTTGGTTGGTATTACATCAGGTAAGGCTACAGTTGGTTGGTATTACATCAGGTAAGGCTACAATTGGTTGGTATTACATCAGGTAAGGCCACAATTGGTTGGTATTGCATCAGGTAAGGCTACAGTTGGTTGGTATTACATCAGGTAAGGCTACAATTGGTTGGTATTACATCAGGTAAGGCTACAATTGGTTGGTATTACATCAGGTAAGGCTACAATTGGTTGGTATTACATCAGGTAAGGCCACAATTGGTTGGTATTACATCAGGTAAGGCTACAATTGGTTGGTATTACATCAGGTAAGGCCACAATTGGTTGGTATTACATCAGGTAAGGCCACAAATGGTTGGTATTACATCAGGTAAGGCCACAATTGGTTGGTACAAAATGTATTACATCAGGTAAGGCTACAATTGGTTGGTATTACATCAGGTAAGGCTACAATTGGTTGGTATTACATCAGGTAAGGCCACAATTGGTTGATATTACATCAGGTAAGGCCACAATTGGTTGATATTACATCAGGTAAGGCCACAATTGATTGGTATTACATCACGTAAGGCCACAATTTGATTGGTATTACATCAGGTAAGGCCACAATTGGTTGGTATTGCATCACGTATTGCCACAATTGGTTGATATTACATCAGGTAAGGCTACAATTGGTTGGTATTGCATCACGTAAGGCCACAATTGGTTGATATTACATCATCGTAAGGCCACAATTGGTTGATATTACATCAGGTAAGGCTACAATTGGTTGGTATTGCATCAGGTAAGGCCACAATTGGTTGATATTACATCAGGTAAGGCCACAATTGGTTGGTATTGCATCAGGTAAGGCCACAATTGGTTGGTATTACATCAGGTAAGGCCACAATTGGTTGATATTACATCAGGTAAGACTACAATTGGTTGGTATTACATCAGGTAAGGCCACAATTGGTTGGTATTACATCAGGTAAGGCTACAATTGGTTGGTATTACATCAGGTAAGGCCACAATTGGTTGGTATTACATCAGGTAAGGCCACAATTGGTTGGTATTACATCAGGTAAGGCTACAATTGGTTGGTATTACATCAGGTAAGGCCACAATTGGTTGGTATTACATCAGGTAAGGCTACAATTGGTTGGTATTACATCAGGTAAGGCCACAATTGGTTGGTATTACATCAGGTAAGACTACAGTTGGTTGGTATTACATCAGGTAAGGCTACAAATGGTTGGTATTACATCAGGTAAGGCCACAATTGGTTGGTATTACATCAGGAAAGACTACAATTGGTTGGTATTACATCAGGTAAGGCCACAATTGGTTGATATTACATCAGGTAAGACTACAACTGGTTGGTATTACATCAGGTAAGGCTACAATTGATTGGTATTACATCAGGTAAGGCTACAATTGATTGGTATTACATCAGGTAAGGCTACAATTGGTTGGTATTACATCAGGT
Organism: Saccoglossus kowalevskii; assembly: GCF_000003605.2. Taxonomy (NCBI): domain Eukaryota; kingdom Metazoa; phylum Hemichordata; class Enteropneusta; family Harrimaniidae; genus Saccoglossus; species Saccoglossus kowalevskii. The sequence goes on along the minus strand of NW_003146125.1, from coordinate 32,376 downwards.
AAGGCCACAATTGGTTGGTATTACATCAGGTAAGGCTACAATTGGTTGGTATTACATCAGGTAAGGCCACAATTGGTTGGTATTACATCAGGTAAGGCCACAATTGGTTGGTATTACATCAGGTAAGGCTACAATTGGTTGGTATTACATCAGGTAAGGCCACAATTGGTTGGTATTACATCAGGTAAGGCTACAATTGGTTGGTATTACATCAGGTAAGGCCACAATTGGTTGGTATTACATCAGGTAAGGCTACAATTGGTTGGTATTACATCAGGTAAGGCCACAATTGGTTGGTATTACATCAGGTAAGGCCACAATTGGTTGATATTACATCAGGTAAGGCCACAATTGGTTGGTATTACATCAGGTAAGGCTACAATTGGTTGGTATTACATCAGGTAAGGCCACAATTGGTTGGTATTACATCAGGTAAGGCCACAATTGGTTGGTATTACATCAGGTAAGGCTACAATTGGTTGGTATTACATCAGGTAAGGCCACAATTGGTTGGTATTACATCAGGTAAGGCTACAATTGGTTGGTATTACATCAGGTAAGGCCACAATTGGTTGGTATTACATCAGGTAAGGCTACAGTTGGTTGGTATTACATCAGGTAAGGCTACAAATGGTTGGTATTACATCAGGTAAGGCCACAATTGGTTGGTATTACATCAGGAAAGGCCACAATTGGTTGGTATTACATCAGGTAAGGCCACAATTGGTTGATATTACATCAGGTAAGACTACAATTGGTTGGTATTACATCAGGTAAGGCTACAATTGATTGGTATTACATCAGGTAAGGCTACAATTGGTTGATATTACATCAGGTAAGGCCACAATTGGTTGGTATTACATCAGGTAAGGCCACAATTGGTTGGTATTACATCAGGTAAGGCCACAATTGGTTGATATTACATCAGGTAAGGCCACAAATGGTTGGTATTACATCAGGTAAGGCTACAGTTGGTTGATATTACATCAGGTAAGGCTACAATTGGTTGGTATTACATCAGGTAAGGCTACAGTTGGTTGATATTACATCAGGTAAGGCCACAATTGGTTGGTATTACATCAGGTAAGGCTACAATTGGTTGGTATTACATCAGGTAAGGCCACAATTGGTTGATATTGCATCAGGTAAGGCCACAGTTGGTTGGTATTACATCAGGTAAGGCTACAGTTGGTGGGTATTACATCAGGTAAGGCTACAATTGGTTGGTATTACATCAGGTAAGGCCACAATTGGTTGGTATTGCATCAGGTAAGGCTACAGTTGGTTGGTATTACATCAGGTAAGGCTACAATTGGTTGGTATTACATCAGGTAAGGCTACAATTGGTTGGTATTACATCAGGTAAGGCTACAATTGGTTGGTATTACATCAGGTAAGGCCACAATTGGTTGGTATTACATCAGGTAAGGCTACAATTGGTTGGTATTACATCAGGTAAGGCCACAATTGGTTGGTATTACATCAGGTAAGGCCACAAATGGTTGGTATTACATCAGGTAAGGCCACAATTGGTTGGTATTGCATCAGGTAAGGCTACAGTTGGTTGGTATTACATCAGGTAAGGCTACAATTGGTTGGTATTACATCAGGTAAGGCTACAATTGGTTGGTATTACATCAGGTAAGGCCACAATTGGTTGGTATTACATCAGGTAAGGCTACAATTGGTTGGTATTACATCAGGTAAGGCCACAATTGGTTGATATTACATCAGGTAAGGCCACAAATGGTTGGTATTACATCAGGTAAGGCTACAATTGGTTGGTATTACATCAGGTAAGGCCACAATTGATTGATATGACATCAGGTAAGGCCACAAATGGTTGGTATTACATCTGGTAAAGCTACAGTTGGTTGATATTACATCAGGTAAAGCTACAATTGGTTGGTATTACATCAGGTAAGGCTACAATTGGTTGTTATTACATCAGGTAAGGCCACAATTGGTTGGTATTACATCAGGTAAGGCTACAATTGGTTTGGTATTACATCAGGTAAGGCCACAATTGGTTGATATTACATCAGGTAAGGCTACAATTGGTTGGTATTACATCAGGTAAGGCTACAATTGGTTGGTATTACATCAGGTAAGGCCACAATTGGTTGGTATTACATCAGGTAAGGCTACAATTGGTTGGTATTACATCAGGTAAGGCCACAATTGGTTGGTATTACATCAGGTAAGGCCACAAATGGTTGGTATTACATCAGGTAAGGCCACAATTGGTTGGTATTACATCAGGTAAGGCTACAATTGGTTGGTATTACATCAGGTAAGGCTACAATTGGTTGGTATTACATCAGGTAAGGCCACAATTGGTTGATATTACATCAGGTAAGGCCACAATTGGTTGATATTACATCAGGTAAGGCCACAATTGGTTGGTATTACATCAGGTAAGGCCACAATTGGTTGGTATTACATCAGGTAAGGCCACAATTGGTTGGTATTACATCAGGTAAGGCCACAATTGGTTGGTATTACATCAGGTAAGGCTACAATTGGTTGGTATTACATCAGGTAAGGCCACAATTGGTTGGTATTACATCAGGTAAGGCCACAATTGGTTGGTATTACATCAGGTAAGGCCACAAATGGTTGGTATTACATCAGGTAAGGCCACAATTGGTTGGTATTGCATCAGGTAAGGCTACAGTTGGTTGGTATTACATCAGGTAAGGCTACAATTGGTTGGTATTACATCAGGTAAGGCCACAATTGGTTGGTATTACATCAGGTAAGGCCACAATTGGTTGATATTACATCAGGTAAGGCCACAATTGGTTGATATTACATCAGGTAAGGCCACAATTGGTTGGTATTACATCAGGTAAGGCCACAAGTGGTTGGTATTACATCAGGTAAGGCCACAATTGGTTGGTATTACATCAGGTAAGGCCACAATTGGTTGGTATTACATCAGGTAAGGCTACAATTGGTTGGTATTACATCATGTAAGGCCACAATTGGTTGGTATTACATCAGGTAAGGCCACAATTGATTGGTATTACATCAGGTAAGGCTACAATTGGTTGGTATTACATCAGGTAAGGCCACAATTGGTTGATATTACATCAGGTAAGGCCACAAATGGTTGGTATTACATCAGGTAAGGCTACAATTGGTTGGTATTACATCAGGTAAGGCCACAATTGGTTGGTATTGCATCAGGTAAGGCTACAGTTGGTTGGTATTACATCAGGTAAGGCTACAATTGGTTGGTATTACATCAGGTAAGGCTACAATTGGTTGGTATTACATCAGGTAAGGCTACAATTGGTTGATATTACATCAGGTAAGGCCACAATTGGTTGATATTACATCAGGTAAGGCCACAATTGGTTGATATTACATCAGGTAAGGCCACAATTGGTTGGTATTGCATCAGGTAAGGTCACAATTGGTTGGTATTACATCAGGTAAGGCCACAATTGGTTGATATTACATCAGGTAAGGCCACAATTGGTTGATATTACATCAGGTAAGGCCACAATTGGTTGGTATTACATCAGGTAAGGCCACAATTGGTTGGTATTACATCAGTAAAGCCACAATTGGTTGGTATTACATCAGGTAAGGCCACAATTGGTTGGTATTACATCAGGTAAGCTACAATTGGTTGGTATTACATCAGGTAAGGCCACAATTGGTTGGTATTACATCAGGTAAGACTACAATTGGTTGGTATTACATCAGGTAAGGCTACAAATGGTTGGTATTACATCAGGTAAGGCCCCAATTGGTTGGTATTACATCAGGAAAGACTACAATTGGTTGGTATTACATCAGGTAAGGCCACAATTGGTTGATATTACATCAGGTAAGACTACAATTGGTTGGTATTACATCAGGTAAGGCTACAATTGATTGGTATTACATCAGGTAAGGCTACAATTGGTTGATATTACATCAGGTAAGGCTACAATTGGTTGGTATTACATCAGGTAAGGCCACAATTGGTTGGTATTACATCAGGTATGGCTACAATTGGTTGGTATTACATCAGGTAAGGCCACAATTGGTTGGTATTACATCAGGTAAGGCTACAATTGGTTGGTATTACATCAGGTAAGGCCACAATTGGTTGGTATTACATCAGGTAAGGCCACAATTGGTTGGTATTACATCAGGTAAGGCTACAATTGGTTGATATTACATCAGGTAAGACTACAGTTGGTTGGTATTACATCAGGTAAGGCCACAATTGGTTGGTATTACATCAGGTATGGCTACAATTGGTTGGTATTACATCAGGTAAGGCCACAATTGGTTGGTATTACATCAGGTAAGGCTACAATTGGTTGGTATTACATCAGGTAAGGCCACAATTGGTTGGTATTACATCAGGTAAGGCTACAATTGGTTGGTATTACATCAGGTAAGGCCACAATTGGTTGGTATTACATCAGGTAAGGCTACAATTGGTTGGTATTACATCAGGTAAGGCCACAATTGGTTGGTATTACATCAGGTAAGGCTACAATTGGTTGGTATTACATCAGGTAAGGCCACAATTGGTTGGTATTACATCAGGTAAGGCCACAATTGGTTGGTATTACATCAGGTAAGGCTACAATTGGTTGGTATTACATCAGGTAAGGCCACAATTGGTTGGTATTACATCAGGTAAGGCTACAAATGGTTGGTATTACATCAGGTAAGGCTACAAATGGTTGGTATTACATCAGGTAAGGCTACAGTTGGTTGATATTACATCAGGTAAGGCCACAATTGGTTGGTATTACATCAGGTAAGGCCACAATTGGTTGGTATTACATCAGGAAAGACTACAATTGGTTGGTATTACATCAGGTAAGGCTACAATTGATTGGTATTACATCAGGTAAGGCTACAATTGGTTGGTATTACATCAGGTAAGGCCACAATTGGTTGGTATTACATCAGGTAAGGCCACAATTGGTTGGTATTACATCAGGTAAGGCCACAATTGGTTGGTATTACATCAGGTAAGGCTACAGTTGGTTGGTATTACATCAGGTAAGGCTACAATTGGTTGGTATTACATCAGGTAAGGCCACAATTGGTTGGTATTACATCAGGTAAGGCCACAATTGATTGGTATTACATCAGGTAAGGCTACAATTGGTTGGTATTACATCAGGTAAGGCCACAATTGGTTGATATTACATCAGGTAAGGCTACAATTGGTTGGTATTACATCAGGTAAGGCCACAATTGGTTGATATTACATCAGGTAAGGCCACAAATGGTTGGTATTACATCAGGTAAGGCTACAGTTGGTTGATATTACATCAGGTAAGGCCACAATTGGTTGGTATTACATCAGGTAAGGCCACAATTGGTTGGTATTACATCAGGTAAGGCTACAATTGGTTGGTATTACATCAGGTAAGGCTACAATTGGTTGGTATTACATCAGGTAAGGCCACAATTGGTTGGTATTACATCAGGTAAGGCTACAATTGGTTGGTATTACATCAGGTAAGGCCACAATTGGTTGGTATTACATCAGGTAAGGCCACAAATGATTGGTATTACATCAGGTAAGGCTACAGTTGGTTGGTATTACATCAGGTAAGGCTACAGTTGGTTGATATTACATCAGGTAAGGCCACAAATGGTTGGTATTACATCAGGTAAGGCTACAATTGGTTGATATTACATCAGGTAAGGCTACAGTTGGTTGGTATTACATCAGGTAAGGCTACAGTTGGTTGGTATTACATCAGGTAAGGCCACAATTGGTTGGTATTACATCAGGTAAGGCTACAAATGGTTGGTATTACATCAGGTAAGGCTACAATTGGTTGGTATTACATCAGGTAAGGCCACAATTGGTTGGTATTACATCAGGTAAGGCCACAATTGGTTGGTATTACATCAGGTAAGGCCACAATTGGTTGGTATTACATCAGGTAAGGCTACAATTGGTTGGTATTACATCAGGTAAGGCTACAATTGGTTGGTATTACATCAGGTAAGGCCACACAATTGGTTGGTATTACATCAGGTAAGGCTACAATTGGTTGGTATTACATCAGGTAAGGCCACAATTGGTTGATATTACATCAGGTAAGGCCACAAATGGTTGGTATTACATCAGGTAAGGCTACAATTGGTTGGTATTACATCAGGTAAGGCCACAATTGGTTGATATTACATCAGGTAAGGCCACAAATGGTTGGTATTACATCAGGTAAGGCTACAGTTGGTTGATATTACATCAGGTAAGGCTACAATTGGTTGGTATTACATCAGGTAAGGCTACAATTGGTTGATATTACATCAGGTAAGGCCACAATTGGTTGGTATTACATCAGGTAAGGCTACAATTGGTTGGTATTACATCAGGTAAGGCTACAATTGGTTGATATTACATCAGGTAAGGCCACAATTGGTTGGTATTACATCAGGTAAGGCTACAATTGGTTGGTATTACATCAGGTAAGGCCACAATTGGTTGATATTACATCAGGTAAGGCCACAATTGGTTGGTATTACATCAGGTAAGGCCACAATTGGTTGGTATTACATCAGGTAAGGCCACAATTGGTTGGTATTACATCAGGTAAGGCTACAATTGGTTGGTATTACATCAGGTAAGGCCACAATTGGTTGGTATTACATCAGGTAAGGCCACAATTGGTTGGTATTACATCAGGTAAGGCTACAATTGGTTGGTATTACATCAGGTAAGGCCACAATTGGTTGATATTACATCAGGTAAGGCCACAAATGGTTGGTATTACATCAGGTAAGGCTACAATTGGTTGGTATTACATCAGGTAAGGCCACAATTGGTTGGTATTGCATCAGGTAAGGCTACAATTGGTTGGTATTACATCAGGTAAGGCTACAATTGGTTGGTATTACATCAGGTAAGGCTACAATTGGTTGGTATTACATCAGGTAAGGCCACAATTGGTTGATATTACATCAGGTAAGGCCACAATTGGTTGATATTACATCAGGTAAGGCCACAATTGGTTGGTATTACATCAGGTAAGGCTACAATTGGTTGGTATTACATCAGGTAAGGCCACAATTGGTTGGTATTACATCAGGTAAGGCCACAATTGATTGGTATTACATCAGGTAAGGCTACAATTGGTTGGTATTACATCAGGTAAGGCCACAATTGGTTGATATTACATCAGGTAAGGCCACAAATGGTTGGTATTACATCAGGTAAGGCTACAATTGGTTGGTATTACATCAGGTAAGGCCACAATTGGTTGGTATTGCATCAGGTAAGGCTACAGTTGGTTGGTATTACATCAGGTAAGGCTACAATTGGTTGGTATTACATCAGGTAAGGCTACAATTGGTTGGTATTACATCAGGTAAGGCTACAATTGGTTGATATTACATCAGGTAAGGCCACAATTGGTTGATATTACATCAGGTAAGGCCACAATTGGTTGATATTACATCAGGTAAGGCCACAATTGGTTGGTATTGCATCAGGTAAGGCCACAATTGTTTGGTATTACATCAGGTAAGGCCACAATTGGTTGATATTACATCAGGTAAGGCCACAATTGGTTGATATTACATCAGGTAAGGCTACAATTGGTTGGTATTGCATCAGGTAAGGCCACAATTGGTTGATATTACATCAGGTAAGGCCACAATTGGTTGGTATTGCATCAGGTAAGGCCACAATTGGTTGGTATTACATCAGGTAAGGCCACAATTGGTTGATATTACATCAGGTAAGACTACAATTGGTTGGTATTACATCAGGTAAGGCCACAATTGGTTGGTATTACATCAGGTAAGGCTACAATTGGTTGGTATTACATCAGGTAAGGCCACAATTGGTTGGTATTACATCAGGTAAGGCCACAATTGGTTGGTATTACATCAGGTAAGGCCACAATTGGTTGGTATTACATCAGGTAAGGCCACAATTGGTTGGTATTACATCAGGTAAGGCTACAATTGGTTGGTATTACATCAGGTAAGGCCACAATTGGTTGGTATTACATCAGGTAAGGCCACAATTGGTTGATATTACATCAGGTAAGGCTACAATTGGTTGGTATTGCATCAGGTAAGGCCACAATTGGTTGATATTACATCAGGTAAGGCCACAATTGGTTGGTATTGCATCAGGTAAGGCCACAATTGGTTGATATTACATCAGGTAAGGCTACAATTGGTTGGTATTACATCAGGTAAGGCCACAATTGGTTGATATTACATCAGGTAAGGCCACAATTGGTTGATATTACATCAGGTAAGGCCACAATTGGTTGGTATTGCATCAGGTAAGGCCACAATTGGTTGGTATTACATCAGGTAAGGCCACAATTGGTTGATATTACATCAGGTAAGGCCACAATTGGTTGGTATTGCATCAGGTAAGGCCACAATTGGTTGGTATTACATCAGGTAAGGCCACAATTGGTTGATATTACATCAGGTAAGGCCACAATTGGTTGGTATTACATCAGGTAAGGCCACAATTGGTTGGTATTACATCAGGTAAGGCTACAATTGGTTGGTATTACATCAGGTAAGGCCACAATTGGTTGGTATTACATCAGGTAAGGCCACAATTGGTTGGTATTACATCAGGTAAGGCCACAATTGGTTGGTATTACATCAGGTAAGGCCACAATTGGTTGGTATTACATCAGGTAAGGCCACAATTGGTTGGTATTACATCAGGTAAGGCTACAATTGGTTGGTATTACATCAGGTAAGGCCACAATTGGTTGATATTACATCAGGTAAGGCCACAATTGGTTGATATTACATCAGGTAAGGCTACAATTGGTTGGTATTGCATCAGGTAAGGCCACAATTGGTTGATATTACATCAGGTAAGGCCACAATTGGTTGGTATTGCATCAGGTAAGGCCACAATTGGTTGGTATTACATCAGGTAAGGCCACAATTGGTTGGTATTGCATCAGGTAAGACCACAATTGGTTGGTATTACATCAGGTAAGGCCACAATTGGTTGGTATTGCATCAGGTAAGGCCACAATTGGTTGGTATTACATCAGGTAAGGCCACAATTGGTTGATATTACATCAGGTAAGACTACAATTGGTTGGTATTACATCAGGTAAGGCCACAATTGGTTGGTATTACATCAGGTAAGGCTACAATTGGTTGGTATTACATCAGGTAAGGCCACAATTGGTTGGTATTACATCAGGTAAGGCCACAATTGGTTGGTATTACATCAGGTAAGGCCACAATTGGTTGGTATTACATCAGGTAAGGCTACAATTGGTTGGTATTACATCAGGTAAGGCCACAATTGGTTGGTATTACATCAGGTAAGGCTACAATTGGTTGGTATTACATCAGGTAAGGCCACAATTGGTTGGTATTACATCAGGTAAGACTACAGTTGGTTGGTATTACATCAGGTAAGGCTACAAATGGTTGGTATTACATCAGGTAAGGCCACAATTGGTTGGTATTACATCAGGAAAGACTACAATTGGTTGGTATTACATCAGGTAAGGCCACAATTGGTTGATATTACATCAGGTAAGACTACAATTGGTTGGTATTACATCAGGTAAGGCTACAATTGATTGGTATTACATCAGGTAAGGCTACAATTGGTTGATATTACATCAGGTAAGGCTACAATTGGTTGGTATTACATCAGGTAAGGCCACAATTGGTTGGTATTACATCAGGTATGGCTACAATTGGTTGGTATTACATCAGGTAAGGCCACAATTGGTTGGTATTACATCAGGTAAGGCTACAATTGGTTGGTATTACATCAGGTAAGGCCACAATTGGTTGGTATTACATCAGGTAAGGCCACAATTGGTTGGTATTACATCAGGTAAGGCTACAATTGGTTGATATTACATCAGGTAAGACTACAGTTGGTTGGGATTACATCAGGTAAGGCCACAATTGGTTGGTATTACATCAGGTAAGGCTACAATTGGTTGGTATTACATCAGGTAAGGGCCCCGAGTGGGTTGGTACTACATCAGGGTAAGGAGTACAATTGGTTGGTAATACCTCAGGTAAGGCCACATTTGTTTGGTTTTTTCATCAGGTAAGACCACAATTGATTAGTATTACATCAGGTAAGGATACAATTGGTCGGGTATTACATCAGGTAAGGCCACAATTGGTTGATATTACATCAGGTAAGGCCACAAATGGTTGATATTACATCAGGTAAGGCTACAATTGGTTGGTATTACATCAGGTAAGGCCACAATTGGTTGGTATTGCATCAGGTAAGGCTACAGTTGGTTGGTATTACATCAGGTAAGGCTACAATTGGTTGGTATTACATCAGGTAAGGCTACAATTGGTTGGTATTACATCAGGTAAGGCCACAATTGGTTGATATTACATCAGGTAAGGCCACAATTGGTTGATATTACATCAGGTAAGGCCACAATTGGTTGGTATTACACCAGGTAAGGCCACAATTGGTTGGTATTACATCAGGTAAGGCCACAATTGGTTGGTATTACATCAGGTAAGGCCACAATTGGTTGGTATTACATCAGGTAAGGCTACAATTGGTTGGTATTACATCAGGTAAGGCCACAATTGGTTGGTATTACATCAGGTAAGGCCACAATTGATTGGTATTACATCAGGTAAGGCTACAATTGGTTGGTATTACATCAGGTAAGGCCACAATTGGTTGGTATTGCATCAGGTAAGGCTACAATTGGTTGGTATTACATCAGGTAAGGCCACAATTGGTAGATATTACATCAGGTAAGGCCACAATTGGTTGGTATTACATCAGGTAAGGCCACAATTGGTTGGTATTACATCAGGTAAGGCCACAATTGGTTGGTATTACATCAGGTAAGGCCACAATTGGTTGGTATTACATCAGGTAAGGCTACAATTGGTTGGTATTACATCAGGTAAGGCCACAATTGGTTGGTATTACATCAGGTAAGGCCACAAGTGATTGGTATTACATCAGGTAAGGCCACAATTGGTTGGTATTACATCAGGTAAGGCCACAATTGGTTGATATTACATCAGGTAAGGCCACAAATGGTTGGTATTACATCAGGTAAGGCTACAATTGGTTGGTATTACATCAGGTAAGGCCACAATTGGTTGGTATTGCATCAGGTAAGGCTACAATTGGTTGGTATTACATCAGGTAAGGCTACAATTGGTTAGTATTACATCAGATAAGGCTACAATTGGTTGGTATTACATCAGGTAAGGCTACAATTGGTTGGTATTACATCAGGTAAGGCCACAATTGGTTGGTATTACATCAGGTAAGGCTACAATTGGTTGGTATTACATCAGGTAAGGCCACAATTGGTTGGTATTACATCAGGTAAGGCCACAATTGATTGGTATTACATCAGGTAAGGCTACAATTGGTTGGTATTACATCAGGTAAGGCCACAATTGGTTGATATTACATCAGGTAAGGCCACAAATGGTTGGTATTACATCAGGTAAGGCCACAATTGGTTGGTATTACATCAGGTAAGGCCACAATTGGTTGGTATTACATCAGGTAAGGCTACAATTGGTTGGTATTACATCAGGTAAGGCCACAATTGGTTGGTATTGCATCAGGTAAGGCTACAGTTGGTTGGTATTACATCAGGTAAGGCTACAATTGGTTGGTATTACATCAGGTAAGGCTACAATTGGTTGGTATTACATCAGGTAAGGCCACAATTGGTTGATATTACATCAGGTAAGGCCACAATTGGTTGATATTACATCAGGTAAGGCCACAATTGGTTGGTATTACATCAGGTAAGGCTACAATTGGTTGGTATTACATCAGGTAAGGCCACAATTGGTTGGTATTACATCAGGTAAGGCTACAATTGGTTGGTATTACATCAGGTAAGGCCACAATTGGTTGGTATTACATCAGGTAAGGCTACAATTGGTTGGTATTACATCAGGTAAGGCCACAATTGGTTGGTATTACATCAGGTAAGGCCACAATTGGTTGGTATTACATCAGGTAAGGCTACAATTGGTTGGTATTACATCAGGTAAGGCCACAATTGGTTGGTATTACATCAGGTAAGGCTACAAATGGTTGGTATTACATCAGGTAAGGCTACAAATGGTTGGTATTACATCAGGTAAGGCTACAATTGGTTGGTATTACATCAGGTAAGGCTACAATTGGTTGGTATTACATCAGGTAAGGCCACAATTGGTTGATATTACATCAGGTAAGGCCACAATTGGTTGGTATTACATCAGGTAAGGCCACAATTGGTTGGTATTACATCAGGTAAGGCCACAATTGGTTGGTATTACATCAGGTAAGGCTACAATTGGTTGGTATTACATCAGGTAAGGCCACAATTGGTTGGTATTACATCAGGTAAGGCTACAATTGGTTGGTATTACATCAGGTAAGGCCACAATTGGTTGGTATTACATCAGGTAAGGCTACAATTGGTTGGTATTACATCAGGTAAGGCTACAATTGGTTGATATTACATCAGGTAAGGCCACAATTGGTTGGTATTACATCAGGTAAGGCTACAATTGGTTGGTATTACATCAGGTAAGGCTACAATTGGTTGGTATTACATCAGGTAAGGCCACAATTGGTTGGTATTACATCAGGTAAGGCTACAATTGGTTGGTATTACATCAGGTAAGGCCACAATTGGTTGGTATTACATCAGGTAAGGCCACAATTGGTTGGTATTACATCAGGTAAGGCTACAATTGGTTGGTATTACATCAGGTAAGGCCACAATTGGTTGGTAGTTCATCAATTACATCAGGTAAGGCTACAGTTGGTTGGTATTACATCAGGTAAGGCTACAATTGGTTGGTATTACATCAGGTAAGGCCACAATTGGTTGGTATTACATCAGGTAAGGCCACAATTGATTGGTATTACATCAGGTAAGGCTACAATTGGTTGGTATTACATCAGGTAAGGCTACAATTGGTTGGTATTACATCAGGTAAGGCCACAATTGGTTGGTATTACATCAGGTAAGGCCACAATTGGTTGGTATTACATCAGGTAAGGCTACAATTGGTTGGTATTACATCAGGTAAGGCTACAGTTGGTTGATATTACATCAGGTAAGGCCACAATTGGTTGGTATTACATCAGGTAAGGCTACAATTGGTTGGTATTACATCAGGTAAGGCCACAATTGGTTGATATTACATCAGGTAAGGCCACAAATGGTTGGTATTACATCAGATAAGGCCACAATTGGTTGGTATTACATCAGGTAAGGCCACAATTGGTTGGTATTGCATCAGGTAAGGCTACAGTTGGTTGGTATTACATCAGGTAAGGCTACAGTTGGTTGGTATTACATCAGGTAAGGCTACAATTGGTTGGTATTACATCAGGTAAGGCCACAATTGGTTGGTATTGCATCAGGTAAGGCTACAGTTGGTTGGTATTACATCAGGTAAGGCTACAATTGGTTGGTATTACATCAGGTAAGGCTACAATTGGTTGGTATTACATCAGGTAAGGCTACAATTGGTTGGTATTACATCAGGTAAGGCCACAATTGGTTGGTATTACATCAGGTAAGGCCACAATTGGTTGGTATTACATCAGGTAAGGCCACAAATGGTTGGTATTACATCAGGTAAGGCCACAATTGGTTGGTATTACATCAGGTAAGGCTACAATTGGTTGGTATTACATCAGGTAAGGCTACAATTGGTTGGTATTACATCAGGTAAGGCCACAATTGGTTGGTATTACATCAGGTAAGGCCACAATTGATTGGTATTACATCAGGTAAGGCTACAATTGGTTGGTATTACATCAGGTAAGGCCACAATTGGTTGGTATTACATCAGGTAAGGCCACAATTGGTTGGTATTACATCAGGTAAGGCCACAATTGGTTGGTATTACATCAGGTAAGGCTACAATTGGTTGGTATTACATCAGGTAAGGCCACAATTGGTAGATATTACATCAGGTAAGGCCACAATTGGTTGATATTACATCAGGTAAGGCCACAATTGGTTGGTATTACATCAGGGAAGGCCACAATTGGTTGGTATTACATCAGGTAAGGCCACAATTGGTTGGTATTACATCAGGTAAGGCCACAATTGGTTGGTATTACATCAGGTAAGGCCACAATTGGTTGGTATTACATCAGGTAAGGCTACAATTGGTTGGTATTACATCAGGTAAGGCCACAATTGGTTGGTATTACATCAGGTAAGGCTACAATTGGTTGGTATTACATCAGGTAAGGCTACAATTGGTTGGTATTACATCAGGTAAGGCTACAATTGGTTGGTATTACATCAGGTAAGGCCACAATTGGTTGGTATTACATCAGGTAAGGCCACAATTGGTTGGTATTACATCAGGTAAGGCCACAATTGGTTGGTATTACATCAGGTAAGGCCACAATTGGTTGGTATTACATCAGGTAAGGCCACAATTGGTTGGTATTACATCAGGTAAGGCTATAATTGGTTGGTATTACATCAGGTAAGGCCACAATTGGTTGGTATTACATCAGGTAAGACTACAATTGGTTGGTATTACATCAGGTAAGGCCACAATTGGTTGGTATTACATCAGGTAAGACTACAATTGGTTGGTATTACATCAGGTAAGGCTACAAATGGTTGGTATTACATCAGGTAAGGCTACAATTGGTTGGTATTACATCAGGTAAGGCTACAATTGGTTGGTATTACATCAGGTAAGGCCACAATTGGTTGGTATTACATCAGGTAAGGCTACAATTGGTTGGTATTACATCAGGTAAGGCCACAATTGGTTGGTATTACATCAGGTAAGGCTACAATTGGTTGGTATTACATCAGGTAAGGCCACAATTGGTTGGTATTACATCAGGTAAGGCCACAATTGGTTGGTATTACATCAGGTAAGGCCACAATTGGTTGGTATTACATCAGGTAAGGCCACAATTGGTTGGTATTACATCAGGTAAGGCCACAATTGGTTGGTATTACATCAGGTAAGGCCACAATTGGTTGGTATTACATCAGGTAAGGCCACAATTGGTTGGTATTACATCAGGTAAGGCTACAATTGGTTGGTATTACATCAGGTAAGGCCACAATTGGTTGGTATTACATCAGGTAAGGCCACAATTGATTGGTATTATATCAGGTAAGGCTACAATTGGTTGGTATTACATCAGGTAAGGCCACAATTGGTTGATATTACATCAGGTAAGGCTACAATTGGTTGGTATTACATCAGGTAAGGCCACAATTGGTTGGTATTGCATCAGGTAAGGCTACAATTGGTTGGTATTACATCAGGTAAGGCCACAATTGGTTGGTATTACATCAGGTAAGGCCACAATTGGTTGATATTACATCAGGTAAGGCCACAATTGGTTGGTATTACATCAGGGAAGGCCACAATTGGTTGGTATTACATCAGGTAAGGCCACAATTGGTTGGTATTACATCAGGTAAGGCCACAATTGGTTGGTATTACATCAGGTAAGGCCACAATTGGTTGGTATTACATCAGGTAAGGCTACAATTGGTTGGTATTACATCAGGTAAGGCCACAATTGGTTGGTATTACATCAGGTAAGGCTACAATTGGTTGGTATTACATCAGGTAAGGCTACAATTGGTTGGTATTACATCAGGTAAGGCTACAATTGGTTGGTATTACATCAGGTAAGGCCACAATTGGTTGGTATTACATCAGGTAAGGCCACAATTGGTTGGGTATTACATCAGGTAAGGCCACAATTGGTTGGTATTACATCAGGTAAGGCCACAATTGGTTGGTATTACATCAGGTAAGGCCACAATTGGTTGGTATTACATCAGGTAAGGCTATAATTGGTTGGTATTACATCAGGTAAGGCCACAATTGGTTGGTATTACATCAGGTAAGGCTACAATTGGTTGGTATTACATCAGGTAAGGCCACAATTGGTTGATATTACATCAGGTAAGGCCACAAATGGTTGGTATTACATCAGGTAAGGCCACAATTGGTTGATATTACATCAGGTAAGGCCACAAATGGTTGGTATTACATCAGGTAAGGCTACAATTGGTTGGTATTACATCAGGTAAGGCCACAATTGGTTGGTATTGCATCAGGTAAGGCTACAGTTGGTTGGTATTACATCAGGTAAGGCTACAATTGGTTGGTATTACATCAGGTAAGGCTACAATTGGTTGGTATTGCATCAGGTAAGGCTACAGTTGGTTGGTATTACATCAGGTAAGGCTACAATTGGTTGGTATTACATCAGGTAAGGCTACAATTGGTTGGTATTACATCAGGTAAGGCTACAATTGGTTGGTATTACATCAGGTAAGGCCACAATTGGTTGGTATTACATCAGGTAAGGCTACAATTGGTTGGTATTACATCAGGTAAAGGCCACAATTGGTTGGTATTACATCAGGTAAGGCCACAAATGGTTGGTATTACATCAGGTAAGGCCACAATTGGTTGGTATTACATCAGGTAAGGCTACAATTGGTTGGTATTACATCAGGTAAGGCTACAATTGGTTGGTATTACATCAGGTAAGGCCACAATTGGTTGGTATTACATCAGGTAAGGCTACAATTGGTTGGTATTACATCAGGTAAGGCCACAATTGGTTGGTATTACATCAGGTAAGGCCACAAATGGTTGGTATTACATCAGGTAAGGCCACAATTGGTTGGTATTACATCAGGTAAGGCTACAATTGGTTGGTATTACATCAGGTAAGGCTACAATTGGTTGGTATTACATCAGGTAAGGCCACAATTGGTTGATATTACATCAGGTAAGGCCACAATTGGTTGATATTACATCAGGTAAGGCCACAATTCAGGTAAGGCCACAATTGGTTGGTATTACATCAGGTAAGGCTACAATTGGTTGGTATTACATCAGGTAAGGCCACAATTGGTTGGTATTACATCAGGTAAGGCCACAATTGGTTGGTATTACATCAGGTAAGGCCACAATTGGTTGGTATTACATCAGGTAAGGCTACAATTGGTTGGTATTACATCAGGTAAGGCCACAATTGGTTGGTATTACATCAGGTAAGGCCACAATTGGTTGGTATTACATCAGGTAAGGCTACAAATGGTTGGTATTACATCAGGTAAGGCCACAATTGGTTGGTATTACATCAGGAAAGGCCACAATTGGTTGGTATTACATCAGGTAAGGCCACAATTGGTTGATATTACATCAGGTAAGACTACAATTGGTTGGTATTACATCAGGTAAGGCTACAATTGATTGGTATTACATCAGGTAAGGCTACAATTGGTTGATATTACATCAGGTAAGGCTACAATTGGTTGGTATTACATCAGGTAAGGCCACAATTGGTTGATATTACATCAGGTAAGGCCACAATTGGTTGGTATTACATCAGGTAAGGCCACAATTGGTTGGTATTACATCAGGTAAGGCCACAATTGGTTGGTATTACATCAGGTAAGGCCACAATTGGTTGATATTACATCAGGTAAGGCCACAATTGGTTGGTATTACATCAGGTAAGGCCACAATTGGTTGGTATTACATCAGGTAAGGCCACAATTGGTTGGTATTACATCAGGTAAGGCCACAATTGGTTGGTATTACATCAGGTAAGGCCACAATTGGTTGGTATTACATCAGGTAAGGCTACAATTGGTTGGTATTACATCAAGTAAGGCCACAATTGGTTGATATTACATCAGGTAAGGCCACAAATGGTTGGTATTACATCAGGTAAGGCTACAGTTGGTTGATATTACATCAGGTAAGGCTACAATTGGTTGGTATTACATCAGGTAAGGCTACAAATGGTTGATATTACATCAGGTAAGGCCACAATTGGTTGGTATTACATCAGGTAAGGCTACAATTGGTTGGTATTACATCAGGTAAGGCTACAGTTGGTTGATATTACATCAGGTAAGGCCACAATTGGTTGGTATTACATCAGATAAGGCTACAATTGGTTGGTATTACATCAGGTAAGGCTACAATTGGTTGGTATTACATCAGGTAAGGCTACAGTTGGTTGATATTACATCAGGTAAGGCCACAATTGGTTGGTATTACATCAGGTAAGGCTACAATTGGTTGGTATTACATCAGGTAAGGCTACAGTTGGTTGATATTACATCAGGTAAGGCCACAATTGGTTGGTATTACATCAGATAAGGCTACAATTGGTTGGTATTACATCAGGTAAGGCCACAATTGGTTGATATTACATCAGGTAAGGCCACAAATGGTTGGTATTACATCAGATAAGGCTACAATTGGTTGGTATTACATCAGGTAAGGCCACAATTGGTTGGTATTGCATCAGGTAAGGCTACAGTTGGTTGGTATTACATCAGGTAAGGCTACAATTGGTTGGTATTACATCAGGTAAGGCCACAATTGGTTGGTATTACATCAGGTAAGGCTACAATTGGTTGGTATTACATCAGGTAAGGCCACAATTGGTTGGTATTACATCAGGTAAGGCTACAATTGGTTGGTATTACATCAGGTAAGGCTACAATTGGTTGGTATTACATCAGGTAAGGCCACAATTGGTTGGTATTACATCAGGTAAGGCTACAATTGGTTGGTATTACATCAGGTAAGGCCACAATTGGTTGGTATTACATCAGGTAAGGCCACAATTGGTTGGTATTACATCAGGTAAGGCCACAATTGGTTGGTATTACATCAGGTAAGGCTACAGTTGGTTGGTATTACATCAGGTAAGGCTACAATTGGTTGGTATTACATCAGGTAAGGCTACAATTGGTTGGTATTACATCAGGTAAGGCCACAATTGGTTGATATTACATCAGGTAAGGCTACAATTGGTTGGTATTACATCAGGTAAGGCCACAATTGGTTGATATTACATCAGGTAAGGCCACAAATGGTTGGTATTACATCAGGTAAGGCTACAGTTGGTTGATATTACATCAGGTAAGGCCACAATTGGTTGGTATTACATCAGGTAAGGCCACAATTGGTTGGTATTACATCAGGTAAGGCTACAATTGGTTGGTATTACATCAGGTAAGGCTACAATTGGTTGGTATTACATCAGGTAAGGCCACAATTGGTTGGTATTACATCAGGTAAGGCTACAATTGGTTGGTATTACATCAGGTAAGGCCACAATTGGTTGGTATTACATCAGGTAAGGCCACAATTGGTTGGTATTACATCAGGTAAGGCCACAATTGGTTGGTATTACATCAGGTAAGGCTACAGTTGGTTGGTATTACATCAGGTAAGGCTACAATTGGTTGGTATTACATCAGGTAAGGCTACAATTGGTTGGTATTACATCAGGTAAGGCCACAATTGGTTGATATTACATCAGGTAAGGCTACAATTGGTTGGTATTACATCAGGTAAGGCCACAATTGGTTGATATTACATCAGGTAAGGCCACAAATGGTTGGTATTACATCAGGTAAGGCTACAGTTGGTTGATATTACATCAGGTAAGGCCACAATTGGTTGGTATTACATCAGGTAAGGCCACAATTGGTTGGTATTACATCAGGTAAGGCCACAATTGGTTGATATTACATCAGGTAAGGCCACAAATGGTTGGTATTACATCAGGTAAGGCTACAGTTGGTTGATATTACATCAGGTAAGGCTACAATTGGTTGGTATTACATCAGGTAAGGCTACAGTTGGTTGATATTACATCAGGTAAGGCCACAATTGGTTGGTATTACATCAGGTAAGGCCACAATTGGTTGGTATTACATCAGGTAAGGCCACAATTGATTGGTATTACATCAGGTAAGGCTACAATTGGTTGGTATTACATCAGGTAAGGCCACAATTGGTTGATATTACATCAGGTAAGGCCACAAATGGTTGGTATTACATCAGGTAAGGCTACAATTGGTTGGTATTACATCAGGTAAGGCCACAATTGATTGGTATTACATCAGGTAAGGCTACAATTGGTTGGTATTACATCAGGTAAGGCCACAATTGGTTGATATTACATCAGGTAAGGCCACAAATGGTTGGTATTACATCAGGTAAGGCTACAATTGGTTGGTATTACATCAGGTAAGGCCACAATTGGTTGGTATTGCATCAGGTAAGGCTACAGTTGGTTGGTATTACATCAGGTAAGGCTACAATTGGTTGGTATTACATCAGGTAAGGCTACAATTGGTTGGTATTACATCAGGTAAGGCCACAATTGGTTGATATTACATCAGGTAAGGCCACAATTGGTTGATATTACATCAGGTAAGGCCACAATTGGTTGGTATTACACCAGGTAAGGCCACAATTGGTTGGTATTACATCAGGTAAGGCCACAATTGGTTGGTATTACATCAGGTAAGGCCACAATTGGTTGGTATTACATCAGGTAAGGCCACAATTGGTTGGTATTACATCAGGTAAGGCCACAATTGGTTGGTATTACATCAGGTAAGGCTACAATTGGTTGGTATTACATCAGGTAAGGCTACAATTGGTTGGTATTACATCAGGTAAGGCTACAATTGGTTGGTATTACATCAGGTAAGGCTACAATTGGTTGGTATTACATCAGGTAAGGCCACAATTGGTTGATATTACATCAGGTAAGGCCACAATTGGTTGATATTACATCAGGTAAGGCCACAATTGGTTGGTATTACATCAGGTAAGGCCACAATTGGTTGGTATTACATCAGGTAAGGCCACAATTGGTTGGTATTACATCAGGTAAGGCTACAATTGGTTGGTATTACATCAGGTAAGGCCACAATTGATTGGTATTACATCAGGTAAGGCTACAATTGGTTGGTATTACATCAGGTAAGGCTACAATTGGTTGATATTACATCAGGTAAGGCTACAATTGGTTGGTATTACATCAGGTAAGGCCACAATTGGTTGGTATTGCATCAGGTAAGGCTACAGTTGGTTGGTATTACATCAGGTAAGGCTACAATTGGTTGGTATTACATCAGGTAAGGCTACAATTGGTTGGTATTACATCAGGTAAGGCCACAATTGGTTGATATTACATCAGGTAAGGCCACAATTGGTTGATATTACATCAGGTAAGGCCACAATTGGTTGGTATTACATCAGGTAAGGCCACAATTGGTTGGTATTACATCAGGTAAGGCTACAATTGGTTGGTATTACATCAAGTAAGGCCACAATTGATTGGTATTACATCAGGTAAGGCCACAATTGGTTGGTATTACATCAGGTAAGGCCACAATTGGTTGGTATTACATCAGGTAAGGCCACAATTGGTTGGTATTACATCAGGTAAGGCCACAATTGGTTGGTATTACATCAGGTAAGGCCACAATTGGTTGGTATTACATCAGGTAAGGCCACAATTGGTTGGTATTACATCAGGTAAGGCCACAATTGGTTGGTATTACATCAGGTAAGGCCACAATTGGTTGGTATTACATCAGGTAAGGCCACAATTGGTTGGTATTACATCAGGTAAGGCCACAATTGGTTGGTATTACATCAGGTAAGGCCACAATTGGTTGGTATTACATCAGGTAAGGCCACAATTGGTTGGTATTACATCAGGTAAGGCCACAATTGGTTGGTATTACATCAGGTAAGGCCACAAATGGTTGGTATTACATCAGGTAAGGCTACAATTGGTTGGTATTACATCAGGTAAGGCCACAATTGGTTGGTATTACATCAGGTAAGGCTACAATTGGTTGGTATTACATCAGGTAAGGCCACAATTGGTTGGTATTACATCAGGTAAGGCCACAATTGATTAGTATTACATCAGGTAAGGCTACAATTGGTTGGTATTACATCAGGTAAGGCCACAATTGGTTGATATTACATCAGGTAAGGCCACAAATGGTTGGTATTACATCAGGTAAGGCTACAATTGGTTGGTATTACATCAGGTAAGGCCACAATTGGTTGGTATTGCATCAGGTAAGGCTACAGTTGGTTGGTATTACATCAGGTAAGGCTACAATTGGTTGGTATTACATCAGGTAAGGCTACAATTGGTTGGTATTACATCAGGTAAGGCCACAATTGGTTGATATTACATCAGGTAAGGCCACAATTGGTTGATATTACATCAGGTAAGGCCACAATTGGTTGGTATTACATCAGGTAAGGCCACAATTGGTTGGTATTACATCAGGTAAGGCCACAATTGGTTGGTATTACATCAGGTAAGGCCACAATTGGTTGGTATTACATCAGGTAAGGCTACAATTGGTTGGTATTACATCAGGTAAGGCCACAATTGGTTGGTATTACATCAGGTAAGGCCACAATTGATTGGTATTACATCAGGTAAGGCTACAATTGGTTGGTATTACATCAGGTAAGGCCACAATTGGTTGGTATTGCATCAGGTAAGGCTACAATTGGTTGGTATTACATCAGGTAAGGCCACAATTGGTAGATATTACATCAGGTAAGGCCACAATTGGTTGGTATTACATCAGGTAAGGCCACAATTGATTGGTATTACATCAGGTAAGGCTACAATTGGTTGGTATTACATCAGGTAAGGCCACAATTGGTTGATATTACATCAGGTAAGGCCACAAATGGTTGGTATTACATCAGGTAAGGCTACAATTGGTTGGTATTACATCAGGTAAGGCCACAATTGGTTGGTATTGCATCAGGTAAGGCTACAATTGGTTGGTATTACATCAGGTAAGGCTACAATTGGTTGGTATTACATCAGGTAAGGCCACAATTGGTTGGTATTACATCAGGTAAGGCCACAATTGGTTGGTATTACATCAGGTAAGGCCACAATTGGTTGGTATTACATCAGGTAAGGCCACAATTGGTTGGTATTACATCAGGTAAGGCTACAATTGGTTGGTATTACATCAGGTAAGGCCACAATTGGTTGGTATTACATCAGGTAAGGCCACAATTGATTGGTATTACATCAGGTAAGGCTACAATTGGTTGGTATTACATCAGGTAAGGCCACAATTGGTTGATATTACATCAGGTAAGGCCACAAATGGTTGGTATTACATCAGGTAAGGCTACAATTGGTTGGTATTACATCAGGTAAGGCCACAATTGGTTGGTATTGCATCAGGTAAGGCTACAATTGGTTGGTATTACATCAGGTAAGGCTACAATTGGTTGGTATTACATCAGGTAAGGCTACAATTGGTTGGTATTACATCAGGTAAGGCCACAATTGGTTGATATTACATCAGGTAAGGCCACAATTGGTTGATATTACATCAGGTAAGGCCACAATTGGTTGGTATTACATCAGGTAAGGCCACAATTGGTTGGTATTACATCAGGTAAGGCCACAATTGGTTGGTATTACATCAGGTAAGGCCACAATTGGTTGGTATTACATCAGGTAAGGCTACAATTGGTTGGTATTACATCAGGTAAGGCCACAATTGGTTGGTATTACATCAGGTAAGGCCACAATTGATTTGTATTACATCAGGTAAGGCTACAATTGGTTGGTATTACATCAGGTAAGGCCACAATTGGTTGATATTACATCAGGTAAGGCCACAAATGGTTGGTATTACATCAGGTAAGGCTACAATTGGTTGGTATTACATCAGGTAAGGCCACAATTGGTTGGTATTACATCAGGTAAGGCCACAATTGGTTGGTATTACATCAGGTAAGGCCACAATTGGTTGATATTACATCAGGTAAGACTACAATTGGTTGGTATTACATCAGGTAAGGCCACAATTGGTTGGTATTACATCAGGTAAGGCTACAATTGGTTGGTATTACATCAGGTAAGGCCACAATTGGTTGGTATTACATCAGGTAAGGCTACAATTGGTTGGTATTACATCAGGTAAGGCCACAATTGGTTGGTATTACATCAGGTAAGGCTACAATTGGTTGGTATTACATCAGGTAAGGCTACAATTGGTTGGTATTACATCAGGTAAGGCCACAATTGGTTGGTATTACATCAGGTAAGGCCACAAATGGTTGGTATTACATCAGGTAAGGCTACAATTGGTTGGTATTACATCAGGTAAGGCTACAATTGGTTGGTATTACATCATGTAAAGCTACAATTGGTTGGTATTACATCAGGTAAGCTACAATTGGTTGGGATTACATCAGGTAAGGCCACAATTGGTTGGTATTACATCAGGTAAGGCCACAATTGGTTGGTATTACATCAGGTAAGGCTACAATTGGTTGGTATTACATCAGGTAAGGCCACAATTGGTTGGTATTACATCAGGTAAGGCTACAAATGGTTGGTATTACATCAGGTAAGGCTACAAATGGTTGGTATTACATCAGGTAAGGCTACAGTTGGTTGATATTACATCAGGTAAGGCCACAATTGGTTGATATTACATCAGGTAAGGCTACAATTGGTTGGTATTACATCAGGAAAGGCTACAATTGGTTGGTATTACATCAGGTAAGGCTACAATTGGTTGGTATTACATCAGGTAAGGCTACAATTGGTTGGTATTACATCAGGTAAGGCCACAATTGGTTGGTATTACATCAGGTAAGGCCACAATTGGTTGGTATTACATCAGGTAAGGCTACAATTGGTTGGTATTACATCAGGTAAGGCTACAATTGGTTGGTATTACATCAGGTAAGGCTACAATTGGTTGGTATTACATCAGGTAAGGCCACAATTGGTTGGTATTACATCAGGTAAGGCCACAATTGGTTGGTATTACATCAGGTAAGGCCACAATTGGTTGGTATTACATCAGGTAAGGCTACAATTGGTTGGTATTACATCAGGTAAGGCCACAATTGGTTGGTATTACATCAGGTAAGGCCACAATTGGTTGGTATTACATCAGGTAAGGCCACAATTGGTTGGTATTACATCAGGTAAGGCTACAGTTGGTTGGTATTACATCAGGTAAGGCTACAATTGGTTGGTATTACATCAGGTAAGGCCACAATTGGTTGGTATTGCATCAGGTAAGGCTACAGTTGGTTGGTATTACATCAGGTAAGGCTACAATTGGTTGGTATTACATCAGGTAAGGCTACAATTGGTTGGTATTACATCAGGTAAGGCTACAATTGGTTGGTATTACATCAGGTAAGGCCACAATTGGTTGGTATTACATCAGGTAAGGCTACAATTGGTTGGTATTACATCAGGTAAGGCCACAATTGGTTGGTATTACATCAGGTAAGGCCACAAATGGTTGGTATTACATCAGGTAAGGCCACAATTGGTTGGTATTGCATCAGGTAAGGCTACAGTTGGTTGGTATTACATCAGGTAAGGCTACAATTGGTTGGTATTACATCAGGTAAGGCCACAATTGGTTGGTATTACATCAGGTAAGGCCACAATTGATTGGTATTACATCAGGTAAGGCTACAATTGGTTGGTATTACATCAGGTAAGGCTACAATTGGTTGGTATTACATCAGGTAAGGCTACAATTGGTTGGTATTACATCAGGTAAGGCTACAATTGGTTGGTATTACATCAGGTAAGGCCACAATTGGTTGGTATTACATCAGGTAAGGCCACAATTGGTTGGTATTACATCAGGTAAGGCTACAATTGGTTGGTATTACATCAGGTAAGGTTACAAATGGTTGGTATTACATCAGGTAAGGCTACAATTGGTTGGTATTACATCAGGTAAGGCCACAATTGGTTGGTATTACATCAGGTAAGGCCACAATTGGTTGGTATTACATCAGGTAAGGCTACAATTGGTTGGTATTACATCAGGTAAGGCCACAATTGGTTGGTATTACATCAGGTAAGGCTACAATTGGTTGGTATTACATCAGGTAAGGCCACAATTGGTTGGTATTACATCAGGTAAGACTACAGTTGGTTGGTATTACATCAGGTAAGGCTACAAATGGTTGGTATTACATCAGGTAAGGCCACAATTGGTTGGTATTACATCAGGAAAGACTACAATTGGTTGGTATTACATCAGGTAAGGCCACAATTGGTTGATATTACATCAGGTAAGACTACAATTGGTTGGTATTACATCAGGTAAGGCCACAATTGGTTGGTATTGCATCAGGTAAGGCCACAATTGGTTGATATTACATCAGGTAAGGCCACAATTGGTTGGTATTACATCAGGTAAGGCTACAATTGGTTGGTATTACATCAGGTAAGGCCACAATTGGTTGGTATTGCATCAGGTAAGGCCACAATTGGTTGATATTACATCAGGTAAGGCTACAATTGGTTGGTATTGCATCAGGTAAGGCCACAATTGGTTGATATTACATCAGGTAAGGCCACAATTGGTTGGTATTGCATCAGGTAAGGCCACAATTGGTTGATATTACATCAGGTAAGGCTACAATTGGTTGGTATTGCATCAGGTAAGGCCACAATTGGTTGATATTACATCAGGTAAGGCCACAATTGGTTGATATTACATCAGGTAAGGCTACAATTGGTTGGTATTACATCAGGTAAGGCCACAATTAATTCGTATTACATCAGGTAAGGCCACAATTGGTTGGTATTACATCAGGTAAGGCTACAATTGGTTGGTATTACATCAGGTAAGGCTACAATTGGTTGGTATTACATCAGGTAAGGCCACAATTGGTTGGTATTACATCAGGTAAGGCTACAATTGGTTGATATTACATCAGGTAAGGCCACAATTGGTTGGTATTACATCAGGTAAGGCCACAAATGGTTGATATTACATCAGGTAAGGCTACAATTGGTTGGTATTACATCAGGTAAGGCCACAATTGGTTGGTATTACATCAGGTAAGGCCACAATTGATTGGAATTACTTCCAGTAACGCTACAATTGGTTGGTATTACATCATGTAAGGCCACAATTGGTTGGTATTACATCAGGTAAGGCTACAATTGGCTGGTATTACATCCCGCAACGCCACAATTGGTTGGTATTACATCAGGTAAGGCCACAATTGGTTGGTATTACATCAGGTAAGGTTTCAATTGGTTGGTATTACATCAGGTAAGGCCACAATTGGTTGATATTACATCAGGTAAGGCTACAATTGGTTGGTATTACATCAGGTAAGGGTTCAAATGGTGGATATTACATCCGGTAAGGCCACAATTGGTTGGTATTACATCAGGCAAGGTTACAGTTGGTTGGTGTTACATCAGGTAAGGCCACAATTGGTTGGTATTACATCAGGTAAGGCCACAATTGGTTGGTATTACATCAGGTAAGGCTACAATTGGTTGGTATTACATCAGGTAAGGCCACAATTGGTTGGTATTACATCAGGTAAGGCCACAAATGGTTGGTATTACATCAGGTAAGGCTACAATTGGTTGGTATTACATCAGGTAAGGCCACAATTGGTTGGTATTACATCAGGTAAGGCCACAAATGATTGGTATTACATCAGGTAAGGCTACAGTTGGTTGGTATTACATCAGGTAAGGCTACAGTTGGTTGATATTACATCAGGTAAGGCCACAAATGGTTGGTATTACATCAGGTAAGGCTACAATTGGTTGATATTACATCAGGTAAGGCTACAGTTGGTTGGTATTACATCAGGTAAGGCTACAGTTGGTTGGTATTACATCAGGTAAGGCCACAATTGGTTGGTATTACATCAAGTAAGGCTACAATTGGTTGGTATTACATCAGGTAAGGCCACAATTGGTTGATATTACATCAAGTAAGGCCACAAATGGTTGGTATTACATCAGGTAAGGCCACAATTGGTTGATATTACATCAAGTAAAGCCACAAATGGTTGGTATTACATCAAGTAAGGCTACAATTGGTTGATATTACATCAGGTAAGGCCACAATTGGTTGGTATTACATCAGGTAAGGCCACAATTGGTTGGTATTACATCAGGTATGGCTACAATTGGTTGGTATTACATCAGGTAAGGCCACAATTGGTTGGTATTACATCAGGTAAGGCTACAATTGGTTGGTATTACATCAGGTAAGGCCACAATTGGTTGGTATTACATCAGGTAAGGCTACAATTGGTTGGTATTACATCAGGTAAGGCCACAATTGGTTGGTATTACATCAGGTAAGGCTACAATTGGTTGGTATTACATCAGGTAAGGCCACAATTGGTTGGTATTACATCAGGTAAGGCCACAATTGGTTGGTATTACATCAGGTAAGGCTACAATTGGTTGGTATTACATCAGGTAAGGCCACAATTGGTTGATATTACATCAGGTAAGGCTACAATTGGTTGGTATTACATCAGGTAAGGCTACAATTGGTTGGTATTACATCAGGTAAGGCCACAATTAATTCGTATTACATCAGGTAAGGCCACAATTGGTTGGTATTACATCAGGTAAGGCCACAATTGGTTGATATTACATCAGGTAAGGCCACAATTGGTTGGTATTACATCAGGTAAGGCTACAATTGGTTGGTATTACATCAGGTAAGGCCACAATTGGTTGGTATTGCATCAGGTAAGGCCACAATTGGTTGATATTACATCAGGTAAGGCTACAATTGGTTGGTATTGCATCAGGTAAGGCCACAATTGGTTGATATTACATCAGGTAAGGCCACAATTGGTTGGTATTGCATCAGGTAAGGCCACAATTGGTTGATATTACATCAGGTAAGGCTACAATTGGTTGGTATTACATCAGGTAAGGCCACAATTGGTTGATATTACATCAGGTAAGGCCACAATTGGTTGATATTACATCAGGTAAGGCTACAATTGGTTGGTATTGCATCAGGTAAGGCCACAATTGGTTGATATTACATCAGGTAAGGCCACAATTGGTTGGTATTGCATCAGGTAAGGCCACAATTGGTTGGTATTACATCAGGTAAGGCCACAATTGGTTGATATTACATCAGGTAAGACTACAATTGGTTGGTATTACATCAGGTAAGGCCACAATTGGTTGGTATTACATCAGGTAAGGCTACAATTGGTTGGTATTACATCAGGTAAGGCCACAATTGGTTGGTATTACATCAGGTAAGGCCACAATTGGTTGGTATTACATCAGGTAAGGCCACAATTGGTTGGTATTACATCAGGTAAGGCTACAATTGGTTGGTATTACATCAGGTAAGGCCACAATTGGTTGGTATTACATCAGGTAAGGCTACAATTGGTTGGTATTACATCAGGTAAGGCCACAATTGGTTGGTATTACATCAGGTAAGACTACAGTTGGTTGGTATTACATCAGGTAAGGCTACAAATGGTTGGTATTACATCAGGTAAGGCCACAATTGGTTGGTATTACATCAGGAAAGACTACAATTGGTTGGTATTACATCAGGTAAGGCCACAATTGGTTGATATTACATCAGGTAAGACTACAATTGGTTGGTATTACATCAGGTAAGGCTACAATTGATTGGTATTACATCAGGTAAGGCCACAATTGGTTGATATTACATCAGGTAAGGCTACAATTGGTTGGTATTACATCAGGTAAGGCCACAATTGGTTGATATTACATCAGGTAAGACTACAATTGGTTGGTATTACATCAGGTAAGGCCACAATTGGTTGGTATTACATCAGGTAAGGCCACAATTGGTTGGTATTACATCAGGTAAGGCCACAATTGGTTGGTATTACATCAGGTAAGGCCACAATTGGTTGGTATTACATCAGGTAAGGCCACAATTGGTTGGTATTACATCAGGTAAGGCTACAATTGGTTGGTATTACATCAGGTAAGGCCACAATTGGTTGGTATTACATCAGGTAAGGCCACAATTGATTGGTATTATATCAGGTAAGGCTACAATTGGTTGGTATTACATCAGGTAAGGCCACAATTGGTTGATATTACATCAGGTAAGGCTACAATTGGTTGGTATTACATCAGGTAAGGCCACAATTGGTTGGTATTGCATCAGGTAAGGCTACAATTGGTTGGTATTACATCAGGTAAGGCCACAATTGGTAGATATTACATCAGGTAAGGCCACAATTGGTTGATATTACATCAGGTAAGGCCACAATTGGTTGGTATTACATCAGGGAAGGCCACAATTGGTTGGTATTACATCAGGTAAGGCCACAATTGGTTGGTATTACATCAGGTAAGGCCACAATTGGTTGGTATTACATCAGGTAAGGCTACAATTGGTTGGTATTACATCAGGTAAGGCCACAATTGGTTGATATTACATCAGGTAAGGCCACAATTGGTTGGTATTACATCAGGTAAGGCCACAATTGGTTGGTATTACATCAGGTAAGGCTACAATTGGTTGGTATTACATCAGGTAAGGCCACAATTGGTTGGTATTACATCAGGTAAGGCCACAATTGGTTGGTATTACATCAGGTAAGGCCACAATTGGTTGGTATTACATCAGGTAAGGCCACAATTGGTTGGTATTACATCAGGTAAGGCTATAATTGGTTGGTATTACATCAGGTAAGGCCACAATTGGTTGGTATTACATCAGGTAAGGCTACAATTGGTTGGTATTACATCAGGTAAGGTCACAATTGGTTGATATTACATCAGGTAAGGCCACAAATGGTTGGTATTACATCAGGTAAGGCCACAATTGGTTGATATTACATCAGGTAAGGCCACAAATGGTTGGTATTACATCAGGTAAGGCCACAAATGGTTGGTATTACATCAGGTAAGGCCACAATTGGTTGATATTACATCAGGTAAGGCCACAAATGGTTGGTATTACATCAGGTAAGGCTACAATTGGTTGGTATTACATCAGGTAAGGCCACAATTAATTCGTATTACATCAGGAAAGACCACAATTGGTTGGTATTACATCAGGTAAGGCCACAATTGGTTGGTATTACATCAGGTAAGGCCACAAATGGTTGGTATTACATCAGGTAAGGCTACAATTGGTTGATATTACATCAGGTAAGGCCACAATTGGTTGGTATTACATCAGGTAAGGCTACAATTGGTTGGTATTACATCAGGTAAGGCCACAATTGGTTGGTATTACATCAGGTAAGGCCACAATTGGTTGGTATTACATCAGGTAAGGCCACAATTGGTTGGTATTACATCAGGTAAGGCCACAATTGGTTGGTATTACATCAGGTAAGGCCACAATTGGTTGGTATTACATCAGGTAAGGCTACAATTGGTTGGTATTACATCAGGTAAGGCCACAATTGGTTGATATTACATCAGGTAAGGCCACAATTGGTTGGTATTACATCAGGTAAGGCCACAATTGGTTGGTATTACATCAGGTAAGGCTACAATTGGTTGGTATTACATCAGGTAAGGCCACAATTGGTTGGTATTACATCAGGTAAGGCCACAATTGGTTGGTATTACATCAGGTAAGGCCACAATTGGTTGGTATTACATCAGGTAAGGCCACAATTGGTTGGTATTACATCAGGTAAGGCTATAATTGGTTGGTATTACATCAGGTAAGGCCACAATTGGTTGGTATTACATCAGGTAAGGCTACAATTGGTTGGTATTACATCAGGTAAGGCCACAATTGGTTGATATTACATCAGGTAAGGCCACAAATGGTTGGTATTACATCAGGTAAGGCCACAATTGGTTGATATTACATCAGGTAAGGCCACAAATGGTTGGTATTACATCAGGTAAGGCTACAATTGGTTGGTATTACATCAGGTAAGGCCACAATTGGTTGGTATTGCATCAGGTAAGGCTACAGTTGGTTGGTATTACATCAGGTAAGGCTACAATTGGTTGGTATTACATCAGGTAAGGCTACAATTGATTGGTATTACATCAGGTAAGGCTACAATTGGTTGGTATTACATCAGGTAAGGCCACAATTGGTTGATATTACATCAGGTAAGGCCACAAATGGTTGGTATTACATCAGGTAAGGCTACAATTGGTTGGTATTACATCAGGTAAGGCCACAATTGGTTGGTATTGCATCAGGTAAGGCTACAGTTGGTTGGTATTACATCAGGTAAGGCTACAATTGGTTGGTATTACATCAGGTAAGGCTACAATTGGTTGGTATTACATCAGGTAAGGCCACAATTGGTTGATATTACATCAGGTAAGGCCACAATTGGTTGATATTACATCAGGTAAGGCCACAATTGGTTGGTATTACATCAGGTAAGGCCACAAGTGGTTGGTATTACATCAGGTAAGGCCACAATTGGTTGGTATTACATCAGGTAAGGCCACAATTGGTTGGTATTACATCAGGTAAGGCTACAATTGGTTGGTATTACATCAGGTAAGGCCACAATTGGTTGGTATTACATCAGGTAAGGCCACAATTGATTGGTATTACATCAGGTAAGGCTACAATTGGTTGGTATTACATCAGGTAAGGCCACAATTGGTTGATATTACATCAGGTAAGGCCACAAATGGTTGGTATTACATTAGGTAAGGCTACAATTGGTTGGTATTACATCAGGTAAGGCCACAATTGGTTGGTATTGCATCAGATAAGGCTACAGTTGGTTGGTATTACATCAGGTAAGGCTACA
>NW_003146115.1:0-29376 GCF_000003605.2 Saccoglossus kowalevskii | reverse complement strand
GGACATGTTAACAGCTGGTCTCACTACAGGTAGACTAGCCCGGTATGGACTGTTACGAGCAAACTCCCCCGCCAGGTAAACTACGCACTTCTGTTTCATCCATACTGGTTTCCTCTGCCGATACTCCTATGAAAATATTACCATTAGATTACCACCAAACTATATGAATTTACTTCAAATTTTAGAAACACGAATAAGGAGGAAATAAATTAATTTTAAATTTTATGATAAAAAAAAGTGTCACATCAGTTCAGAATTGTCTCCTCAGATGAAATAAATCACTCATCATGTAAACTGTTATCTGTATATAACAGATAGTTAATTTATATTAAAATGAGTATGAATATTTCCGTTACTACTTAAGAACATCAATACACATGTCTACTCTTTATTATAAAACCCAGCTCACCTCAATACAATGAGTTGCTGGATTGAAACCCAGCTCACCTCAATACAATGAGTTGCTGGATTGAAACCCAGTTCACCTCAATACAATGAGTTGCTGGATTGAAACCCAGCTCACCTGAATACAATGAGTTGCTGGATTGAAACCCAGTTCACCTCAATACAATGAGTTGCTGGATTGAAACCCAGCTCACCTGAACACAATGAGTTGCTGGATTGAAACCCAGTTCACCTCAATACAATGAGTTGCTGGATTGAAACCCAGTTCACCTCAATACAATGAGTTGCTGGATTGAAACCCAGCTCACCTGAACACAATGAGTTGCTGGATTGAAACCCAGCTCACCTCAATACAATGAGTTGCTGGATTGAAACCCAGCTCAACCTCAATACAATGAGTTGCTGGATTGAAACCCAGCTCACCTCAATACAATGAGTTGCTGGATTGAAACCCAGCTCACCTCAACACAATGAGTTGCTGGATTGAAACCCAGTTCACCTCAATACAATGAGTTGCTGGATTGAAACCCAGCTCACCTCAATACAATGAGTTACTGGATTGAAACCCAGCTCACCTCAATACAATGAGTTGCTGGATTGAAACCCAGCTCACCTCAATACAATGAGTTGCTGGATTGAAACCCAGTTCACCTCAATACAATGAGTTGCTGGATTGAAACCCAGCTCACCTCAATACAATGAGTTACTGGATTGAAACCCAGCTCACCTCAACACAATGAGTTGCTGGATTGAAACCCAGCTCACCTCAATACAATGAGTTGCTGGATTGAAACCCAGCTCACCTCAATACAATGAGTTGCTGGATTGAAACCCAGCTCACCTCAATACAATGAGTTACTGGATTGAAACCCAGCTCACCTCAACACAATGAGTTGCTGGATTGAAACCCAGCTCACCTCAATACAATGAGTTGCTGGATTGAAACCCAGTTCACCTCAATACAATGAGTTGCTGGATTGAAACCCAGCTCACCTCAATACAATGAGTTGCTGGATTGAAACCCAGCTCACCTCAATACAATGAGTTACTGGATTGAAACCCAGCTCACCTCAACACAATGAGTTGCTGGATTGA
Organism: Saccoglossus kowalevskii; assembly: GCF_000003605.2. Taxonomy (NCBI): domain Eukaryota; kingdom Metazoa; phylum Hemichordata; class Enteropneusta; family Harrimaniidae; genus Saccoglossus; species Saccoglossus kowalevskii. Next base: position 27,876 of record NW_003146115.1, on the reverse strand, counting down.
AACCCAGCTCACCTCAATACAATGAGTTGCTGGATTGAAACCCAGCTCACCTCAACACAATGAGTTGCTGGATTGAAACCCAGCTCACCTCAATACAATGAGTTGCTGGATTGAAACCCAGCTCACCTGAATACAATGAGTTGCTGTATTGAAACCCAGCTCACCTCAACACAATGAGTTGCTGGATTGAAACCCAGCTCACCTCAATACAATGAGTTGCTGGATTGAAACCCAGCTCACCTCAATACAATGAGTTGCTGGATTGAAACCCAGCTCACCTCAATGCAATGAGTTGCTGGATTGAAACCCAGCTCACCTCAATACAATGAGTTGCTGGATTGAAACCCAGCTCACCTCAACACAATGAGTTGCTGGATTGAAACCCAGCTCACCTCAATACAATGAGTTGCTGGATTGAAACCCAGCTCACCTGAATACAATGAGTTGCTGTATTGAAACCCAGCTCACCTCAATACAATGAGTTGCTGGATTGAAACCCAGTTCACCTGAACACAATGAGTTGCTGGATTGAAACCCAGCTCACCTCAATACAATGAGTTGCTGGATTGAAACCCAGCTCACCTCAATACAATGAGTTGCTGGATTGAAACCCAGCTCACCTCAATACAATGAGTTGCTGGATTGAAACCCAGCTCACCTCAATACAATGAGTTGCTGGATTGAAACCCAGCTCACCTCAATACAATGAGTTGCTGGATTGAAACCCAGCTCATCTCAATACAATGAGTTGCTGGATTGAAACCCAGCTCACCTCAATACAATGAGTTGCTGGATTGAAACCCAGTTCATCTCAATACAATGAGTTGCTGGATTGAAACCCAGCTCACCTCAATGCAATGAGTTGCTGGATTGAAACCCAGCTCACCTCAATACAATGAGTTGCTGGATTGAAACCCAGTTCACCTCAATACAATGAGATGCTGGATTGAAACCCAGCTCACCTCAATACAATGAGTTGCTGGATTGAAACCCAGCTCACCTGAATACAATGAGTTGCTGTATTGAAACCCAGCTCACCTCAATACAATGAGTTGCTGGATTGAAACCCAGTTCACCTGAACACAATGAGTTGCTGGATTGAAACCCAGCTCACCTCAATACAATGAGTTGCTGGATTGAAACCCAGCTCACCTCAATACAATGAGTTGCTGGATTGAAACCCAGCTCACCTCAATACAATGAGTTGCTGGATTGAAACCCAGCTCACCTCAATACAATGAGTTGCTGGATTGAAACCCAGCTCACCTCAATACATGAGTGCTGGATTGAAACCCAGCTCATCTCATACATGAGTTGCTGGATTGAAACCCAGCTCACTCATACATGAGTTGCTGGATTGAAACCCAGCTCACCTCAATACAATGAGTTGCTGGATTGAAACCCAGTTCACTCAATACAATGAGTTGCTGGATTGAAACCCAGCTCACTCAACACAATGAGTTGCTGGATTGAAACCCAGCTCACCTGAATACAATGAGTTGCTGGATTGAAACCCAGTTCACCTCAATACAATGAGTTGCTGGATTGAAACCCAGCTCACCTCAATACAATGAGTTGCTGGATTGAAACCCAGCTCACCTGAATACAATGAGTTGCTGGATTGAAACCCAGCTCACCTCAATACAATGAGTTGCTGGATTGAAACCCAGCTCACCTGAATACAATGAGTTGCTGGATTGAAACCCAGTTCACCTCAATACAATGAGTTGCTGGATTGAAACCCAGCTCACCTCAATACAATGAGTTGCTGGATTGAAACCCAGCTCACCTCAATACAATGAGTTACTGGATTGAAACCCAGCTCACCTCAATACAATGAGTTGCTGGATTGAAACCCAGCTCACCTGAATACAATGAGTTGCTGGATTGAAACCCAGCTCACCTCAATACAATGAGTTGCTGGATTGAAACCCAGCTCACCTCAATACAATGAGTTGCTGGATTGAAACCCAGCTCACCTCAATACAATGAGTTGCTGGATTGAAACCCAGCTCACCTCAATACAATGAGTTGCTGGATTGAAACCCAGCTCACCTCAATACAATGAGTTGCTGGATTGAAACCCAGCTCACCTCCATACAATGAGTTGCTGGATTGAAACCCAGCTCACCTCAATACAATGAGTTGCTGGATTGAAACCCAGCTCACCTCAATACAATGAGTTGCTGGATTGAAACCCAGCTCACCTCAATACAATGAGTTGCTGGATTGAAACCCAGCTCACCTCAACACAATGAGTTGCTGGATTGAAACCCAGCTCACCTCAATACAATGAGTTGCTGGATTGAAACCCAGCTCACCTCAATACAATGAGTTGCTGGATTGAAACCCAGCTCACCTCCATACAATGAGTTGCTGGATTGAAACCCAGCTCACCTCAATACAATGAGTTGCTGGATTGAAACCCAGCTCACCTCAATACAATGAGTTGCTGGATTGAAACCCAGCTCACCTCAATACAATGAGTTGCTGGATTGAAACCCAGCTCACCTCAATACAATGAGTTGCTGGATTGAAACCCAGCTCACCTCAACACAATGAGTTGCTGGATTGAACCCAGCTCACCTCACACAATGAGTTGCTGGATTGAAACCCAGCTCACCTCATACAATGAGTTGCTGGATTGAACCCAGCTCACCTCAATACAATGAGTTGCTGGATTGAAACCCAGCTCACCTCAATACAATGAGTTGCTGGATTGAAACCCAGCTCACCTCAACACAATGAGTTGCTGGATTGAAACCCAGTTCACCTCAATACAATGAGTTGCTGGATTGAAACCCAGTTCACCTCAATACAATGAGTTGCTGGATTGAAACCCAGCTCACCTCAATACAATGAGTTGCTGGATTGAAACCCAGCTCACCTCAACACAATGAGTTGCTGGATTGAAACCCAGCTCACCTCAATACAATGAGTTGCTGGATTGAAACCCAGTTCACCTCAATACAATGAGTTGCTGGATTGAAACCCAGCTCACCTCAATACAATGAGTTGCTGGATTGAAACCCAGTTCACCTCAATACAATGAGTTGCTGGATTGAAACCCAGCTCACCTCAATACAATGAGTTGCTGGATTGAAACCCAGTTCACCTCAATACAATGAGTTGCTGGATTGAAACCCAGTTCACCTCAATACAATGAGTTGCTGGATTGAAACCCAGTTCACCTCAATACAATGAGTTGCTGGATTGAAACCCAGCTCACCTCAATACAATGAGTTGCTGGATTGAAACCCAGCTCACCTCAATACAATGAGTTGCTGGATTGAAACCCAGCTCACCTCAATACAATGAGTTGCTGGATTGAAACCCAGCTCACCTCAATACAATGAGTTGCTGGATTGAAACCCAGCTCACCTCAATACAATGAGTTGCTGGATTGAAACCCAGCTCACCTCAATACAATGAGTTGCTGGATTGAAACCCAGCTCACCTCAATACAATGAGTTGCTGGATTGAAACCCAGCTCACCTCAATACAATGAGTTGCTGGATTGAAACCCAGCTCACCTCAATACAATGAGTTGCTGGATTGAAACCCAGCTCACCTCAATACAATGAGTTGCTGGATTGAAACCCAGCTCACCTCAATACAATGAGTTGCTGGATTGAAACCCAGCTCACCTCAATACAATGAGTTGCTGGATTGAAACCCAGCTCACCTCAATACAATGAGTTGCTGGATTGAAACCCAGCTCACCTCAATACAATGAGTTGCTGGATTGAAACCCAGCTCACCTCAATACAATGAGTTGCTGGATTGAAACCCAGCTCACCTCAATACAATGAGTTGCTGGATTGAAACCCAGCTCACCTCAATACAATGAGTTGCTGGATTGAAACCCAGTTCACCTCAATACAATGAGTTGCTGGATTGAAACCCAGCTCACCTCAATACAATGAGTTGCTGGATTGAAACCCAGCTCACCTCAATACAATGAGTTACTGGATTGAAACCCAGCTCACCTCAATACAATGAGTTGCTGGATTGAAACCCAGCTCACCTCAATACAATGAGTTGCTGGATTGAAACCCAGCTCACCTCAATACAATGAGTTGCTGGATTGAAACCCAGCTCACCTCAATACAATGAGTTGCTGGATTGAAACCCAGTTCACCTCAATACAATAAGTTGCTGGATTGAAACCCAGCTCACTCATACATGAGTTGCTGGATTGAAACCCAGTTCACCTCATACATGAGTGCTGATGAAACCCAGTCACCTCAATACAATGAGTGCTGGATTGAAACCCAGCTCACTCAATACAATGAGTGCTGGATTGAAACCCAGCTCACCTCAATACAATGAGTTGCTGGATTGAAACCCAGCTCACCTCAATACAATGAGTTGCTGGATTGAAACCCAGTTCACCTCAATACAATGAGTTGCTGGATTGAAACCCAGTTCACCTCAATACAATGAGTTGCTGGATTGAAACCCAGCTCACCTCAATACAATGAGTTGCTGGATTGAAACCCAGTTCACCTCAATACAATGAGTTGCTGGATTGAAACCCAGTTCACCTCAATACAATGAGTTGCTGGATTGAAACCCAGCTCACCTCAATACAATGAGTTGCTGGATTGAAACCCAGCTCACCTCAATACAATGAGTTGCTGGATTGAAACCCAGCTCACCTGAACACAATGAGTTGCTGGATTGAAACCCAGCTCACCTCAATACAATGAGTTGCTGGATTGAAACCCAGCTCACCTGAATACAATGAGTTGCTGGATTGAAACCCAGTTCACCTCAATACAATGAGTTGCTGGATTGAAACCCAGTTCACCTCAATACAATGAGTTGCTGGATTGAAACCCAGTTCACCTCAATACAATGAGTTGCTGGATTGAAACCCAGCTCACCTCAACACAATGAGTTGCTGGATTGAAACCCAGCTCACCTCAATACAATGAGTTGCTGGATTGAAACCCAGCTCACCTGAACACAATGAGTTGCTGGATTGAAACCCAGCTCACCTCAATACAATGAGTTGCTGGATTGAAACCCAGCTCACCTCAATACAATGAGTTGCTGGATTGAAACCCAGCTCACCTCAATACAATGAGTTGCTGGATTGAAACCCAGCTCACCTCAATACAATGAGTTGCTGGATTGAAACCCAGCTCACCTCAACACAATGAGTTGCTGGATTGAAACCCAGTTCACCTCAATACAATGAGTTGCTGGATTGAAACCCAGTTCACCTCAATACAATGAGTTGCTGGATTGAAACCCAGCTCACCTCAATACAATGAGTTGCTGGATTGAAACCCAGCTCACCTCAACACAATGAGTTGCTGGATTGAAACCCAGCTCACCTCAATACAATGAGTTGCTGGATTGAAACCCAGTTCACCTCAATACAATGAGTTGCTGGATTGAAACCCAGCTCACCTCAATACAATGAGTTGCTGGATTGAAACCCAGTTCACCTCAATACAATGAGTTGCTGGATTGAAACCCAGCTCACCTCAATACAATGAGTTGCTGGATTGAAACCCAGTTCACCTCAATACAATGAGTTGCTGGATTGAAACCCAGTTCACCTCAATACAATGAGTTGCTGGATTGAAACCCAGCTCACCTCAATACAATGAGTTGCTGGATTGAAACCCAGTTCACCTCAATACAATGAGTTGCTGGATTGAAACCCAGTTCACCTCAATACAATGAGTTGCTGGATTGAAACCCAGCTCACCTCAATACAATGAGTTGCTGGATTGAAACCCAGCTCACCTCAATACAATGAGTTGCTGGATTGAAACCCAGCTCACCTGAACACAATGAGTTGCTGGATTGAAACCCAGCTCACCTCAATACAATGAGTTGCTGGATTGAAACCCAGCTCACCTGAATACAATGAGTTGCTGGATTGAAACCCAGTTCACCTCAATACAATGAGTTGCTGGATTGAAACCCAGTTCACCTCAATACAATGAGTTGCTGGATTGAAACCCAGTTCACCTCAATACAATGAGTTGCTGGATTGAAACCCAGTTCACCTCAACACAATGAGTTGCTGGATTGAAACCCAGCTCACCTCAATACAATGAGTTGCTGGATTGAAACCCAGCTCACCTCAACACAATGAGTTGCTGGATTGAAACCCAGCTCACCTCAACACAATGAGTTGCTGGATTGAAACCCAGTTCACCTCAACACAATGAGTTGCTGGATTGAAACCCAGCTCACCTCAATACAATGAGTTGCTGGATTGAAACCCAGCTCACCTCAATACAATGAGTTGCTGGATTGAAACCCAGCTCACCTCAATACAATGAGTTGCTGGATTGAAACCCAGTTCACCTCAATACAATGAGTTGCTGGATTGAAACCCAGCTCATCTCAATACAATGAGTTACTGGATTGAAACCCAGTTCACCTCAATACAATGAGTTGCTGGATTGAAACCCAGCTCACCTCAACACAATGAGTTGCTGGATTGAAACCCAGTTCACCTCAACACAATGAGTTGCTGGATTGAAACCCAGCTCACCTCAATACAATGAGTTGCTGGATTGAAACCCAGCTCACCTCAATACAATGAGTTGCTGGATTGAAACCCAGCTCACCTCAATACAATGAGTTGCTGGATTGAAACCCAGTTCACCTCAATACAATGAGTTGCTGGATTGAAACCCAGCTCACCTCAACACAATGAGTTGCTGGATTGAAACCCAGTTCACCTCAACACAATGAGTTGCTGGATTGAAACCCAGTTCACCTCAACACAATGAGTTGCTGGATTGAAACCCAGCTCACCTCAATACAATGAGTTGCTGGATTGAAACCCAGTTCACCTCAACACAATGAGTTGCTGGATTGAAACCCAGCTCACCTCAATACAATGAGTTGCTGGATTGAAACCCAGTTCACCTCAATACAATGAGTTGCTGGATTGAAACCCAGTTCACCTCAACACAATGAGTTGCTGGATTGAAACCCAGTTCACCTCAACACAATGAGTTGCTGGATTGAAACCCAGCTCACCTCAATACAATGAGTTGCTGGATTGAAACCCAGCTCACCTCAATACAATGAGTTGCTGGATTGAAACCCAGCTCACCTCAATACAATGAGTTGCTGGATTGAAACACAGCTCACCTCAATACAATGAGTTGCTGGATTGAAACACAGCTCACCTGAACACAATGAGTTGCTGGATTGAAACCCAGCTCACCTCAACACAATGAGTTGCTGGATTGAAACCCAGCTCACCTCAATACAATGAGTTGCTGGATTGAAACCCAGCTCACCTCAATACAATGAGTTGCTGGATTGAAACCCAGCTCACCTCAATACAATGAGTTGCTGGATTGAAACCCAGCTCACCTCATACAATGAGTTGCTGGATTGAAACCCAGCTCACCTCATACAATGAGTTGCTGGATTGAAACCCAGCTCACCTCAACACAATGAGTTGCTGGATTGAAACCCAGCTCACCTCAACACAATGAGTTGCTGGATTGAAACCCAGCTCACCTCAATACAATGAGTTGCTGGATTGAAACCCAGCTCACCTCAATACAATGAGTTGCTGGATTGAAACCCAGTTCACCTCAATACAATGAGTTGCTGGATTGAAACCCAGTTCACCTCAATACAATGAGTTGCTGGATTGAAACCCAGCTCACCTCAATACAATGAGTTGCTGGATTAAAACCCAGCTCACCTCAATACAATGAGTTGCTGGATTGAAACCCAGTTCACCTCAATACAATGAGTTGCTGGATTGAAACCCAGCTCACCTCAATACAATGAGTTGCTGGATTGAAACCCAGTTCACCTCAATACAATGAGTTGCTGGATTGAAACCCAGCTCACCTCAATACAATGAGTTGCTGGATTAAAACCCAGCTCACCTCAATGCAATGAGTTGCTGGATTGAAACCCAGCTCACCTCAACACAATGAGTTGCTGGATTGAAACCCAGCTCACCTCAATACAATGAGTTGCTGGATTAAAACCCAGCTCACCTCAATGCAATGAGTTGCTGGATTGAAACCCAGCTCACCTCAACACAATGAGTTGCTGGATTGAAACCCAGTTCACCTCAATACAATGAGTTGCTGGATTGAAACCCAGCTCACCTCAACACAATGAGTTGCTGGATTGAAACCCAGCTCACCTCAACACAATGAGTTGCTGGATTGAAACCCCAGTTCACCTCAACACAATGAGTTGCTGGATTGAAACCCAGCTCACCTCAATACAATGAGTTGCTGGATTGAAACCCAGCTCACCTCAATACAATGAGTTGCTGGATTGAAACCCAGCTCACCTCAATACAATGAGTTGCTGGATTGAAACCCAGCTCACGTCAACACAATGAGTTGCTGGATTGAAACCCAGCTCACCTCAACACAATGAGTTGCTGGATTGAAACCCAGCTCACCTCAATACAATGAGTTGCTGGATTGAAACCCAGCTCACCTCAATACAATGAGTTGCTGGATTGAAACCCAGCTCACCTCAATACAATGAGTTGCTGGATTGAAACCCAGTTCACCTCAATACAATGAGTTGCTGGATTGAAACCCAGCTCACCTCAACACAATGAGTTGCTGGATTGAAACCCAGCTCACCTCAATACAATGAGTTGCTGGATTGAAACCCAGCTCACCTCAATACAATGAGTTGCTGGATTGAAACCCAGCTCACCTCAACACAATGAGTTGCTGGATTGAAACCCAGCTCACCTCAATACAATGAGTTGCTGGATTGAAACCCAGCTCACCTCAATACAATGAGTTGCTGGATTGAAACCCAGTTCACCTCAACACAATGAGTTGCTGGATTGAAACCCAGCTCACCTCAATACAATGAGTTGCTGGATTGAAACCCAGCTCACCTCAATACAATGAGTTGCTGGATTGAAACCCAGCTCACCTCAATACAATGAGTTGCTGGATTGAAACCCAGCTCACCTCAATACAATGAGTTGCTGGATTGAAACCCAGCTCACCTCAATACAATGAGTTGCTGGATTGAAACCCAGCTCATCTCAATACAATGAGTTGCTGGATTGAAACCCAGCTCACCTCAATACAATGAGTTGCTGGATTGAAACCCAGTTCACCTCAATACAATGAGTTGCTGGATTGAAACCCAGCTCACCTCAATACAATGAGTTGCTGGATTGAAACCCAGCTCATCTCAATACAATGAGTTGCTGGATTGAAACCCAGCTCACCTCAATACAATGAGTTGCTGGATTGAAACCCAGCTCACCTCAATACAATGAGTTGCTGGATTGAAACCCAGCTCACCTCAATACAATGAGTTGCTGGATTGAAACCCAGCTCACCTCAATACAATGAGTTGCTGGATTGAAACCCAGCTCATCTCAATACAATGAGTTGCTGGATTGAAACCCAGCTCACCTCAATACAATGAGTTGCTGGATTGAAACCCAGTTCACCTCAATACAATGAGTTGCTGGATTGAAACCCAGCTCACCTCAATACAATGAGTTGCTGGATTGAAACCCAGCTCATCTCAATACAATGAGTTGCTGGATTGAAACCCAGCTCACCTCAATACAATGAGTTGCTGGATTGAAACCCAGTTCACCTCAATACAATGAGTTGCTGGATTGAAACCCAGCTCACCTCAATACAATGAGTTGCATGGATTGAAACCCAGTTCACCTCAATACAATGAGTTGCTGGATTGAAACCCAGCTCACCTCAATACAATGAGTTACTGGATTGAAACCCAGCTCACCTCAATACAATGAGTTGCTGGATTGAAACCCAGCTCACCTCAATACAATGAGTTACTGGATTGAAACCCAGCTCACCTCAATACAATGAGTTGCTGGATTGAAACCCAGTTCACCTCAATACAATGAGTTGCTGGATTGAAACCCAGCTCACCTCAATACAATGAGTTGCTGGATTGAAACCCAGTTCACCTCAATACAATGAGTTGCTGGATTGAAACCCAGTTCACCTCAATACAATGAGTTGCTGGATTGAAACCCAGTTCACCTCAATACAATGAGTTGCTGGATTGAAACCCAGTTCACCTCAATACAATGAGTTGCTGGATTGAAACCCAGTTCACCTCAATACAATGAGTTGCTGGATTGAAACCCAGCTCACCTCAATACAATGAGTTGCTGGATTGAAACCCAGCTCACCTCAATACAATGAGTTGCTGGATTGAAACCCAGTTCACCTCAATACAATGAGTTGCTGGATTGAAACCCAGTTCATCTCAATACAATGAGTTGCTGGATTGAAACCCAGCTCACCTCAATACAATGAGTTGCTGGATTGAAACCCAGCTCACCTCAATACAATGAGTTACTGGATTGAAACCCAGCTCACCTCAATACAATGAGTTGCTGGATTGAAACCCAGCTCACCTCAATACAATGAGTTGCTGGATTGAAACCCAGCTCACCTCAATACAATGAGTTGCTGGATTGAAACCCAGCTCACCTCAATACAATGAGTTGCTGGATTGAAACCCAGTTCACCTCAATACAATAGGTTGCTGGATTGAAACCCAGCTCACCTCAATACAATGAGTTGCTGGATTGAAACCCAGCTCATCTCAATACAATGAGTTGCTGGATTGAAACCCAGTTCACCTCAATACAATGAGTTACTGGATTGAAACCCAGCTCACCTCAATACAATGAGTTACTGGATTGAAACCCAGCTCATCTCAATACAATGAGTTGCTGGATTGAAACCCAGTTCACCTCAATACAATGAGTTACTGGATTGAAACCCAGCTCACCTCAATACAATGAGTTGCTGGATTGAAACCCAGCTCACCTCAATACAATGAGTTGCTGGATTGAAACCCAGCTCACCTCAATACAATGAGTTGCTGGATTGAAACCCAGCTCACCTCAATACAATGAGTTACTGGATTGAAACCCAGTTCACCTCAATACAATGAGTTGCTGGATTGAAACCCAGTTCACCTCAATACAATGAGTTGCTGGATTGAAACCCAGTTCACCTCAATACAATGAGTTGCTGGATTGAAACCCAGTTCACCTCAATACAATGAGTTGCTGGATTGAAACCCAGTTCACCTCAATACAATGAGTTGCTGGATTGAAACCCAGCTCACCTCAATACAATGAGTTGCTGGATTGAAACCCAGTTCACCTCAATACAATGAGTTGCTGGATTGAAACCCAGCTCACCTCAATACAATGAGTTACTGGATTGAAACCCAGTTCACCTCAATACAATGAGTTGCTGGATTGAAACCCAGCTCACCTCAATACAATGAGTTACTGGATTGAAACCCAGCTCACCTCAATACAATGAGTTGCTGGATTGAAACCCAGCTCACCTCAATACAATGAGTTACTGGATTGAAACCCAGCTCACCTCAATACAATGAGTTGCTGGATTGAAACCCAGTTCACCTCAATACAATGAGTTGCTGGATTGAAACCCAGCTCACCTCAACACAATGAGTTGCTGGATTGAAACCCAGCTCACCTTAATACAATGAGTTGCTGGATTGAAACCCAGCTCACCTTAATACAATGAGTTGCTGGATTGAAACCCAGCTCACCTCAATACAATGAGTTGCTGGATTGAAACCCAGCTCACCTCAACACAATGAGTTGCTGGATTGAAACCCAGCTCACCTCAATACAATGAGTTGCTGGATTGAAACCCAGCTCACCTCAATACAATGAGTTGCTGGATTGAAACCCAGCTCACCTCAATACAATGAGTTGCTGGATTGAAACCCAGCTCACCTCAATACAATGAGTTGCTGGATTGAAACCCAGTTCACCTCAATACAATGAGTTGCTGGATTGAAACCCAGCTCACCTCAACACAATGAGTTGCTGGATTGAAACCCAGCTCACCTCAATACAATGAGTTGCTGGATTGAAACCCAGCTCACCTCAATACAATGAGTTGCTGGATTGAAACCCAGCTCACCTCAATACAATGAGTTGCTGGATTGAAACCCAGCTCACCTCAATACAATGAGTTGCTGGATTGAAACCCAGCTCACCTCAACACAATGAGTTGCTGGATTGAAACCCAGTTCACCTCAATACAATGAGTTGCTGGATTGAAACCCAGTTCACCTCAATACAATGAGTTGCTGGATTGAAACCCAGCTCACCTCAATACAATGAGTTGCTGGATTGAAACCCAGCTCACCTCAACACAATGAGTTGCTGGATTGAAACCCAGCTCACCTCAATACAATGAGTTGCTGGATTGAAACCCAGTTCACCTCAATACAATGAGTTGCTGGATTGAAACCCAGCTCACCTCAATACAATGAGTTGCTGGATTGAAACCCAGTTCACCTCAATACAATGAGTTGCTGGATTGAAACCCAGCTCACCTCAATACAATGAGTTGCTGGATTGAAACCCAGTTCACCTCAATACAATGAGTTGCTGGATTGAAACCCAGTTCACCTCAATACAATGAGTTGCTGGATTGAAACCCAGTTCACCTCAATACAATGAGTTGCTGGATTGAAACCCAGCTCACCTCAATACAATGAGTTGCTGGATTGAAACCCAGCTCACCTCAATACAATGAGTTGCTGGATTGAAACCCAGCTCACCTCAATACAATGAGTTACTGGATTGAAACCCAGCTCACCTCAATACAATGAGTTGCTGGATTGAAACCCAGCTCACCTCAATACAATGAGTTGCTGGATTGAAACCCAGCTCACCTCAATACAATGAGTTGCTGGATTGAAACCCAGCTCACCTCAATACAATGAGTTGCTGGATTGAAACCCAGCTCACCTCAATACAATGAGTTGCTGGATTGAAACCCAGTTCACCTCAACACAATGAGTTGCTGGATTGAAACCCAGCTCACCTCAATACAATGAGTTGCTGGATTGAAACCCAGCTCACCTCAATACAATGAGTTGCTGGATTGAAACCCAGCTCACCTCAACACAATGAGTTGCTGGATTGAAACCCAGCTCATCTCAATACAATGAGTTGCTGGATTGAAACCCAGTTCACCTCAATACAATGAGTTGCTGGATTGAAACCCAGCTCACCTCAATACAATGAGTTGCTGGATTGAAACCCAGCTCACCTCAATACAATGAGTTGCTGGATTGAAACCCAGCTCACCTCAATACAATGAGTTGCTGGATTGAAACCCAGCTCACCTGAATACAATGAGTTGCTGGATTGAAACCCAGTTCACCTCAATACAATGAGTTGCTGGATTGAAACCCAGTTCACCTCAATACAATGAGTTGCTGGATTGAAACCCAGCTCACCTCAATACAATGAGTTGCTGGATTGAAACCCAGCTCACCTCAATACAATGAGTTGCTGGATTGAAACCCAGCTCACCTCAACACAATGAGTTGCTGGATTGAAACCCAGCTCACCTCAATACAATGAGTTGCTGGATTGAAACCCAGTTCACCTCAATACAATGAGTTGCTGGATTGAAACCCAGCTCACCTCAATACAATGAGTTGCTGGATTGAAACCCAGCTCACCTCAATACAATGAGTTGCTGGATTGAAACCCAGCTCACCTCAATACAATGAGTTGCTGGATTGAAACCCAGCTCACCTCAATACAATGAGTTGCTGGATTGAAACCCAGTTCACCTCAATACAATGAGTTGCTGGATTGAAACCCAGCTCACCTCAATACAATGAGTTGCTGGATTGAAACCCAGCTCACCTCAATACAATGAGTTGCTGGATTGAAACCCAGTTCACCTCAACACAATGAGTTGCTGGATTGAAACCCAGTTCACCTCAATACAATGAGTTGCTGGATTGAAACCCAGCTCACCTCAATACAATGAGTTGCTGGATTGAAACCCAGCTCACCTCAATACAATGAGTTGCTGGATTGAAACCCAGTTCACCTCAATACAATGAGTTGCTGGATTGAAACCCAGCTCACCTCAATACAATGAGTTGCTGGATTGAAACCCAGCTCACCTCAATACAATGAGTTGCTGGATTGAAACCCAGCTCACCTGAACACAATGAGTTGCTGGATTGAAACCCAGCTCACCTCAATACAATGAGTTGCTGGATTGAAACCCAGCTCACCTCAATACAATGAGTTGCTGGATTGAAACCCAGCTCACCTCAATACAATGAGTTGCTGGATTGAAACCCAGCTCACCTCAATACAATGAGTTGCTGGATTGAAACCCAGTTCACCTCAACACAATGAGTTGCTGGATTGAAACCCAGCTCACCTCAATACAATGAGTTGCTGGATTGAAACCCAGCTCACCTCAATACAATGAGTTGCTGGATTGAAACCCAGCTCACCTCAATACAATGAGTTGCTGGATTGAAACCCAGCTCACCTCAATACAATGAGTTGCTGGATTGAAACCCAGCTCACCTCAACACAATGAGTTGCTGGATTGAAACCCAGTTCACCTCAATACAATGAGTTGCTGGATTGAAACCCAGCTCACCTCAATACAATGAGTTGCTGGATTGAAACCCAGCTCACCTCAATACAATGAGTTGCTGGATTGAAACCCAGCTCACCTCAACACAATGAGTTGCTGGATTGAAACCCAGTTCACCTCAATACAATGAGTTGCTGGATTGAAACCCAGCTCACCTCAATACAATGAGTTGCTGGATTGAAACCCAGCTCACCTCAACACAATGAGTTGCTGGATTGAAACCCAGTTCACCTCAATACAATGAGTTGCTGGATTGAAACCCAGTTCACCTCAATACAATGAGTTGCTGGATTGAAACCCAGCTCACCTCAATACAATGAGTTGCTGGATTGAAACCCAGCTCACCTCAACACAATGAGTTGCTGGATTGAAACCCAGTTCACCTCAATACAATGAGTTGCTGGATTGAAACCCAGCTCACCTGAATACAATGAGTTGCTGGATTGAAACCCAGCTCACCTCAATACAATGAGTTGCTGGATTGAAACCCAGCTCACCTCAATACAATGAGTTGCTGGATTGAAACCCAGCTCACCTCAATACAATGAGTTGCTGGATTGAAACCCAGCTCACCTCAATACAATGAGTTGCTGGATTGAAACCCAGCTCACCTCAATACAATGAGTTGCTGGATTGAAACCCAGCTCACCTCCATACAATGAGTTGCTGGATTGAAACCCAGCTCACCTCAATACAATGAGTTGCTGGATTGAAACCCAGCTCACCTCAATACAATGAGTTGCTGGATTGAAACCCAGCTCACCTCAATACAATGAGTTGCTGGATTGAAACCCAGCTCACCTCAACACAATGAGTTGCTGGATTGAAACCCAGCTCACCTCAATACAATGAGTTGCTGGATTGAAACCCAGCTCACCTCAATACAATGAGTTGCTGGATTGAAACCCAGCTCACCTCCATACAATGAGTTGCTGGATTGAAACCCAGCTCACCTCAATACAATGAGTTGCTGGATTGAAACCCAGCTCACCTCAATACAATGAGTTGCTGGATTGAAACCCAGCTCACCTCAATACAATGAGTTGCTGGATTGAAACCCAGCTCACCTCAATACAATGAGTTGCTGGATTGAAACCCAGCTCACCTCAACACAATGAGTTGCTGGATTGAAACCCAGTTCACCTCAACACAATGAGTTGCTGGATTGAAACCCAGTTCACCTCAATACAATGAGTTGCTGGATTGAAACCCAGCTCACCTCAATACAATGAGTTGCTGGATTGAAACCCAGCTCACCTCAATACAATGAGTTGCTGGATTGAAACCCAGCTCACCTCAACACAATGAGTTGCTGGATTGAAACCCAGTTCACCTCAATACAATGAGTTGCTGGATTGAAACCCAGCTCACCTCAATACAATGAGTTGCTGGATTGAAACCCAGCTCACCTCAACACAATGAGTTGCTGGATTGAAACCCAGCTCACCTCAACACAATGAGTTGCTGGATTGAAACCCAGCTCACCTCAATACAATGAGTTGCTGGATTGAAACCCAGCTCACCTCAATACAATGAGTTGCTGGATTGAAACACAGCTCACCTCAACACAATGAGTTGCTGGATTGAAACCCAGCTCACCTCAATACAATGAGTTGCTGGATTGAAACCCAGCTCACCTCAACACAATGAGTTGCTGGATTGAAACCCAGCTCACCTCAACACAATGAGTTGCTGGATTGAAACCCAGCTCACCTCAATACAATGAGTTGCTGGATTGAAACCCAGCTCACCTCAATACAATGAGTTGCTGGATTGAAACCCAGCTCACCTCAATACAATGAGTTGCTGGATTGAAACCCAGCTCACCTCAATACAATGAGTTGCTGGATTGAAACCCAGTTCACCTCAATACAATGAGTTGCTGGATTGAAACCCAGCTCACCTCAATACAATGAGTTGCTGGATTGAAACCCAGCTCACCTCAACACAATGAGTTGCTGGATTGAAACCCAGCTCACCTCAATACAATGAGTTGCTGGATTGAAACCCAGCTCACCTCAATACAATGAGTTGCTGGATTGAAACCCAGTTCACCTCAATACAATGAGTTACTGGATTGAAACCCAGCTCACCTCAATACAATGAGTTACTGGATTGAAACCCAGCTCACCTCAATACAATGAGTTGCTGGATTGAAACCCAGCTCACCTCAATACAATGAGTTGCTGGATTGAAACCCAGCTCACCTCAATACAATGAGTTGCTGGATTGAAACCCAGCTCACCTCAATACAATGAGTTGCTGGATTGAAACCCAGCTCACCTCAATACAATGAGTTGCTGGATTGAAACCCAGCTCACCTCAATACAATGAGTTGCTGGATTGAAACCCAGCTCACCTCAATACAATGAGTTGCTGGATTGAAACCCAGCTCACCTCAATACAATGAGTTGCTGGATTGAAACCCAGCTCACCTCAATACAATGAGTTGCTGGATTGAAACCCAGCTCACCTCAATACAATGAGTTGCTGGATTGAAACCCAGCTCACCTCAATACAATGAGTTGCTGGATTGAAACCCAGCTCACCTCAATACAATGAGTTGCTGGATTGAAACCCAGTTCACCTCAATACAATGAGTTGCTGGATTGAAACCCAGCTCACCTCAATACAATGAGTTGCTGGATTGAAACCCAGTTCACCTCAATACAATGAGTTGCTGGATTGAAACCCAGCTCACCTCAATACAATGAGTTGCTGGATTGAAACCCAGCTCACCTCAATACAATGAGTTGCTGGATTGAAACCCAGCTCACCTCAATACAATGAGTTGCTGGATTGAAACCCAGCTCACCTCAATACAATGAGTTGCTGGATTGAAACCCAGCTCACCTCAATACAATGAGTTGCTGGATTGAAACCCAGCTCACCTCAATACAATGAGTTGCTGGATTGAAACCCAGTTCACCTCAATACAATGAGTTGCTGGATTGAAACCCAGCTCACCTCAATACAATGAGTTGCTGGATTGAAACCCAGCTCACCTCAATACAATGAGTTACTGGATTGAAACCCAGCTCACCTCAATACAATGAGTTGCTGGATTGAAACCCAGCTCACCTCAATACAATGAGTTGCTGGATTGAAACCCAGCTCACCTCAATACAATGAGTTGCTGGATTGAAACCCAGCTCACCTCAATACAATGAGTTGCTGGATTGAAACCCAGTTCACCTCAATACAATAGGTTGCTGGATTGAAACCCAGCTCACCTCAATACAATGAGTTGCTGGATTGAAACCCAGTTCACCTCAATACAATGAGTTGCTGGATTGAAACCCAGTTCACCTCAATACAATGAGTTACTGGATTGAAACCCAGCTCACCTCAATACAATGAGTTGCTGGATTGAAACCCAGCTCACCTCAATACAATGAGTTGCTGGATTGAAACCCAGTTCACCTCAATACAATGAGTTACTGGATTGAAACCCAGCTCACCTCAATACAATGAGTTACTGGATTGAAACCCAGCTCATCTCAATACAATGAGTTGCTGGATTGAAACCCAGTTCACCTCAATACAATGAGTTACTGGATTGAAACCCAGCTCACCTCAATACAATGAGTTGCTGGATTGAAACCCAGCTCACCTCAATACAATGAGTTGCTGGATTGAAACCCAGTTCACCTCAATACAATGAGTTACTGGATTGAAACCCAGCTCACCTCAATACAATGAGTTGCTGGATTGAAACCCAGTTCACCTCAATACAATGAGTTACTGGATTGAAACCCAGCTCATCTCAATACAATGAGTTGCTGGATTGAAACCCAGTTCACCTCAATACAATGAGTTACTGGATTGAAACCCAGCTCACCTCAATACAATGAGTTACTGGATTGAAACCCAGCTCATCTCAATACAATGAGTTGCTGGATTGAAACCCAGTTCACCTCAATACAATGAGTTACTGGATTGAAACCCAGCTCACCTCAATACAATGAGTTGCTGGATTGAAACCCAGCTCACCTCAATACAATGAGTTGCTGGATTGAAACCCAGCTCACCTCAATACAATGAGTTGCTGGATTGAAACCCAGCTCACCTCAATACAATGAGTTACTGGATTGAAACCCAGTTCACCTCAATACAATGAGTTGCTGGATTGAAACCCAGTTCACCTCAATACAATGAGTTGCTGGATTGAAACCCAGTTCACCTCAATACAATGAGTTGCTGGATTGAAACCCAGTTCACCTCAATACAATGAGTTGCTGGATTGAAACCCAGCTCACCTCAATACAATGAGTTGCTGGATTGAAACCCAGTTCACCTCAATACAATGAGTTGCTGGATTGAAACCCAGCTCACCTCAATACAATGAGTTACTGGATTGAAACCCAGTTCACCTCAATACAATGAGTTGCTGGATTGAAACCCAGCTCACCTCAATGCAATGAGTTACTGGATTGAAACCCAGCTCACCTCAATACAATGAGTTGCTGGATTGAAACCCAGCTCACCTCAATACAATGAGTTACTGGATTGAAACCCAGCTCACCTCAATACAATGAGTTGCTGGATTGAAACCCAGCTCACCTCAATACAATGAGTTGCTGGATTGAAACCCAGCTCACCTCAATACAATGAGTTGCTGGATTGAAACCCAGTTCACCTCAATACAATGAGTTGCTGGATTGAAACCCAGTTCACCTCAATACAATGAGTTGCTGGATTGAAACCCAGTTCACCTCAATACAATGAGTTGCTGGATTGAAACCCAGTTCACCTCAATACAATGAGTTGCTGGATTGAAACCCAGTTCACCTCAATACAATGAGTTGCTGGATTGAAACCCAGCTCACCTCAATACAATGAGTTGCTGGATTGAAACCCAGCTCATCTCAATACAATGAGTTGCTGGATTGAAACCCAGCTCACCTCAATACAATGAGTTGCTGGATTGAAACCCAGCTCACCTCAATACAATGAGTTGCTGGATTGAAACCCAGCTCACCTCAATACAATGAGTTGCTGGATTGAAACCCAGCTCACCTCAATACAATGAGTTGCTGGATTGAAACCCAGCTCATCTCAATACAATGAGTTGCTGGATTGAAACCCAGCTCACCTCAATACAATGAGTTGCTGGATTGAAACCCAGTTCACCTCAATACAATGAGTTGCTGGATTGAAACCCAGCTCACCTCAATACAATGAGTTGCTGGATTGAAACCCAGCTCATCTCAATACAATGAGTTGCTGGATTGAAACCCAGCTCACCTCAATACAATGAGTTGCTGGATTGAAACCCAGTTCACCTCAATACAATGAGTTGCTGGATTGAAACCCAGCTCACCTCAATACAATGAGTTGCTGGATTGAAACCCAGTTCACCTCAATACAATGAGTTGCTGGATTGAAACCCAGCTCACCTCAATACAATGAGTTGCTGGATTGAAACCCAGCTCACCTCAATACAATGAGTTGCTGGATTGAAACCCAGCTCACCTCAATACAATGAGTTGCTGGATTGAAACCCAGCTCACCTCAACACAATGAGTTGCTGGATTGAAACCCAGCTCACCTCAACACAATGAGTTGCTGGATTGAAACCCAGCTCACCTCAATACAATGAGTTGCTGGATTGAAACCCAGCTCACCTCAATACAATGAGTTGCTGGATTGAAACCCAGCTCACCTCAATACAATGAGTTGCTGGATTGAAACCCAGTTCACCTCAATACAATGAGTTGCTGGATTGAAACCCAGCTCACCTCAACACAATGAGTTGCTGGATTGAAACCCAGCTCACCTTAATACAATGAGTTGCTGGATTGAAACCCAGCTCACCTTAATACAATGAGTTGCTGGATTGAAACCCAGCTCACCTCAATACAATGAGTTGCTGGATTGAAACCCAGCTCACCTCAACACAATGAGTTGCTGGATTGAAACCCAGCTCACCTCAATACAATGAGTTGCTGGATTGAAACCCAGCTCACCTCAATACAATGAGTTGCTGGATTGAAACCCAGCTCACCTCAATACAATGAGTTGCTGGATTGAAACCCAGCTCACCTCAATACAATGAGTTGCTGGATTGAAACACAGCTCACCTCAATACAATGAGTTGCTGGATTGAAACACAGCTCACCTGAACACAATGAGTTGCTGGATTGAAACCCAGCTCACCTCAACACAATGAGTTGCTGGATTGAAACCCAGCTCACCTCAATACAATGAGTTGCTGGATTGAAACCCAGCTCACCTCAATACAATGAGTTGCTGGATTGAAACCCAGCTCACCTCAATACAATGAGTTGCTGGATTGAAACCCAGCTCACCTCAATACAATGAGTTGCTGGATTGAAACCCAGCTCACCTCAATACAATGAGTTGCTGGATTGAAACCCAGCTCACCTCAATACAATGAGTTGCTGGATTGAAACCCAGCTCACCTCAATACAATGAGTTGCTGGATTGAAACCCAGCTCACCTCCATACAATGAGTTACTGGATTGAAACCCAGCTCACCTCAATACAATGAGTTGCTGGATTGAAACCCAGCTCACCTCAATACAATGAGTTGCTGGATTGAAACCCAGCTCACCTCAATACAATGAGTTGCTGGATTGAAACCCAGCTCACCTCAACACAATGAGTTGCTGGATTGAAACCCAGCTCACCTCAATACAATGAGTTGCTGGATTGAAACCCAGCTCACCTCAATACAATGAGTTGCTGGATTGAAACCCAGCTCACCTCAACACAATGAGTTGCTGGATTGAAACCCAGTTCACCTCAATACAATGAGTTACTGGATTGAAACCCAGCTCACCTCAATACAATGAGTTGCTGGATTGAAACCCAGCTCACCTCAATACAATGAGTTGCTGGATTGAAACCCAGTTCACCTCAATACAATGAGTTGCTGGATTGAAACCCAGCTCACCTCAACACAATGAGTTGCTGGATTGAAACCCAGCTCACCTGAATACAATGAGTTGCTGGATTGAAACCCAGTTCACCTCAATACAATGAGTTGCTGGATTGAAACCCAGCTCACCTCAATACAATGAGTTGCTGGATTGAAACCCAGCTCACCTGAATACAATGAGTTGCTGGATTGAAACCCAGCTCACCTCAATACAATGAGTTGCTGGATTGAAACCCAGCTCACCTGAATACAATGAGTTGCTGGATTGAAACCCAGTTCACCTCAATACAATGAGTTGCTGGATTGAAACCCAGCTCACCTCAATACAATGAGTTGCTGGATTGAAACCCAGCTCACCTCAATACAATGAGTTACTGGATTGAAACCCAGCTCACCTCAATACAATGAGTTGCTGGATTGAAACCCAGCTCACTGAACACAATGAGTTGCTGGATTGAAACCCAGCTCACCTCAATACAATGAGTTGCTGGATTGAAACCCAGCTCACCTGAATACAATGAGTTGCTGGATTGAAACCCAGTTCACCTCAATACAATGAGTTGCTGGATTGAAACCCAGTTCACCTCAATACAATGAGTTGCTGGATTGAAACCCAGTTCACCTCAATACAATGAGTTGCTGGATTGAAACCCAGCTCACCTCAACACAATGAGTTGCTGGATTGAAACCCAGCTCACCTCAATACAATGAGTTGCTGGATTGAAACCCAGCTCACCTGAACACAATGAGTTGCTGGATTGAAACCCAGTTCACCTCAACACAATGAGTTGCTGGATTGAAACCCAGCTCACCTCAATACAATGAGTTGCTGGATTGAAACCCAGTTCACCTCAATACAATGAGTTGCTGGATTGAAACCCAGCTCACCTCAATACAATGAGTTGCTGGATTGAAACCCAGCTCACCTCAATACAATGAGTTGCTGGATTGAAACCCAGCTCACCTCAATACAATGAGTTGCTGGATTGAAACCCAGCTCACCTCAATACAATGAGTTGCTGGATTGAAACCCAGCTCACGTCAACACAATGAGTTGCTGGATTGAAACCCAGCTCACGTCAACACAATGAGTTGCTGGATTGAAACCCAGCTCACGTCAACACAATGAGTTGCTGGATTGAAACCCAGCTCACGTCAACACAATGAGTTGCTGGATTGAAACCCAGCTCACCTCAATACAATGAGTTGCTGGATTGAAACCCAGCTCACCTCAATACAATGAGTTGCTGGATTGAAACCCAGCTCACGTCAACACAATGAGTTGCTGGATTGAAACCCAGCTCACCTCAATACAATGAGTTGCTGGATTGAAACCCAGTTCACCTCAATACAATGAGTTGCTGGATTGAAACCCAGCTCACCTCAATACAATGAGTTGCTGGATTGAAACCCAGCTCACCTCAACACAATGAGTTGCTGGATTGAAACCCAGCTCACCTCAATACAATGAGTTGCTGGATTGAAACCCAGCTCACCTGAACACAATGAGTTGCTGGATTGAAACCCAGCTCACGTCAACACAATGAGTTGCTGGATTGAAACCCAGCTCACCTCAATACAATGAGTTGCTGGATTGAAACCCAGCTCACCTGAACACAATGAGTTGCTGGATTGAAACCCAGCTCACCTCAATACAATGAGTTGCTGGATTGAAACCCAGTTCACCTCAACACAATGAGTTGCTGGATTGAAACCCAGCTCACCTCAATACAATGAGTTGCTGGATTGAAACCCAGCTCACCTCAATACAATGAGTTGCTGGATTGAAACCCAGCTCACCTCAACACAATGAGTTGCTGGATTGAAACCCAGCTCATCTCAATACAATGAGTTGCTGGATTGAAACCCAGTTCACCTCAATACAATGAGTTGCTGGATTGAAACCCAGCTCACCTCAATACAATGAGTTGCTGGATTGAAACCCAGCTCACCTCAATACAATGAGTTGCTGGATTGAAACCCAGCTCACCTCAATACATGAGTTGCTGGATTGAAACCCAGCTCACCTGATACAATGAGTTGCTGGATTGAACCCAGTTCACCTCAATACAATGAGTTGCTGGATTGAAACCCAGTTCACCTCAATACAATGAGTTGCTGGATTGAAACCCAGCTCACCTCAATACAATGAGTTGCTGGATTGAAACCCAGCTCACTCAATACAATGAGTTGCTGGATTGAAACCCAGCTCACTCACACATGAGTGCTGGATGAAACCCAGCTCACCTCATACATGAGTGCTGGATGAAACCCAGCTCACCTCAATACAATGAGTTGCTGGATGAAACCCAGCTCACCTCAATACAATGAGTTGCTGGATTGAAACCCAGCTCACCTCAATACAATGAGTTGCTGGATTGAAACCCAGCTCACCTCAATACAATGAGTTGCTGGATTGAAACCCAGCTCACCTCAATACAATGAGTTGCTGGATTGAAACCCAGCTCACCTCAATACAATGAGTTGCTGGATTGAAACCCAGCTCACCTCAATACAATGAGTTGCTGGATTGAAACCCAGCTCACCTCAATACAATGAGTTGCTGGATTGAAACCCAGCTCACCTCAACACAATGAGTTGCTGGATTGAAACCCAGCTCACCTCAACACAATGAGTTGCTGGATTGAAACCCAGTTCACCTCAATACAATGAGTTGCTGGATTGAAACCCAGCTCACCTGAATACAATGAGTTGCTGGATTGAAACCCAGCTCACCTCAATACAATGAGTTGCTGGATTGAAACCCAGTTCACCTCAATACAATGAGTTGCTGGATTGAAACCCAGCTCACCTGAACACAATGAGTTGCTGGATTGAAACCCAGCTCACCTCAACACAATGAGTTGCTGGATTGAAACCCAGCTCACCTCAATACAATGAGTTGCTGGATTGAAACCCAGCTCACCTCAACACAATGAGTTGCTGGATTGAAACCCAGCTCACCTCAACACAATGAGTTGCTGGATTGAAACCCAGTTCACCTCAACACAATGAGTTGCTGGATTGAAACCCAGTTCACCTCAATACAATGAGTTGCTGGATTGAAACCCAGCTCACCTCAACACAATGAGTTGCTGGATTGAAACCCAGCTCACCTTCAACACAATGAGTTGCTGGATTGAAACCCAGCTCACCTCAATACAATGAGTTGCTGGATTGAAACCCAGCTCACCTCCATACAATGAGTTGCTGGATTGAAACCCAGTTCACCTCAATACAATGAGTTGCTGGATTGAAACCCAGTTCACCTCAATACAATGAGTTGCTGGATTGAAACCCAGCTCACCTCAATACAATGAGTTGCTGGATTGAAACCCAGTTCACCTCAATACAATGAGTTGCTGGATTGAAACCCAGTTCACCTCAATACAATGAGTTGCTGGATTGAAACCCAGTTCACCTCAATACAATGAGTTGCTGGATTGAAACCCAGCTCACCTCAATACAATGAGTTGCTGGATTGAAACCCAGCTCACCTCAATACAATGAGTTGCTGGATTGAAACCCAGCTCACCTGAACACAATGAGTTGCTGGATTGAAACCCAGCTCACCTCAATACAATGAGTTGCTGGATTGAAACCCAGCTCACCTGAATACAATGAGTTGCTGGATTGAAACCCAGTTCACCTCAATACAATGAGTTGCTGGATTGAAACCCAGTTCACCTCAATACAATGAGTTGCTGGATTGAAACCCAGTTCACCTCAATACAATGAGTTGCTGGATTGAAACCCAGCTCACCTCAACACAATGAGTTGCTGGATTGAAACCCAGCTCACCTCAATACAATGAGTTGCTGGATTGAAACCCAGCTCACCTGAACACAATGAGTTGCTGGATTGAAACCCAGTTCACCTCAACACAATGAGTTGCTGGATTGAAACCCAGCTCACCTCAATACAATGAGTTGCTGGATTGAATACCCAGCTCATCTCAATACAATGAGTTGCTGGATTGAAACCCAGTTCACCTCAATACAATGAGTTACTGGATTGAAACCCAGCTCACCTCAATACAATGAGTTACTGGATTGAAACCCAGCTCATCTCAATACAATGAGTTGCTGGATTGAAACCCAGTTCACCTCAATACAATGAGTTACTGGATTGAAACCCAGCTCACCTCAATACAATGAGTTGCTGGATTGAAACCCAGCTCACCTCAATACAATGAGTTGCTGGATTGAAACCCAGCTCACCTCAATACAATGAGTTGCTGGATTGAAACCCAGCTCACCTCAATACAATGAGTTACTGGATTGAAACCCAGTTCACCTCAATACAATGAGTTGCTGGATTGAAACCCAGTTCACCTCAATACAATGAGTTGCTGGATTGAAACCCAGTTCACCTCAATACAATGAGTTGCTGGATTGAAACCCAGTTCACCTCAATACAATGAGTTGCTGGATTGAAACCCAGTTCACCTCAATACAATGAGTTGCTGGATTGAAACCCAGCTCACCTCAATACAATGAGTTGCTGGATTGAAACCCAGTTCACCTCAATACAATGAGTTGCTGGATTGAAACCCAGCTCACCTCAATACAATGAGTTACTGGATTGAAACCCAGCTCACCTCAATACAATGAGTTGCTGGATTGAAACCCAGTTCACCTCAATACAATGAGTTGCTGGATTGAAACCCAGCTCACCTGAACACAATGAGTTGCTGGATTGAAACACAGCTCACCTCAATACAATGAGTTACTGGATTGAAACCCAGCTCACCTCAATACAATGAGTTGCTGGATTGAAACCCAGCTCACCTCAATACAATGAGTTACTGGATTGAAACCCAGCTCACCTCAATACAATGAGTTGCTGGATTGAAACCCAGTTCACCTCAATACAATGAGTTGCTGGATTGAAACCCAGCTCACCTCAATACAATGAGTTGCTGGATTGAAACCCAGCTCACCTCAATACAATGAGTTGCTGGATTGAAACCCAGTTCACCTCAATACAATGAGTTGCTGGATTGAAACCCAGCTCACCTCAATACAATGAGTTGCTGGATTGAAACCCAGCTCACCTCAACACAATGAGTTGCTGGATTGAAACCCAGCTCACCTCAATACAATGAGTTGCTGGATTGAAACCCAGCTCACCTGAACACAATGAGTTGCTGGATTGAAACCCAGCTCACGTCAACACAATGAGTTGCTGGATTGAAACCCAGCTCACCTCAATACAATGAGTTGCTGGATTGAAACCCAGCTCACGTCAACACAATGAGTTGCTGGATTGAAACCCAGCTCACCTCAATACAATGAGTTGCTGGATTGAAACCCAGCTCACCTGAACACAATGAGTTGCTGGATTGAAACCCAGCTCACCTCAATACAATGAGTTGCTGGATTGAAACCAGCTCACCTGAACACAATGAGTTGCTGGATTGAAACCCAGCTCACCTCAATACAATGAGTTGCTGGATTGAAACCCAGCTCACCTCAACACAATGAGTTGCTGGATTGAAACCCAGCTCACCTCAATACAATGAGTTGCTGGATTGAAACCCAGCTCACCTGAACACAATGAGTTGCTGGATTGAAACCCAGCTCACCTCAATACAATGAGTTACTGGATTGAAACCCAGCTCACCTCAATACAATGAGTTGCTGGATTGAAACCCAGCTCACCTCAATACAATGAGTTGCTGGATTGAAACCCAGCTCACCTCAATACAATGAGTTGCTGGATTGAAACCCAGCTCACCTGAACACAATGAGTTGCTGGATTGAAACCCAGCTCACCTCAACACAATGAGTTGCTGGATTGAAACCCAGCTCACGTCAACACAATGAGTTGCTGGATTGAAACCCAGCTCACCTCAATACAATGAGTTGCTGGATTGAAACCCAGCTCACGTCAACACAATGAGTTGCTGGATTGAAACCCAGCTCACCTGAACACAATTATTACAAAAATATCCATAACTCAAACAATTCAGCATTTTCAATACAATTGGTTTTTGAGTTCATTTGGAATACAATGCAAAATATTGGACAAGCAGCCTATCGGCTGAGATAGCTCCGCTGTTAGCAAGGCACATTTCAATTAAAGAACAGAAGATATCATTAGAAAATGAACAATATGAATAGTATCAAAGCAATCTGACTTACAGTTTTTAACAAGAAGTCGAAAATATCACTTTCGACCAAAAATGACAAAAATATTCACCAAAATTAGAGAATTGAAGATATCATCACGAAATGAACAAATCTGAGAAAGGTCTACATGTAGTATCTATATATGTAATATCAAAGCAATTGAACTTTGGTTTTTAACAAGAAGTCGAAAATATCACTTTTTACCAAAAATTACAAAAATATTCACCAAAATTAGAGAATTGAAGACATCATCACGAAATGAACAAATCTGAGAGAGGTCCACATGTAGTACCTATATATGTAATATCAAGCAATTGAACTATTGGTTTTAACAAGAAGTCGAAATATCACTTTTTACCAAAATTACAAAAATATT
>NW_003146067.1:0-11915 GCF_000003605.2 Saccoglossus kowalevskii | reverse complement strand
CCCTCCACCTTTATCCCTAGTTGTTCCCCTCATCTTCACCCCTAGTGTCCCTTTCATCTTCACCCCTAGTTGTCCCCTCCACGTCATCTTTAGTTGTTCCCTTTCATCTTCATCCCTAGTTGTCCCCTTCCATCTTCATCCCTAGTTGTCCCCTCCACCTTCATCCCTAGTTGTACCTTCCACCTTCATCCCTAGTTGTCCCCTTTCATTTTTATCCCTAGTTGCCCCCTTTCATCTTCATGTCCCTTTCATCTTCATCCCTAATTGTCCCCTTTCATCTTCATCCCTAGTTGTCCCCTCCACCTTCATCCTAGTTGTCCCCTTTCATCTTCATCCCTAATTGTCCCCTTTCATCTTTATCCCTAATTGTCCCCTTTCGTCTTCATCCCTAATTGTCGCCTTTCATCTTCACCCCTAGTTGTCCCCTCCACCTTCATCCCTAGTTGTTTCCTTTCATCTTCATCCCTAGTTGTCCCCTCCCATCTTCATCCCTAGTTGTCCCCTTTCATCTTCATCCCTAATTGTTTCCTTTCATCTTCACCCCTAGTTGTCCCCTCCACCTTCATCCCTAGTTGTCCCCTCCCATCTTCACCCCTAGTTGTCCCCTCCACCTTCATCCCTAGTTGTTCCCTTTCATCTTTATCCCTAGTTGTCCCCTTCCATATTCATCCCTAGTTGTCCCCTTTCATCTTCATCCCTAGTGGTCCCCTCCACCTTTATCCATAGTTGTCCCCTTTCATCTTCACCCCTAGTTGTCCCCTCCACCTTCATCCATAGTTGTTCCCTTTCATCTTCATCCCTAGTTGTCCCCTCCCATCTTCATCCCTAGTTGTCCCTTTCATCTTCATCCCTAGTTGTCCCTTTCATCTTCATCCCTAGTTGTCCCCTTTCATCTTCATCCCTTGTTGTCCCCTTTCATCTTCATCCCCAGTTGTCCCCTCCACCCCTAGCTGTCCCCTTCCATCTTCATCCCTAGTTGTCCCCTCCACCTTCATCCCTAGTTGTTCCCTTTCATCTTCATCCCTAGTTGTCCCCTCCACCTTTATCCCTAGTTGTTACCCTTCATCTTCACCCCTAGTTGTCCCCTTTCATCTTCACCCCTAGTTGTCCCCTCCACCTTCATCCTTAGTTGTTCCCTTTCATTTTCATCCCTAGTTGTCCCCTTCCATCTTCATCCCTAGTTGTCCCCTCCACCTTCATCCTAGTTGTCCCCTTTCATCTTCATCCCTAATTGTCCCCTTTCATCTTTATCCCTAATTGTCCCCTTTCATCTTCATCCCTAATTGTCGCCTTTCATCTTCACCCCTAGTTGTCCCCTCCACCTTCATCCCTAGTTGTTTCCTTTCATCTTCATCCCTAGTTGTCCCCTCCCATCTTCATCCCTAGTTGTCCCCTTTCATCTTCATCCCTAATTGTTTCCTTTCATCTTCACCCCTAGTTGTCCCCTCCACCTTCATCCCTAGTTGTCCCTCCCATCTTCACCCCTAGTTGTCCCCTCCACCTTCATCCCTAGTTGTTCCCTTTCATCTTTATCCCTAGTTGTCCCCTTCCATCTTCATCCCTAGTTGTCCCCTTTCATCTTCATCCCTAGTTGTCCCCTCCACCTTCATCCCTAGTTGTACCTTCCACCTTCATCCCTAGTTGTCCCCTTTCATTTTTATCCCTAGTTGCCCCCTTTCATCTTCATCCCTAATTGTCCCCTTTCATCTTCATCCCTAATTGTCCCCTTTCATCTTCATCCCTAGTTGTCCCCTCCACCTTCATCCTAGTTGTCCCCTTTCATCTTCATCCCTAATTGTCCCCTTTCATCTTTATCCCTAATTGTCCCCTTTCGTCTTCATCCCTAATTGTCGCCTTTCATCTTCACCCCTAGTTGTCCCCTCCACCTTCATCCCTAGTTGTTTCCTTTCATCTTCATCCCTAGTTGTCCCCTCCCATCTTCATCCCTAGTTGTCCCCTTTCATCTTCATCCCTAATTGTTTCCTTTCATCTTCACCCCTAGTTGTCCCCTCCACCTTCATCCCTAGTTGTCCCCTCCCATCTTCACCCCTAGTTGTCCCCTCCACCTTCATCCCTAGTTGTTCCCTTTCATCTTTATCCCTAGTTGTCCCCTTCCATATTCATCCCTAGTTGTCCCCTTTCATCTTCATCCCTAGTTGTCCCCTCCACCTTTATCCATAGTTGTCCCCTTTCATCTTCACCCCTAGTTGTCCCCTCCACCTTCATCCCTAGTTGTTCCCTTTCATCTTCATCCCTAGTTGTCCCCTCCCATCTTCATCCCTAGTTGTTCCCTTTCATCTTCATCCCTAGTTGTCCCCTCCCATCTTCATCCCTAGTTGTCCCCTCCACCCCTAGCTGTCCCCTTCCATTTTCATCCCTAGTTGTCCCCTCCACCTTCATCCCTAGTTGTCCCCTTTCATCTTCACCCCTAGTTGTCCCCTCCACCTTCATCCCTAGTTGCTCCCTTTCATCTTCATCCCTAGTTGTCCCCTTCCATCTTCATCCCTAGTTGTCCCATTTCATCTTCATCCCTAGTTGTCCCCTCCACCTTCATCCATAGTTGTCCCCTTTCATCTTCATCCCTAGTTGTCCCCTCCACCTTTATCCCTAGTTGTTCCCCTTCATCTTTCACCCCTAGTTGTCCCCTTTCACCTTCATCCCTAGTTGTCCCATTTCATCTTCATCCCTAGTTGTCCCCTCCACCTTCATCCATAGTTGTCCCCATTCATCTTCACCCCTAGTTGTCCCCTCCACCTTCATCCCTAGTTGTTCCCTTTCATCTTCATCCCTAATTGTCCCCTCCCATCTTCATCCCTAGTTGTCCCCTCCACCTTCATCCATAGTTGTTCCCTTTCGTCTTCATCCCTAGTTGTCCCCTTCCATCTTCATCCCTAGTTGTTCCCTTTCATCTTCATCCCTAGTTGTCCCCTCCACCTTCATCCATAGTTGTCCCCTTTCATCTTCACCCCTAGTTGTCCCCTCCACCTTCATCCCTAGTTGTTCCCTTTCATCTTCATCCCTAGTTGTCCCCTCCCATCTTCATCCCTAGTTGTCCCCTTTCATCTTCATCCCTAGTTGTCCCCTTTCATCTTCATCCCTAGTTGTCCCCTTTCGTCTTCATCCCCAGTTGTCTCCTCCACCCCTAGCTGTCCCCTTCCATCTTCATCCCTAGTTGTCCCCTCCACCTTCATCCCTAGTTGTTCCCTTTCATCTTCATCCCTAGTTGTCCCCTCCACCTTTATCCCTAGTTGTTCCCCTTCATCTTCACCCCTAGTTGTCCCCTTTCATCTTCACCCCTAGTTGTCCCCTCCACCTTCATCCTTAGTTGTTCCCTTTCATCTTCATCCCTAGTTGTCCCCTTCCATCTTCATCCCTAGTTGTCCCCTCCACCTTCATCCCTAGTTGTACCTTCCACCTTCATCCCTAGTTGTCCCCTTTCATTTTTATCCCTAGTTGCCCCCTTTCATCTTCATCCCTAATTGTCCCCTTTCATCTTCATCCCTAATTGTCCCCTTTCATCTTCATCCCTAGTTGTCCCCTCCACCTTCATCCTAGTTGTCCCCTTTCATCTTCATCCCTAATTGTCCCCTTTCATCTTTATCCCTAATTGTCCCCTTTCATCTTCATCCCTAATTGTCGCCTTTCATCTTCACCCCTAGTTGTCCCCTCCACCTTCATCCCTAGTTGTTTCCTTTCATCTTCATCCCTAGTTGTCCCCTCCCATCTTCATCCCTAGTTGTCCCCTTTCATCTTCATCCCTAATTGTTTCCTTTCATCTTCACCCCTAGTTGTCCCCTCCACCTTCATCCCTAGTTGTCCCCTCCCATCTTCACCCCTAGTTCTCCCCTCCACCTTCATCCCTAGTTGTTCCCTTTCATCTTTATTCCTAGTTGTCCCCTTCCATCTTCATCCCTAGTTGTCCCCTTTCATCTTCATCCCTAGTTGTCCCCTCCACCTTCATTCATAGTTGTCCCCTTTCATCTTCATCCCTAGTTGTCCCCTCCACCTTTATCCCTAGTTGTTCCCCTTCATCTTCACCCCTAGTTGTCCCCTTTCATCTTCACCCCTAGTTGTCCCCTCCACCTTCATCCTTAGTTGTTCCCTTTCATCTTCATCCCTAGTTGTCCCCTTCCATCTTCATCCCTAGTTGTCCCCTCCACCTTCATCCCTAGTTGTACCCTCCACCTTCATCCCTAGTTGTCCCCTTTCATTTTCATCCCTAGTTGTTCCCTTTCATCTTCATCCCTAATTGTCCCTTTCATCTTCATCCCTAGTTGTCCCCTCCACCTTAATCCTAGTTGTCCCCTTTCATCTTCATCCCTAATTGTCCCCTTTCATCTTCATCCCTAATTGTCCCCTTTCATCTTCATCCCTAATTGTCTCCTTTCATCTTCACCCCTAGTTGTCCCCTCCACCTTCATCCCTAGTTGTTTCCTTTCATCTTCATCCCTAGTTGTCCCCTCCCATCTTCATCCCTAGTTGTCCCCTTTCATCTTCATCCCTAATTGTTCCCTTTCATCTTCACCCCTAGTTGTCCCATCCACCTTCATTCATAGTTGTCCCCTTTCATCTTCATCCCTAGTTGTCCCCTTCCATCTTCATCCCTAGTTGTCCCCTCCACCTTCATCCCTAGTTGTACCCTCCACCTTCATCCCTAGTTGTCCTCTTTCATTTTCATCCCTAGTTGTTCCCTTTCATCTTCATCCCTAATTGTCCCTTTCATCTTCATCCCTAGTTGTCCCCTCCACCTTAATCCTAGTTGTCCCCTTTCATCTTCATCCCTAATTGTCCCCTTTCATCTTCATCCCTAATTGTCCCCTTTCATCTTCATCCCTAATTGTCTCCTTTCATCTTCACCTCTAGTTGTCCCCTCCACCTTCATCCCTAGTTGTTTCCTTTCATCTTCATCCCTAGTTGTCCCCTCCCATCTTCATCCCTAGTTGTCCCCTTTCATCTTCATCCCTAATTGTTCCCTTTCATCTTCACCCCTAGTTGTCCCATCCACCTTCATCCCTAGTTGTCCCCTCCCATCTTCACCCCTAGTTGTCCCCTCCACCTTCATCCCTAGTTGTTCCCTTTCATCTTTATCCCTAGTTGTCCCCTTTCATCTTCATCCCTAGTTGTCCCCTCCACCTTCATTCATAGTTGTCCCCTTTCAACTTCACCCCTAGTTGTCCCTTCCACCTTCATCCCTAGTTGTTCCCTTTCATCTTCATCCGTAGTTGTCCCCTCCCATCTTCATCCCTAGTTGTTCCCTTTCATCTTCATCCCTAGTTGTCCCCTCCACCTTCATCCCTAGTTGTCCCCTTTCATCTTCACCCCTAGTTGTCCCATCCACCTTCATCCCTAGTTGTTCCCTTTCATCTTCATCCCTAGTTGTCCCCTTCCATCTTCATCCCTAGTTGTCCCATTTTATCTTCATCCCTAGTTGTCCCCTCCACCTTCATCCATAGTTGTCCCCTTTCATCTTCACCCCTAGTTGTCCCCTCCACCTTCATCCCTTGTTGTCCCCTTTCATCTTCATCCCTAATTGTCCCCTTTCATCTTCATCCCTAATTGTCCCCTTTCATCTTCATCCCTAGTTGTCCCCTTTCATCTTCATCCCTAGTTGTCCCCTCCACCTTTATCCCTAGTTGTTCCCCTTCATCTTCACCCCTAGTTGTCCCCTTTCATCTTCACCTCTAGTTGTCCCCTCCACCTTCATCCTTAGTTGTTCCCTTTCATCTTCATCCCTAGTTGTCCCCTTCCATCTTCATCCCTAGTTGTCCCCTTTCATCTTCATCCCTAGTTGTCCCCTCCACCTTCATCCCTAGTTGTTCCCTTTCATCTTCATCCCTAGTTGTCCCCTTCCATCTTCATCCCTAGTTGTCCCCTTCCATCTTCATCCCTAGTTGTCCCCTCCACCTTCATCCCTAGTTGTCCCCTTTCATTTTTATCCCTAGTTGTCCCCTTTCATCTTTATCCCTAATTGTCCCCTTTCATCTTCATCCCTAATTGTCCCCTTTCATCTTCATCCCTAGTTGTCCCCTCCACCTTCATCCATAGTTGTCCCCTTTCATCTTCATCCCTAATTGTCCCCTTTCATCTTTATCCCTAGTTGTTCCCCTTCATCTTCATCCCTAGTTGTCGCCTTTCATCTTCATCCCTAGTTGTCCCCTCCACCTTCATCCCTAGTTGTTTCCTTTCATCTTCATCCCTAATTGTCCCCTTTCATCTTCATCCCTAATTGTCCCCTTTCATCTTCATCCCTAATTGTTTCCTTTCATCTTCATCCCTAATTGTCCCCTTTCATCTTCATCCCTAGTTGTCCCCTCCACCTTCATCCTAGTTGTCCCCTTTCATCTTCATCCCTAATTGTCCCCTTTCATCTTTATCCCTAATTGTCCCCTTTCATCTTCATCCCTAATTGTCGCCTTTCATCTTCACCCCTAGTTGTCCCCTCCACCTTCATCCCTAGTTGTTTCCTTTCATCTTCATCCCTAGTTGTCCCCTCCCATCTTCATCCCTAGTTGTCCCCTTTCATCTTCATCCCTAATTGTTTCCTTTCATCTTCACCCCTAGTTGTCCCCTCCACCTTCATCCCTAGTTGTCCCCTCCCATCTTCACCCCTAGTTGTCCCCTCCACCTTCATCCCTAGTTGTTCCCTTTCATCTTTATCCCTAGTTGTCCCCTTCCATCTTCATCCCTAGTTGTCCCCTTTCATCTTCATCCCTAGTTGTCCCCTCCACCTTCATTCATAGTTGTCCCCTTTCATCTTCATCCCTAGTTGTCCCCTCCACCTTTATCCCTAGTTGTTCCCCTTCATCTTCACCCCTAGTTGTCCCCTTTCATCTTCACCCCTAGTTGTCCCCTCCACCTTCATCCTTAGTTGTTCCCTTTCATCTTCATCCCTAGTTGTCCCCTTCCATCTTCATCCCTAGTTGTCCCCTCCACCTTCATCCCTAGTTGTACCCTCCACCTTCATCCCTAGTTGTCCCCTTTCATTTTCATCCCTAGTTGTTCCCTTTCATCTTCATCCCTAATTGTCCCTTTCATCTTCATCCCTAGTTGTCCCCTCCACCTTAATCCTAGTTGTCCCCTTTCATCTTCATCCCTAATTGTCCCCTTTCATCTTCATCCCTAATTGTCCCCTTTCATCTTCATCCCTAATTGTCTCCTTTCATCTTCACCCCTAGTTGTCCCCTCCACCTTCATCCCTAGTTGTTTCCTTTCATCTTCATCCCTAGTTGTCCCCTCCCATCTTCATCCCTAGTTGTCCCCTTTCATCTTCATCCCTAATTGTTCCCTTTCATCTTCACCCCTAGTTGTCCCATCCACCTTCATCCCTAGTTGTCCCCTCCCATCTTCACCCCTAGTTGTCCCCTCCACCTTCATCCCTAGTTGTTCCCTTTCATCTTTATCCCTAGTTGTCCCCTTTCATCTTCATCCCTAGTTGTCCCCTCCACCTTCATTCATAGTTGTCCCCTTTCATCTTCATCCCTAGTTGTCCCCTCCACCTTTATCCCTAGTTGTTCCCCTTCATCTTCACCCCTAGTTGTCCCCTTTCATCTTCACCCCTTGTTGTCCCCTTTCATCTTCATCCCTAGTTGTCCCCTTTCATCTTCATCCGTAGTTGTCCCCTTTCATCTTCATCCCTTGTTGTCCCCTTTCATCTTCATCCCCAGTTGTCCCCTCCACCCCTAGCTGTCCCCTTCCATGTTCATCCCTAGTTGTCCCCTCCACCTTCATCCCTAGTTGTTCCCTTTCATCTTCATCCCTAGTTGTCCCCTCCACCTTTATCCCTAGTTGTTACCCTTCATCTTCACCCCTAGTTGTCCCCTTTCATCTTCACCCCTAGTTGTCCCCTCCACCTTCATCCTTAGTTGTTCCCTTTCATTTTCATCCCTAGTTGTCCCCTTCCATCTTCATCCCTAGTTGTCCCCTCCACCTTCATCCCTAGTTGTACCCACCACCTTCATCCCTAGTTGTACCCTTTCATTTTTATCCCTAGTTGTCCCCTTTCATCTTCATCCCTAATTTTCCCCTTTCATCTTCATCCCTAATTGTCCCCTTTCATCTTCATCCCTAGTTGTCCCCTCCACCTTCATCCTAGTTGTCCCCTTTCATCTTCATCCCTAATTGTCCCCTTTCATCTTTATCCCTAATTGTCCCCTTTCATCTTCATCCCTAATTGTCGCCTTTCATCTTCACCCCTAGTTGTCCCCTCCACCTTCATCCCTAGTTCTTTCCTTTCATCTTCATCCCTAGTTGTCCCCTCCCATCTTCATCCCTAGTTGTCCCCTTTCATCTTCATCCCTAATTGTTTCCTTTCATCTTCACCCCTAGTTGTCCCCTCCACCTTCATCCCTAGTTGTCCCCTCCCATCTTCACCCCTAGTTGTCCCCTCCACCTTCATCCCTAGTTGTTCCCTTTCATCTTTATTCCTAGTTGTCCCCTTCCATCTTCATCCCTAGTTGTCCCCTTTCATCTTCATCCCTAGTTGTCCCCTCCACCTTCATTCATAAAATGTCCCCTTTCATCTTCATCCCTAGTTGTCCCCTCCACCTTTATCCCTAGTTGTTCCCCTTCATCTTCACCTCTAGTTGTCCCCTTTCATCTTCACCCCTAGTTGTCCCCTCCACCTTCATCCTTAGTTGTTCCCTTTCATCTTCATCCCTAGTTGTCCCCTTCCATCTTCATCCCTAGTTGTCCCCTCCACCTTCATCCCTAGTTGTACCCTCCACCTTCATCCCTAATTGTCCCCTTTCATTTTCATCCCTAGTTGTTCCCTTTCATCTTCATCCCTAATTGTCCCCTTTCATCTTCATCCCTAGTTGTCCCCTCCACCTTAATCCTAATTGTGCCCTTTCATCTTCATCCCTAATTGTCCCCTTTCATCTTTATCCCTAATTGTCCCCTTTCATCTTCATCCCTAATTGTCCCCTCCCATCTTCATCCCTAGTTGTCCCCTTTCATCTTCATCCCTAGTTGTCCCCTTTCATCTTCATCCCTAGTTGTCCCCTTTCATCTTCATCCCTTGTTGTCCCCTTTCATCTACATCCCCAGTTGTCCCCTCCACCCCTAGCTGTCCCTTCTATCTTCATCCATAGTTGTCCCTTCCACCTTCATCCCTAGTGGTTCCCTTTCATCTTCATCCCTAGTTGTCCCCTCCACGTTTATCCCTAGTTGTTCCCCTTCATCTTCACCCCTAGTTGTCCCCTTTCATCTTCACCCCTAGTTGTCCCCTCCACCTTCATCCTTAGTTGTTCCCTTTCATCTTCACCCCTAGTTGTCCCATCCACCTTCATTCATAGTTGTCCCCTTTCATCTTCATCCCTAGTTGTCCCCTTCCATCTTCATCCCTAGTTGTCCCCTCCACCTTCATCCCTAGTTGTACCCTCCACCTTCATCCCTAGTTGTCCCCTTTCATTTTCATCCCTAGTTGTTCCCTTTCATCTTCATCCCTAATTGTCCCTTTCATCTTCATCCCTAGTTGTCCCCTCCACCTTAATCCTAGTTGTCCCCTTTCATCTTCATCCCTAATTGTCCCCTTTCATCTTCATCCCTAATTGTCCCCTTTCATCTTCATCCCTAATTGTCTCCTTTCATCTTCACCTCTAGTTGTCCCCTCCACCTTCATCCCTAGTTGTTTCCTTTCATCTTCATCCCTAGTTGTCCCCTCCCATCTTCATCCCTAGTTGTCCCCTTTCATCTTCATCCCTAATTGTTCCCTTTCATCTTCACCCCTAGTTGTCCCATCCACCTTCATCCCTAGTCATCCCCTCCCATCTTCACCCCTAGTTGTCCCCTTTCATCTTCACCCCTAGTTGTTCCCTTTCATCTTTATCTTTAGTTGTTCCCTTTCATCTTCATCCCTAGTTGTCCCCTTCCATCTTCATCCCTAGTTGTACCCACCACCTTCATCCCTAGTTGTACCCACCACCTTCATCCCTAGTTGTACCCTTTCATTTTTATCCCTAGTTGTCCCCTTTCATCTTCATCCCTAATTTTCCCCTTTCATCTTCATCCCTAATTGTCCCCTTTCATCTTCATCCCTAGTTGTCCCCTCCACCTTCATCCTAGTTGTCCCCTTTCATCTTCATCCCTAATTGTCCCCTTTCATCTTTATCCCTAATTGTCCCCTTTCATCTTCATCCCTAATTGTCGCCTTTCATCTTCACCCCTAGTTGTCCCCTCCACCTTCATCCCTAGTTGTTTCCTTTCATCTTCATCCCTAGTTGTCCCCTCCCATCTTCATCCCTAGTTGTCCCCTTTCATCTTCATCCCTAATTGTTTCCTTTCATCTTCACCCCTAGTTGTCCCCTCCACCTTCATCCCTAGTTGTCCCTCCCATCTTCACCCCTAGTTGTCCCCTCCACCTTCATCCCTAGTTGTTCCCTTTCATCTTTATCCCTAGTTGTCCCCTTCCATCTTCATCCCTAGTTGTCCCCTTTCATCTTCATCCCTAGTTGTCCCCTCCACCTTCATTCATAGTTGTCCCCTTTCATCTTCATCCCTAGTTGTCCCCTCCACCTTTATCCCTAGTTGTTCCCCTTCATCTTCACCCCTAGTTGTCCCCTTTCATCTTCACCCCTAGTTGTCCCCTCCACCTTCATCCTTAGTTGTTCCCTTTCATCTTCATCCCTAGTTGTCCCCTTCCATCTTCATCCCTAGTTGTCCCCTCCACCTTCATCCCTAGTTGTACCCTCCACCTTCATCCCTAGTTGTCCCCTTTCATTTTCATCCCTAGTTGTTCCCTTTCATCTTCATCCCTAATTGTCCCTTTCATCTTCCTCCCTAGTTGTCCCCTCCACCTTAATCCTAGTTGTCCCCTTTCATCTTCATCCCTAATTGTCCCCTTTCATCTTCATCCCTAATTGTCCCCTTTCATCTTCATCCCTAATTGTCTCCTTTCATCTTCACCCCTAGTTGTCCCCTCCACCTTCATCCCTAGTTGTTTCCTTTCATCTTCATCCCTAGTTGTCCCCTCCCATCTTCATCCCTAGTTGTCCCCTTTCATCTTCATCCCTAATTGTTCCCTTTCATCTTCACCCCTAGTTGTCCCATCCACCTTCATCCCTAGTTGTCCCCTTTCATCTTCACCCCTAGTTGTCCCCTCCACCTTCATCCCTAGTTGTTCCCTTTCATCTTTATCCCTAGTTGTCCCCTTTCATCTTCATCCCTAGTTGTCCCCTCCACCTTCATTCATAGTTGTCCCCTTTCAACTTCACCCCTAGTTGTCCCTTCCACCTTCATCCCTAGTTGTTCCCTTTCATCTTCATCCGTAGTTGTCCCCTCCCATCTTCATCCTAGTGTCCCCTTTCATCTTCATCCCTAATTGTTCCTTTCATCTTCACCCCTAGTTGTCCCCTCCACCTTCATCCCTAGTTGTCCCCTCCCATCTTCACCCCTAGTTGTCCCCTCCACCTTCATCCCTAGTTGTTCCCTTTCATCTTTATCCCTAGTTGTCCCCTTCCATCTTCATCCCTAGTTGTCCCCTTTCATCTTCATCCCTAGTTGTCCCCTCCACCTTCATTCATAGTTGTCCCCTTTCATCTTCATCCCTAGTTGTCCCCTCCACCTTTATCCCTAGTTGTTCCCCTTCATCTTCACCCCTAGTTGTCCCCTTTCATCTTCACCCCTAGTTGTCCCCTCCACCTTCATCCTTAGTTGTTCCCTTTCATCTTCATCCCTAGTTGTCCCCTTCCATCTTCATCCCTAGTTGTCCCTTCCACCTTCATCCCTAGTTGTACCCTCCACCTTCATCCCTAGTTGTCCCTTTTCATTTTCATCCCTAGTTGTTCCCTTTCATCTTCATCCCTAATTGTCCCTTTCATCTTCATCCCTAGTTGTCCCCTCCACCTTAATCCTAGTTGTCCCCTTTCATCTTCATCCCTAATTGTAACCCTTTCATCTTCATCCCTAATTGTCCCCTT
>NW_003146026.1:0-79973 GCF_000003605.2 Saccoglossus kowalevskii | reverse complement strand
AGGCACAAGATGTGCGTCTGAGCCACTAGATGTGTGTCTGCGCCAATAGATGTGTGTCTGAGTCAATAGATGTGTGTCTGAGTTAGTAGATGTGTGTCTGCGCAACTAGATGTGTGTCTGAGCCACTAGATGTGTGTCTGAGCCACTAGATGTGTATCTGAGCCACTAGATGTGTGTCAGAGTCACTAGATGTTTGTCTGAGCCACTAGATGTGTGTCTGAGCCACTAGATGTGTATCTGAGCCACTAGATGTGTGTCTGAGCCAATAGATGTGTGTCTGAGCTACTAGATGTGTGTCTGAGCCACTAGATGTGTGTCTGAGTCATTAGATGTGTGTCTGAGCCACTAGATGTGTGTCTAAGGCATTAGATGTGTGCCTAAGCCAATAAATTTGTGCCTGAGCCACTAGATGTGTGTCTAAGGCATTAGATGTGTGTCTGAGCCACTAGATGTGTGTCTAAGGCATTAGATGTGTGCCTAAGCGACTAAATTTGTGCCTGAGCCACTAGATGTGTGTCTAAGCCACTAGATGTGTGTCTGAGCCACTAGATGTGTATCTGAACCACTAGATGTGTGTCTGAGCCAATAGATGTGTGTCTAAGCCTCTAGATGTGTGTCTGATCCACTAGATGTGTGTCTGAGTCAATAGATGTGTGTCTGAGCTACTAGATGTGTGTCTGAGCCACTAGATGTGTGTCTGAGCTAATAGATGTGTGTCTGAGCTACTAGATGTGTGTCTGAGCCACTAGATGTGTGTCTGAGCTACTAGATGTTTGTCTGAGCTACTAGAATGTGTGTCTGAGCCACTAGATGTGTGTCTGAGTCAATTAGATGTGTGTCTGAGCCACTAGATTTGTGTCCGAGACACTAGATGTGTGTCTGAGCCACTAGATGTGTGTCTGAGCCACTAGATGTGTGTCAGAGTCACTAGATGTGTGTCTGAGCCACTAGATGTGTGTCTAAGCCACTAGATGTGTGTCTGAGCCACTAGATGTGTATCTGAGCCACTAGATGTGTGTCTGAGCCACAAGATGTGTGTCTGAGCCAATAAATGTGTGTCTAAGCCTCTAGATGTGTGTCTGAGCCACTAGATGTGTGTCTGAGCCACTAGATGTGTAACATCAAAACCTTTGAGTAGCAGAAGGGCACCTGTCAAAGCCAATATCAAAGTGTATGAACCAATACAGGGAATCTGGGTCACTAGATGTGTGTCAGAACCACTAGATGTGTGTCTGAGCCACAAAATGTGTGTCTGTGCCACTAGGAGTGTGTCTGAGCTACTAGATGTGTGTTTGAGCCATTAGATGTGTGTCTGAGCCACTAGATGCGTGTCTGAGCCACTAGATGCGTGTCTGAGCCACTAGATGTATGTCTGAGCCACTAGATGTATGTCTGAGCCACTAGATGTGTGTTTGAGCCACTAAATGTGTGTCTGAGCCACAAGATGTGTGTCTGAGCAACAAGATGTGTGTCTGAGCCACAAGATGTGTGTCTGAGCCACTAGATGTGTGTCTGCGCCAATAGAGTTGTGTCTGAGTCAATAGATGTGTGTCTGAGTCAATAGATGTGTGTCTAAGCTACTAGATGTGTGTCTGAGCCATAGATGTGTGTCTGAGCCACTAGATGTGTGTCTGCGCCAATAGATGTGTGTCTGCGCCAATAGATGTGTGTCTGAATCAATAGATGTGTGTCAGCGTCACTAGATGTGTGTCTGAGCCACTAGATGTGTGTCTGAGCCACTAGATGTGTGTCTGAGCCACTAGATATGTATCTGAGCCACTAGTTGTGTGTCTGAGCCACTAGATGTGTGTCTGAGCCAATAAATGTGTGTCTAAGCCTCTAGATGTGTGTCTGAGCCACTAGATGTGTGTCTGAGCCACTAGATGTGTAACATCAAAACCTTTGAGTAGGAGAAGGGCACCTGTCAAAGCCAATATCAAAGTGTATGAACCAATATAGGGTATTGGGGTAACTAGATGTGTGTCTGATCCACTAGATGTGTGTCTGCACCACTAGATGTGTGTCTGAGCCACAAAATGTGTGTCTGTGCCACTAGGTGTGTGTCTGAGCTACTAGATGTGTGTCTGAGCCATTAGATGTGTGTCTGAGCCACTAGATGCGTGTCTGAGCCACTAGATGTATGTCTGAGCCACTAGATGTATGTCTGAGCCACTAGATGTGTGTTTGAGCCACTAAATGTGTGTCTGATCCACAAGATGTGTGTCTGAGCCACAAGATGTGTGTCTGAGCCACAAGATGTGTGTCTGAGCCACTAGATGTGTGTCTGCGCCAATAGAGTTGCGTCTGAGTCAATAGATGTCTGTCTGAGTCAATAGATGAGTGTCTAAGCTACTAGATGTGTGTCTGAGCCACTAGATGTGTGTCTGAGCCACTAGATGTGTGTCTGCGCCAATAGATGCGTGTCTGAGTCAATAGATGTGTGTCTGAGTCAATAGATGTGTGTCTGAGTCAATAGATGTGTGTCTAAGCTAGTAGATGTGTGTCTGAGCCACTAGATGTGTGTCTGAGCCACTGGATGTGTGTCTCAGCCAATAGATGTGTGTCTGAGCCAATAGATGTGTGTCTGAGCCAATAGATATGTGTCTCGGCTACTAGGTGTGTGTCTGAGCCACTAGATGTGTGTCTAAGCCACTAGATGTGTGTCTGAGTCAATAGATGCGTGTCTGAGCCACTAGATGTATGTCTGAGCCACTAGATGTATGTCTGAGCCACGAGATGTGTGTCTGAGCCACTAGATGTATGTCTGAGCCACTAGATGTGTGTCTGAGCCACTAAATGTGTGTCTGAGCCACAAGATGTGTGTCTGAGCCACAAGATGTGTGTCTGAGCCACAAGATGTGTCTCTGAGGCACAAGATGTGCGTCTGAGCCACTAGATGTGTATCTGCGCCATTAGATGTGTGTTTGAGTCAATAGATGTGTGACTGAGTTAATAGATGTGTGTCTGCGCAACTAGATGTGTGTCTGAGCTACTAGATGTGTGTCTGAGCCACTAGATGTGTGTCTGAGCCAATAGATGTGTGTCTGAGCTACTAGATGTGTGTCTGAGCTACTAGATGTGTGTCTGAGCTACTAGATGTGTGTCTGAGCAACTAGATGTGTGTCTGAGCTACTAGATGTGTGTTAAAGCCACTAGATGTATGTCTAAGCTACTAGGTGTGTGTCTAAGGCATTAGATGTGTGCCTAAGCCACGAAATTTGTGTCTGAGCCACTAGATGTGTGTCTAAGGCATTAGATGTGTGCCTAAGCCACTAAATTTGTGCCTGAGCCACTAGATGTGTGTCTAAGCCACTAGATGTGTGTCTGAGCCACTAGATGTGTGTCTGAGCCACTAGATGTGTATCTGAGCCACAAGATGTGTGTCTGTGCCACTAGGTGTGTGTCTGAGCTACTAGATGTGTGTCTGAGCCATTAGATGTGTGTCTGAGCCACTAGATGCGTGTCTAAGCC
The DNA here is from genome assembly GCF_000003605.2 of Saccoglossus kowalevskii. Taxonomy (NCBI): domain Eukaryota; kingdom Metazoa; phylum Hemichordata; class Enteropneusta; family Harrimaniidae; genus Saccoglossus; species Saccoglossus kowalevskii. The sequence continues at coordinate 76,502 of NW_003146026.1, read as the reverse complement.
ACTAGATGTATGTCTGAGCCACTAGATGTATGTCTGAGCCACTAGATGTGTGTTTGAGCCACTAAATGTGTGTCTGAGCCACAGGATGTGTGTCTGAGCCACAAGATGTGTGTCTGAGCCACAAGATGTGTGTCTGAGCCACTAGATGTGTGTCTGCACCAATAGAGTTGTGTCTGAGTCAATAGATGTGTGTCTGAGACAATAGATGTGTGTCTAAGCTAGTAGATGTGTGTCTGAGCCACTAGATGTGTGTCTGCGCCAATAGATGTGTGTCTAAGCCACTAGATGTGTGTCTAAGCCACTAGATGTGTGTCTGAATCAATAGATGCGTGTCTGAGCCACTAGATGTATGTCTGAGCCACTAGATGTATGTCTGAGCCACGACATGTGTGTCTGAGCCACTAGATGTGTGTCTGAGCCACTAGATGTGTGTCTGAGCCACTAAATGTGTGTCTGAGCCACAAGATGTGTGTCTGAGCCACAAGATGTGTGTCTGAGCCACAAGATGTGTCTCTGAGGCACAAGATGTGTGTCTGAGCCACTAGATGTGTGTCTGCGCCAATAGAGTTGTGTCTGAGTCAATAGATGTGTGTCTGAGTCAATAGATGAGTGTCTAAGCTACTAGATGTGTGTCTGAGCCACTAGATGTGTGTCTGAGCCACTAGATGGGTGTCTGTGCCAAGAGATGTGTGTCTGAGTCAATAGATGTGTGTCTGAGTCACTAGATGTGTGTCTGAGTCAATAGATGTGTGTCTAAGCTAGTAGATGTGTGTCTGAGCCACTAGATGTGTGTCTGAGCCACTGGATGTGTGTCTGAGCCACTAGATGTGTGTCTGAGTCAATAGATGCGTGTCTGAGCCACTAGATGTATGTCTGAGCCACTAGATGTATGTCTGAGCCACGAGATGTGTGTCTGAGCCACTAGATGTGTGTCTGAGCCACTAGATGTGTGTCTGAGCCACTAAATGTGTGTCTGAGCCACAAGATGTGTGTCTGAGCACTAGATGTGTATCTGAGCCACTAGATGTGTGTCTGAGCCACTAGATGGGTGTCTGAGCTACTAGATGTGTGTCTCAGTCAATAGATGTGTGTCTGAGCCACTAGATGTGTGTCAGAGTCACTAGATGTGTGTCTGAGCCACTAGATGTGTGTCTAAGCCACTAGATGTGTGTCTGAGTCAATAAATGCGTGTCTGAGCCACTAGATGTGTGTCTGAGCCAATAAATGTGTGTCTAAGCCTCTAGATGTGTGTCTGATCCACTAGATGTGTGTCTGAGTCAATAGATGTGTGTCTGAGCCACTAGATGTCTGTCTGAGCCACTAGATGTGTGTCCGAGCCACTAGATGTGTGTCTGAGCCACTAGATGTGTGTCTGAGCCACTAGATGTGGTGTCTTAGCCACTAGATGTGTGTCTGAGCCACTAGATGTGTGTCTGAGCCAATAAATGTGTGTCTAAGCCTCTAGATGTTTGTCTGATCCACTAGATGTGTGTCTGAGTCAATAGATGTGTGTCTGAGCCACTAGATGTGTGTCTGAGCCACTAGATGTGTGTCCGAGCCACTAGATGTGTGTCTGAGCCACTAGATGTGTGTCTGAGCCACTAGATGTGTGTCAGAGTCACTAGATGTGTGTCTGACCCACTAGATGTGTGTCTGAGCCACTAGATGTGTGTCTGAGCCACTAGATGTGTATCTGAGCCACTAGATGTGTGTCTGAGCCACTAGATGTGTGTCTGAGCCAATAAATGTGTGTCTAAGCCTCTAGGTGTGTGTCTGAGCCACTAGATGTGTGTCTGAGCCACTAGATGCGTAACATCAAAACCTTTGAGTAGCAGAAGGGCACCTGTCAAAGCCAATATCAAAGTGTATGAACCAATAGAGGGTATCGGGGTCACGAGATGTGTGTCTGATCCACTAGATGTGTGTCTGAACCACTAGATGTGTGTCTGAGCCACAAAATGTGTGTCTGTGCCACTAGGTGTGTGTCTGAGCTACTAGATGTGTGTCTGAGCCATTAGATGTGTGCCTGAGCCACTAGATGCGTGTCTGAGCCACTAGATGTTTGTCTGATCCACTAGATGTGTGTCTGAGTCAATAGATGTGTGTCTGAGCCACTAGATGTCTGTCTGAGCCACTAGATGTGTGTCCGAGCCACTAGATGTGTGTCTGAGCCACAAGATGTGTGTCTGAGCTACTAGATGTGTGTCAGAGTCACTAGATGTGTGTCTGACCCACTAGATGTGTGTCTGAGCCACTAGATGTGTGTCTGAGCCACTAGATGTGTATCTGAGCCACTAGATGTGTGTCTGAGCCACTAGATGTGTGTCTGAGCCAATAAATGTGTGTCTAAGCCTCTAGATGTGTGTCTGAGCCACTAGATGTGTGTCTGAGCCACTAGATGCGTAACATCAAAACCTTTGAGTAGCAGAAGGGCACCTGTCAAAGCCAATATCAAAGTGTATGAACCAATAGAGGGTATCGGGGTCACTAGATGTGTGTCTGATCCACTAGATGTGTGTCTGAACCACTAGATGTGTGTCTGAACCACAAAATGTGTGTCTGTGCCACTAGGTGTGTGTCTGAGCTACTAGATGTGTGTCTGAGCCATTAGATGTGTGTCTGAGCCACTAGATGCGTGTCTGAGCTACTAGATGTGTGTCTAAGCCACTAGATGTGTATCTGAGTCATTAGATGTGTGTCTGAGCCACTAGATGTGTAACATCAAAACCTTTGAGTAGCAGAAGGGCACCTGTCAAAGCCAATATCAAAGTGTATGAACCAATACAGGGTATCCGGGTCACTAGATGTGTGTCTGAACCACTAGATGTGTGTCTGAGCCACAAAATGTGTGTCTGTGCCACTAGGTGTGTGTCTGAGCTACTAGATGTGTGTTTGAGCCATTAGATGTGTGTCTGAGCCACTAGATGCGTGTCTGAGCCACTAGATGTATGTCTGAGCCACTAGATGTATGTCTGAGCCACTAGATGTGTGTTTGAGCCACTAAATGTGTGTCTGAGCCACAAGATGTGTGTCTGAGCCACAAGATGTGTGTCTGAGCCACAAGATGTGTGTCTGAGCCACTAGATGTGTGTCTGCGCCAATAGAGTTGTGTCTGAGTCAATAGATGTGTGTCTGAGTCAATAGATGTGTGTCTAAGCTACTAGATGTGTGTCTGAGCCATAGATGTGTGTCTGAGCCACTAGATGTGTGTCTGCGCCAATAGATGTGTGTCTGCGCCAATAGATGTGTGTCTGAGTCAATAGATGTGTGTCTGAGTCAATAGATGTGTGTCTGAGCCACTAGATGTGTGTCAGAGTCACTAGATGTGTGTCAGAGTCACTAGATGTGTGTCTGAGCCACTAGATGTGTGTCTGAGCCACTAGATGTGTGTCTGAGCCACTAGATGTGTATCTGAGCCACTAGTTGTGTGTCTGAGCCACTAGATGAGTGTCTGAGCCAATAAATGTGTGTCCAAGCCTCTAGATGTGTGTCTGAGCCACTAGATGTGTGTCTGAGCCACTAGATGTGTAACATCAAAACCTTTGAGTAGCAGAAGGGCACCTGTCAAAGCCAATATCAAAGTGTATGAACCAATAGAGGGTATCGGGGTCACTAGATGTGTGTCTGATCCACTAGATGTGTGTCTGAACCACTAGATGTGTGTCTGAACCACAAAATGTGTGTCTGTGCCACTAGGTGTGTGTCTGAGCTACTAGATGTGTGTCTGAGCCATTAGATGTGTGTCTGAGCCACTAGATGCGTGTCTGAGCCACTAGATGTATGTCTGAGCCACTAGATGTATGTCTGAGCCACTAGATGTGTGTTTGAGCCACTAAATGTGTGTCTGAGCCACAAGATGTGTGTCTGAGCCACAAGATGTGTGTCTGAGCCACAAGATGTGTGTCTGAGCCACTAGATGTGTGTCTGCACCAATAGAGTTGTGTCTGAGTCAATAGATGTGTGTCTGAGTCAATAGATGTGTGTCTAAGCTACTAGATGTGTGTCTGAGCCACTAGATGTGTGTCTGAGCCACTAGATGTGTGTCTGAGCCACTAGATGTGTGTCTGCGCCAATAGATGTGTGTCTGAGTCAATAGATGTGTGTCTGAGTCAATAGATGTGTGTCTAAGCTAGTAGATGTGTGTCTGAGCCACTAGATGTGTGTCTGCGCCAATAGATTTGTGTCTGCGCCAATAGATGTGTGTCTGAGTCAATAGATGTGTGTCTGATTCAATAGATGTGTGTCTAAGCTAGTAGATGTGTGTCTGAGCCACTAGATGTGTGTCTGTGCCACTGGATGTGTGTCTCACCCAATAGATGTGTGTCTGTGCCAATAGATGTGTGTCTGAGTCAATATATGTGTGTCTGAGTCAATAGATGTGTGTCTAAGCTAGTAGATGTGTGTCTGAGCCACTAGATGTGTGTCTGAGCCACTGGATGTGTGTCTCAGCCAATAGATGTGTGTCTCAGCCAATAGATGTGTGTCTGAGCCACTAGATATGTATCTGAGCCACTAGATGTGTGTCTGAGCCACTAGATGTGTGTCTGAGCCAATAAATGTGTGTCTAAGCCTCTAGATGTGTGTCTGAGCCACTAGATGTGTGTCTGAGCCACTAGATGTGTAACATCAAAACCTTTGAGTAGCAAAAGGGCACCTGTCAAAGCCAATATCAAAGTGTATGAACCAATAGAGGGTATCAGGGTAACTAGATGTGTGTCTGATACACTAGATGTGTGTCTGCACCACTAGATGTGTGTCTGAGCCACAAAATATGTGTCTGTGCCACTAGGTGTGTGTCTGAGCTACTAGATGTGTGTCTGAGCCATTAGATGTTTGTCTGAGCCACTAGATGTGTGTCTGAGCCACTAGATGTATGTCTGAGCCACTAGATGTATGTCTGAGCCACTAGATGTGTGTTTGAGCCACTAAATGTGTGTCTGAGCCACAAGATGTGTGTCTGAGCCACAAGATGTGTGTCTGAGCCACAAGATGTGTGTCTGAGCCACTAGATGTGTGTCTGCGCCAATAGAGTTGTGTCTGAGCCACTAGATGTGTGTCTGAGTCAATAGATGTGTGTCTGAGTCAATAGATGTGTGTCTGAGTCAATAGATGTGTGTCTAAGCTAGTAGATGTGTGTCTGAGCCACTAGATGTGTGTCTGAGCCACTGGATGTGTGTCTCAGCGACTAAATTTGTGCCTGAGCCACTAGATGTGTGTCTAAGCCACTAGATGTGTGTCTGAGCCACTAGATGTGTATCTGAGCCACTAGATGTGTGTCTGAGCCAATAGATGTGTGTCTAAGCCTCTAGATGTGTGTCTGATCCACTAGATGTGTGTCTGAGTCAATAGATGTGTGTCTGAGCTACTAGATGTGTGTCTGAGCCACTAGATGTGTGTCTGAGCTACTAGATGTGTGTCTGAGCTACTAGATGTGTGTCTGAGCCACTAGATGTGTGTCTGAGCTACTAGATGTTTGTCTGAGCTACTAGATGTGTGTCTGAGCCACTAGATGTGTGTCTGAGTCATTAGATGTGTGTCTGAGCCACTAGATGTGTGTCCGAGACACTAGATGTGTGTCTGAGCCACTAGATGTGTGTCTGAGCCACTAGATGTGTGTCTGAGCCACTAGATGTGTATCTGAGCCACTAGATGTGTGTCTGAGCCACTAGATGTGTGTCTGAGCCACTAGATGTGTGTCTGAGCCACTAGATGTGTATCTGAGCCACTAGATGTGTATCTGAGCCACTAGATGTGTGTCTGTGCCAATAAATGTGTGTCTAAGAATCTAGATGTGTGTCTGAGCCACTAGATGTGTATCTGAGCCACTAGATGTGTGTCTGAGCCAATAGATGTGTGTCTAAGCCTCTAGATGTGTGTCTGATTCACTAGATGTGTGTCTGAGTCAAAATATGTGTGTCTGAGCAACTAGATGTGTGTCTGAGCCACTAGATGTGTGTCTGAGCTACTAGATGTGTGTCTGAGCCACTAGATGTGTGTCTGAGCCACTAGATGGGTGTCTGAGCTACTAGATGTGTGTCTGAGCTACTAGATGTGTGTCTGAGCCACTAGATGTGTGTCTGAGTCATTAGATGTGTGTCTGAGCCACTAGATGTGTGTCTGTGCCACTGGATGTGTGTCTCAGCCAATAGATGTGTGTCTGTGCCAATAGATGTGTGTCTGAGTCAATAGATGTGTGTCTGAGTCAATAGATGTGTGTCTAAGCTAGTGGATGTGTGTCTGAGCCACTAGATGTGTGTCTGAGCCACTGGATGTGTGTCTCAGCCAATAGATGTGTGTCTGAGCCAATAGATGTGTGTCTGAGCCAATAGATATGTGTCTCGGCTACTAGGTGTGTGTCTGAGCCACTGGATGTGTGTCTAAGCCACTAGATGTGTGTCTGAATCAATAGATGCGTGTCTGAGCCACTAGATGTATGTCTGAGCCACTAGATGTATGTCTGAGCCACGAGATGTGTGTCTGAGCCACTAGATGTGTGTCTGAGCCACTAGATGTGTGTCTGAGCCACTAAATGTGTGTCTGAGCCACACGATGTGTGTCTGAGCCACAAGATGTGTGTCTGAGCTACAAGATGTGTCTCTGAGCTACAAGATGTGTCTCTGAGGCACAAGATGTGCGTCTGAGCCACTAGATGTGTGTCTGCGCCAATAGATGTGTGTCTGAGTCAATAGATGTGTGTCTGAGTTAATAGATGTGTGTCTGCGCAACTAGATGTGTGTCTGAGCTACTAGATGTGTGTCTGAGCCACTAGATGTGTGTCTGAGCCAATAGATGTGTGTCTGAGCTACTAGATGTGTGTCTGAGCCACTAGATGTGTGTCTGAGCAACTAGATGTGTGTCTGAGCTACTAGATGTGTGTCGAAGCCACTAGATGTATGTCTAAGCTACTAGATGTGTGTCTAAGGCACTAGATGTGTGCCTAAGCCACTGAATTTGTGCCTGAGCCACTAGATGTGTGTCTAAGCCACTAGATGTGTGTCTGAGCCACTAGATGTGTGTCTGAGCCACTAGATGTCTGTCTGAGCCACTAGATGTGTGTCCGAGCCACTAGATGTGTGTCTGAGCCACTAGATGTGTGTCTGAGCCACTAGATGTGTGTCAGAGTCACTAGATGTGTGTCTGAGCCACTAGATGTGTGTCTGAGCCACCAGATGTGTTTCTGAGCCACTAGATGTGTATCTGAGCCACTAGATGTGTGTCTGAGCCAATAGATGTGTGTCTGAGCTACTAGATGTGTGTCTGAGCTACTAGATGTGTGTCTGAGCTACTAGATGTGTGTCTGAGCAACTAGATGTGTGTCTGAGCTACTAGATGTGTGTCAAAGCCACTAGATGTATGTCTAAGCTTCTAGGTGTGTGTCTAAGGCATTAGATGTGTGCCTAAGCCACGAAATTTGTGTCTGAGCCACTAGATGTGTGTCTAAGGCATTAGATGTGTGCCTAAGCCACTAAATTTGTGCCTGAGCCACTAGATGTGTGTCTAAGCCACTAGATGTGTGTCTGAGCCACTAGATGTGTGTCTGAGCCACTAGATGTGTATCTGAGCCACAAGATGTGTGTCTGTGCCACTAGGTGTGTGTCTGAGCTACTAGATGTGTGTCTGAGCCATTAGATGTGTGTCTGAGCCACTAGATGCGTGTCTAAGCCACTAGATGTGTGTCTGAGCCACTAGATGTGTGTCTGAGCCACAAGATGTGTGTCTGAGCCACTAGATGTGTGTCTGCACCAACAGAGTTGTGTCTGAGTCAACAGATGTGTGTCTGAGTCAATAGATGTGTGTCTAAGCTACTAGATGTGTGTCTGAGCCAGTAGATGTGTGTCTGAGCCACTAGATGTGTGTCTGAGCCACTAGATGTGTGTCTGCGCCAATAGATGTGTGTCTGAGTGAATAGATGTGTGTCTGAGTGAATAGATGTGTGTCTAAGCTAGTAGATGTGTGTCTGAGCCACTAGATGTGTGTCTGCGCCAATAGATGTGTGTCTGCGCCAATAGATGTGTGTCTGAGTCAATAGATGTGTGTCTGAGTCAATAGATGTGTGTCTAAGCTAGTAGATGTGTGTCTGAGCCACTAGATGTGTGTCTGTGCCACTGGATGTGTGTCTCAGCCAATAGATGTGTGTCTGTGCCAATAGATGTGTGTCTGAGTCAATAGATGTGTGTCTGAGTCAATAGATGTGTGTCTAAGCTAGTAGATGTGTGTCTGAGCCACTAGATGTGTGTCTGAGCCAATGGATGTGTGTCTCAGCCAATAGATGTGTGTCTGAGCCAATAGATGTGTGTCTGAGCCAATAGATATGTGTCTCGGCTACTAGGTGTGTGTCTGAGCCACTAGATGTGTGTCTAAGCCACTAGATGTGTGTCTGAAACAATAGATGCGTGTCTGAGCCACTAGATGTATGTCTGAGCCACTAGATGTATGTCTGAGCCACGAGATGTGTGTCTGAGCCACTAGATGTGTGTCTGAGCCACTAGATGTGTGTCTGAGCCACTAGATGTGTGTCTGAGCCACACGATGTGTATCTGAGCCACAAGATGTGTGTCTGAGCTACAAGATGTGTCTCTGAGGCACAAGATGTGCGTCTGAGCCACTAGATGTGTGTCTGCGCCAATAGATGTGTGTCTGAGTCAATAGATGTGTGTCTGAGTTAGTAGATGTGTGTCTGCGCAACTAGATGTGTGTCTGAGCCACTAGATGTGTGTCTGAGCCACTAGATGTGTATCTGAGCCACTAGATGTGTGTCAGAGTCACTAGATGTTTGTCTGAGCCACTAGATGTGTGTCTGAGCCACTAGATGTGTATCTGAGCCACTAGATGTGTGTCTGAGCCAATAGATGTGTGTCTAAGCCTCTAGATGTGTGTCTGATTCACTAGATGTGTGTCTGAGTCAAAATATGTGTGTCTGAGCAACTAGATGTGTGTCTGAGCCACTAGATGTGTGTCTGAGCTACTAGATGTGTGTCTGAGCCACTAGATGTGTGTCTGAGCCACTAGATGGGTGTCTGAGCTACTAGATGTTTGTCTGAGCTACTAGATGTGTGTTTGAGCCACTAAATGTGTGTCTGAGCCACAAGATGTGTGTCTGAGCCACAAGATGTGTGTCTGAGCCACAAGATGTGTGTCTGAGCCACTAGATGTGTGTCTGCGCCAATAGAGTTGTGTCTGAGTCAATAGATGTGTGTCTGAGTCAATAGATGTGTGTCTAAGCTACTAGATGTGTGTCTGAGCCATAGATGTGTGTCTGAGCCACTAGATGTGTGTCTGCGCCAATAGATGTGTGTCTGCGCCAATAGATGTGTGTCTGAGTCAATAGATGTGTGTCTGAGCCACTAGATGTGTGTCAGAGTCACTAGATGTGTGTCAGAGTCACTAGATGTGTGTCTGAGCCACTAGATGTGTGTCTGAGCCACTAGATGTGTGTCTGAGCCACTAGATGTGTATCTGAGCCACTAGTTGTGTGTCTGAGCCACTAGATGTGTGTCTGAGCCAATAAATGTGTGTCTAAGCCTCTAGATGTGTGTCTGAGCCACTAGATGTGTGTCTGAGCCACTAGATGTGTAACATCAAAACCTTTGAGTAGCAGAAGGGCACCTGTCAAAGCCAATATCAAAGTGTATGAACCAATAGAGGGTATCGGGGTCACTAGATGTGTGTCTGATCCACTAGATGTGTGTCTGAACCACTAGATGTGTGTCTGAACCACAAAATGTGTGTCTGTGCCACTAGGTGTGTGTCTGAGCTACTACATGTGTGTCTGAGCCATTAGATGTGTGTCTGAGCCACTAGATGCGTGTCTGAGCCACTAGATGTATGTCTGAGCCACTAGATGTATGTCTGAGCCACTAGATGTGTGTTTGAGCCACTAAATGTGTGTCTGAGCCACAAGATGTGTGTCTGAGCCACTAGATGTGTGTCTGCACCAATAGAGTTGTGTCTGAGTCAATAGATGTGTGTCTGAGTCAATAGATGTGTGTCTAAGCTACTAGATGTGTGTCTGAGCCACTAGATGTGTGTCTGAGCCACTAGATGTGTGTCTGAGCCACTAGATGTGTGTCTGCGCCAATAGATGTGTGTCTGAGTCAATAGATGTGTGTCTGAGTCAATAGATGTGTGTCTAAGCTAGTAGATGTGTGTCTGAGCCACTAGATGTGTGTCTGCGCCAATAGATGTGTGTCTGCGCCAATAGATGTGTGTCTGAGTCAATAGATGTGTGTCTGATTCAATAGATGTGTGTCTAAGCTAGTAGATGTGTGTCTGAGCCACTAGATGTGTGTCTGTGCCACTGGATGTGTGTCTCAGCCAATAGATGTGTGTCTGTGCCAATAGATGTGTGTCTGAGTCAATAGATGAGTGTCTGAGTCAATAGATGTGTGTCTAAGGCATTAGATGTGTGTCTGAGCCACTAGATGTGTGTCTAAGGCATTAGATGTGTGCCTAAGCGACTAAATTTGTGCCTGAGCCACTAGATGTGTGTCTAAGCCACTAGATGTGTGTCTGAGCAACTAGATGTGTATCTGAACCACTAGATGTGTGTCTGAGCCAATAGATGTGTGTCTAAGCCTCTAGATGTGTGTCTGATCCACTAGATGTGTGTCTGAGTCAATAGATGTGTGTCTGAGCTACTAGATGTGTGTCTGAGCCACTAGATGTGTGTCTGAGCTACTAGATGTGTGTCTGAGCTACTAGATGTGTGTCTGAGCCACTAGATGTGTGTCTGAGCTACTAGATGTTTGTCTGAGCTACTAGATGTGTGTCTGAGCCACTAGATGTGTGTCTGAGTCATTAGATGTGTGTCTGAGCCACTAGATGTGTGTCCGAGACACTAGATGTGTGTCTGAGCCACTAGATGTGTGTCTGAGCCACTAGATGTGTGTCTGAGCCACTAGATGTGTATCTGAGCCACTAGATGTGTGTCTGAGCCACTAGATGTGTGTCTGAGCCACTAGATGTGTGTCTGAGCCACTAGATGTGTATCTGAGCCACTAGATGTGTGTCTGAGCCACTAGATGTGTGTCTGTGCCAATAAATGTGTGTCTAAGAATCTAGATGTGTGTCTGAGCCACTAGATGTGTGTCTGAGCCACTAGATGTGTAACATCAAAACCTTTGAGTAGCAGAAGGGCACCTGTCAAAGCCAATATCAAAGTGTATGAACCAATAGAGGGTATCGGAGTAACTAGATGTGTGTCTGATCCACTAGATATGTGTCTGCACCACTAGATGTGTGTCTGAGCCACAAAATGTGTGTCTGTGCCACTAGGTGTGTGTCTGAGCTACTAGATGTGTGTCTGAGCCATTAGATGTGTGTCTGAGCCACTAGATGTGTGTCTGAGCCACTAGATGTATGTCTGAGCCACTAGATGTATGTCTGAGCCACTAGATGTGTGTTTGAGCCACTAATTGTGTGTCTGAGCCACAAGATGTGTGTCTGAGCCACTAGATGTGTGTCTGCGCCAATAGAGTTGTGTCTGAGTCAATAGATGTCTGTCTGAGTCAATAGATGAGTGTCTAAGCTACTAGATGTGTGTCTGAGCCACTAGATGTGTGTCTGAGCCACTAGATGTGTGTCTGCGCCAATAGATGTGTGTCTGAGTCAATAGATGTGTGTCTGAGTCAATAGATGTGTGTCTGAGTCAATAGATGTGTGTCTAAGCTAGTAGATGTGTGTCTGAGCCACTAGATGTGTGTCTGTGCCACTGGATGTGTGTCTCAGCCAATAGATGTGTGTCTGAGCCAATAGATGTGTGTCTGAGCCAATAGATATGTGTCTCGGCTACTAGGTGTGTGTCTGAGCCACTAGATGTGTGTCTAAGCCACTAGATGTGTGTCTGAGTCAATAGATGCGTGTCTGAGCCACTAGATGTATGTCTGAGCCACTAGATGTATGTCTGAGCCACGAGATGTGTGTCTGAGCCGCTAGATGTGTGTCTGAGCCACTAGATGTGTGTCTGAGCCACTAAATGTGTGTCTGAGCCACAAGATGTGTGTCTGACCCACAAGATGTGTGTCTGAGCCACAAGATGTGTCTCTGAGGCACAAGATGTGCGTCTGAGCCACTAGATGTGTGTCTGCGCCAATAGATGTGTGTTTGAGTCAATAGATGTGTGACTGAGTTAATAGATGTGTGTCTGCGCGACTAGATGTGTGTCTGAGCTACTAGATGTGTGTCTGAGCCAATAGATGTGTGTCTGAGCTACTAGATGTGTGTCTGAGCTACTAGATGTGTGTCGAAGCCACTATATGTATGTCTAAGCTACTAGATGTGTGTCTAAGGCATTAGATGTTTGCCTAAGCCACTAAATTTGTGCCTGAGCCACTAGATGTGTGTCTAAGGCATTAGATGTGTGCCTAAGCGACTAAATTTGTGCCCGAGCCACTAGATGTGTGTCTAAGCCACTAGATGTGTGTCTGAGCCACTAGATGTGTGTCTGAGCCACTAGATGTGTATCTGAGCCACTAGATGTGTGTCTGAGCCAATAGATGTGTGTCTAAGCCTCTAGATGTGTGTCTGATCCACTAGATGTGTGTCTGAGTCAATAGATGTGTGTCTGAGCTACTAGATGTGTGTCTGAGCCACTAGATGTGTGTCTGAGCTACTAGATGTGTGTCTGAGCCACTAGATGTGTGTCTGAGCCACTAGATGGGTGTCTGAGCTACTAGATGTGTGTCTGAGCTACTAGATGTGTGTCTGAGCCACTAGATGTGTGTCTGAGTCATTAGATGTGTGTCTGAGCCACTAGATGTGTGTCTGTGCCACTGGATGTGTGTCTCAGCCAATAGATGTGTGTCTGTGCCAATAGATGTGTGTCTGAGTCAATAGATGTGTGTCTGAGTCAATAGATGTGTGTCTAAGCTAGTAGATGTGTGTCTGAGCCACTAGATGTGTGTCTGAGCCACTGGATGTGTGTCTCAGCCAATAGATGTGTGTCTGAGCCAATAGATGTGTGTCTGAGCCAATAGATATGTGTCTCGGCTACTAGGTGTGTGTCTGAGCCACTAGATGTATGTCTGAGCCACTAGATGTATGTCTGAGCCACGAGATGTGTGTCTGAGCCACTAGATGTGTGTCTGAGCCACTAGATGTGTGTCTGAGCCACTAAATGTGTGTCTGAGCCACAAGATGTGTGTCTGACCCACAAGATGTGTGTCTGAGCCACAAGATGTGTCTCTGAGGCACAAGATGTGCGTCTGAGCCACTAGATGTGTGTCTGCGCCAATAGATGTGTGTTTGAGTCAATAGATGTGTGACTGAGTTAATAGATGTGTGTCTGCGCAACTAGATGTGTGTCTGAGCTACTAGATGTGTGTCTGAGCCAATAGATGTGTGTCTGAGCTACTAGATGTGTGTCTGAGCTACTAGATGTGTGTCGAAGCCACTATATGTATGTCTAAGCTACTAGATGTGTGTCTAAGGCATTAGATGTGTGCCTAAGCCACTAAATTTGTGCCTGAGCCACTAGATGTGTGTCTAAGGCATTAGATGTGTGCCTAAGCGACTAAATTTGTGCCCGAGCCACTAGATGTGTGTCTAAGCCACTAGATGTGTGTCTGAGCCACTAGATGTGTGTCTGAGCCACTAGATGTGTATCTGAGCCACTAGATGTGTGTCTGAGCCAATAGATGTGTGTCTAAGCCTCTAGATGTGTGTCTGATCCACTAGATGTGTGTCTGAGTCAATAGATGTGTGTCTGAGCTACTAGATGTGTGTCTGAGCCACTAGATGTGTGTCTGAGCTACTAGATGTGTGTCTGAGCCACTAGATGTGTGTCTGAGCCACTAGATGGGTGTCTGAGCTACTAGATGTGTGTCTGAGCTACTAGATGTGTGTCTGAGCCACTAGATGTGTGTCTGAGTCATTAGATGTGTGTCTGAGCCACTAGATGTGTGTCTGTGCCACTGGATGTGTGTCTCAGCCAATAGATGTGTGTCTGTGCCAATAGATGTGTGTCTGAGTCAATAGATGTGTGTCTGAGTCAATAGATGTGTGTCTAAGCTAGTAGATGTGTGTCTGAGCCACTAGATGTGTGTCTGAGCCACTGGATGTGTGTCTCAGCCAATAGATGTGTGTCTGAGCCAATAGATGTGTGTCTGAGCCAATAGATATGTGTCTCGGCTACTAGGTGTGTGTCTGAGCCACTAGATGTGTGTCTAAGCCACTAGATGTGTGTCTGAATCAATAGATGCGTGTCTGAGCCACTAGATGTATGTCTGAGCCACTAGATGTATGTCTGAGCCACGAGATGTGTGTCTGAGCCACTAGATGTGTGTCTGAGCCACTAGATGTGTGTCTGAGCCACTAAATGTGTGTCTGAGCCACACGATGTGTGTCTGAGCCACAAGATGTGTGTCTGAGCTACAAGATGTGTCTCTGAGGCACAAGATGTGCGTCTGAGCCACTAGATGTGTGTCTGCGCCAATAGATGTGTGTCTGAGTCAATAGATGTGTGTCTGAGTTAATAGATGTGTGTCTGAGCCACTAGATGTGTGTCTGAGCCACTAGATGTGTATCTGAACCACTAGATGTGTGTCAGAGTCACTAGATGTGTGTCTGAGCCACTAGATGTGTGTCTGAGCCACTAGATGTGTGTCTTAGCCACTAGATGTGTGTCTGAGCCACTAGATGTGTGTCTGAGCCAATAAATGTGTGTCTAAGCCTCTAGATGTTTGTCTGATCCACTAGATGTGTGTCTGAGTCAATAGATGTGTGTCTGAGCCACTAGATGTCTGTCTGAGCCACTAGATGTGTGTCCGAGCCACTAGATGTGTGTCTGAGCCACTAGATGTGTGTCTGAGCCACTAGATGTGTGTCAGAGTCACTAGATGTGAGTCTGACCCACTAGATGTGTGTCTGAGCCACTACATGTGTGTCTGAGCCACTAGATGTGTATCTGAGCCACTAGATGTGTGTCTGAGCCACTAGATGTGTGTCTGAGCCAATAAATGTGTGTCTAAGCCTCTAGATGTGTGTCTGAGCCAATAGATGTGTGTCTGAGCCACTAGATGTGTAACACCAAAACCTTTGAGTAGCAGAAGGGCACCTGTCAAAGCCAATATCAAAGTGTATGAACCAATAGAGGGTATCGGGGTCACTAGATGTGTGTCTGATCCACTAGATGTGTGTCTGAACCACTAGATGTGTGTCTCAGCCACAAAATGTGTGTCTGTGCCACTAGGTGTGTGTCTGAGCTACTAGATGTGTGTCTGAGCCATTAGATGTGTGTCTGAGCCACTAGATGCGTGTCTGAGCCACTAGATGTATGTCTGAGCCACTAGATGTATGTCTGAGCCACTATATGTGTGTTTGAGCCACTAAATGTGTGTCTGAGCCACAAGATGTGTGTCTGAGCCACAAGATGTGTGTCTGAGCCACTAGATGTGTGTCTGCGCCAATAGAGTTGTGTCTGAGTCAATAGATGTGTGTCTGCGCCAATAGATGTGTGTCTGAGTCAATAGATGTGTGTCTGAGTCAATAGATGTGTGTCTAAGCTAGTAGATGTGTGTCTGAGCCACTAGATGTGTGTCTGTGCCACTGGATGTGTGTCTCAGCCACTAGATGTGTGTCAGAGTCACTAGATGTGTGTCTGACCCACTAGATGTGTGTCTGAGCCACTAGATGTGTGTCTAAGCCACTAGATGTGTGTCTGAGTCAATAGATGCGTGTCTGAGCCACTAGATGTATGTCTGAGCCACTAGATGTATGTCTGAGCCACGAGATGTGTGTCTGAGCCACTAGATGTGTGTCTGAGCCACTAGATGTGTGTCTGAGCCACTAAATGTGTGTCTGAGCCACAAGATGTGTGTCTGACCCACAAGATGTGTGTCTGAGCCACAAGATGTGTCTCTGAGGCACAAGATGTGCGTCTGAGCCACTAGATGTGTGTCTGCGCCAATAGATGTGTGTTTGAGTCAATAGATGTGTGACTGAGTTAATAGATGTGTGTCTGCGCAACTAGATGTGTGTCTGAGCTACTAGATGTGTGTCTGAGCCACTAGATGTGTGTCTGAGCCAATAGATGTGTGTCTGAGCTACTAGATGTGTGTCTGAGCTACTAGATGTGTGTCTGAGCAACTAGATGTGTGTCTGAGCTACTAGATGTGTGTCGAAGCCACTAGATGTATGTCTAAGCTACTAGATGTGTGTCTAAGGCATTAGATGTGTGCCTAAGCGACTAAATTTGTGCCTGAGCCACTAGATGTGTGTCTAAGCCACTAGATGTGTGTCTGAGCCACTAGATGTGTGTCTGAGCCACTAGATGTGTGTCTGCGCCAATAGATGTGTGTCTGAGTCAATAGATGTGTGTCTGAGTTAATAGATGTGTGTCTGCGCAACTAGATGTGTGTCTGAGCCACTAGATGTGTGTCTGAGCCACTAGATGTGTATCTGAACCACTAGATGTGTGTCAGAGTCACTAGATGTGTGTCTGAGCCACTAGATGTGTGTCTGAGCCACTTGATGTGTGTCTTAGCCACTAGATGTGTGTCTGAGCCACTAGATGTGTGTCTGAGCCAATAAATGTGTGTTTAAGCCTCTAGATGTGTGTCTGAGCCAATAGATGTGTGTCTGAGCCACTAGATGTGTAACACCAAAACCTTTGAGTAGCAGAAGGGCACCTGTCAAAGCCAATATCAAAGTGTATGAACCAATAGAGGGTATCGGGGTCACTAGATGTGTGTCTGATCCACTAGATGTGTGTCTGAACCACTAGATGTGTGTCTCAGCCACAAAATGTGTGTCTGTGCCACTAGGTGTGTGTCTGAGCTACTAGATGTGTGTCTGAGCCATTAGATGTGTGTCTGAGCCACTAGATGCGTGTCTGAGCCACTAGATGTGTGTCAGAGCCACTAGATATATGTCTGAGCCACTAGATGTGTGTTTGAGCCACTAAATGTGTGTCTGAGCCACAAGATGTGTGTCTGAGCCACAAGATGTGTATCTGAGCCACTAGATGTGTGTCTGCGCCAATAGAGTTGTGTCTGAGTCAATAGATGTTTGTCTGCGCCAATAGATGTGTGTCTGAGTCAATAGATGTGTGTCTGAGTCAATAGATGTGTGTCTAAGCTAGTAGATGTGTGTCTGAGCCACTAGATGTGTGTCTGTGCCACTGAATGTGTGTCTCAGCCAATAGATGTGTGTCTGAGCCAATAGATGTGTGTCTGAGCCAATAGATATGTGTCTCGGCTACTAGGTGTGTGTCTGAGCCACTAGATGTGTGTCTAAGCCACTAGATGGGTGTCTGAGTCAATAGATGCGTGTCTGAGCCACTAGATGTATGTCTGAGCCACTAGATGTATGTCTGAGCCACGAGATGTGTGTCTGAGCCACTAGATGTGTGTCTGAGCCACTAGATGTGTGTCTGAGCCACTAAATGTGTGTCTGAGCCACAAGATGTGTGTCTGAGCCACAAGATGTGTCTCTGAGGCACAAGATGTGCGTCTGAGCCACTAGATATGTGTCTGGGCCAATAGATGTGTGTTTGAGTCAATAGATGTGTGACTGAGTTAATAGATGTGTGTCTGCGCAACTAGATGTGTGTCTGAGCTACTAGATGTGTGTCTGAGCCACTAGATGTGTGTCTGAGCCAATAGATGTGTGTCTGAGCTACTAGATGTGTGTCTGAGCTACTAGATGTGTGTCTGAGCAACTAGATGTGTGTCTGAGCTACTAGATGTGTGTCGAAGCCACTAGATGTATGTCTAAGCTACTAGATGTGTGTCTAAGGCATTAGATGTGTGCCTAAGCGACTAAATTTGTGCCTGAGCCACTAGATGTGTGTCTAAGCCACTAGATGTGTGTCTGAGCCACTAGATGTGTGTCTGAGCCACTAGATGTGTATCTGAGCCACTAGATGTGTGTCTGAGCCAATAGATGAGTGTCTAAGCCTCTAGATGTGTGTCTGGTCCACTAGATGTGTGTCTGAGTCAATAGATGTGTGTCTGAGCTACTAGATGTGTGTCTGAGCCACTAGATGTGTGTCTGAGCTACTAGATGTGTCTCTGAGGCACAAGATGTGCGTCTGAGCCACTAGATGTGTGTCTGCGCCAATAGATGTGTGTTTGAGTCAATAGATGTGTGACTGAGTCAATAGATGTGTGTCTGCGCAACTAGATGTGTGTCTGAGCTACTAGATGTGTGTCTGAGCCACTAGATGTGTGTCTGAGCCAATAGATGTGTGTCTGAGCTACTAGATGTGTGTCTGAGCTACTAGATGTGTGTCTGAGCATCTAGACGTGTGTCTGAGCTACTAGATGTGTGTCGAAGCCACTAGATGTATGTCTAAGCTACTAGATGTGTGTCTAAGGCATTAGATGTGTGCCTAAGCGACTAAATTTGTGCCTGAGCCACTAGATGTGTGTCTAAGCCACTAGATGTGTGTCTGAGCCACTAGATGTGTGTCTGAGCCACTAGATGTGTATCTGAGCCACTAGATGTGTGTCTGAGCCAATAGATGTGTGTCTAAGCCTCTAGATGTGTGTCTGATCCACTAGATGTGTGTCTGAGTCAATAGATGTGTGTCTGAGCTACTAGATGTGTGTCTGAGCCACTAGATGTGTGTCTGAGCTACTAGATGTGTGTCTGAGCCACTAGATGTGTGTCTCAGCCAATAGATGTGTGTCTGAGCCAATAGATGTGTGTCTGAGCCAATAGATATGTGTCTGAGCCACTAGATGTGTGTCTGAGTCATTAGATGTGTGTCTGAGCCACTAGATGGGTGTCTGAGCTACCAGATGTGTGTCTGAGCTACTAGATGTGTGTCTGAGCCACTAGATGTGTGTCTGAGCTACTAGATGTGTGTCTGAGCCACTATATGTGAGTCTGAGCTACTATATGTGTGTCTGAGCCACTAGATGTGTATCTGAGCCACTAGATGGGTGTCTAAGCCTCTGGATGTGTGTCTCATCCACTAGATGTGTGTCTGAGTCAATAGATGTGTGTCTGGGCCACTAGATGTCTGTCTGAACCACTAGATGTGTGTCTCGATCCACTAGATGTGTGTCTGAGCCACTAGATGTGTGTCTGGGCCACTAGATGTGTGTCAGAGTCACTAGATGTGTGTCTGAGCCCCTAGATGTGTGTCTGAGCCACTAGCTGTGTGTCTGAGCCACTAGATATGTATCTGAGCCACTAGTTGTGTGACTGAGCCACTAGATGTGTGTCTGAGCCAATAAATGTGTGTCTAAGCCTCTGGATGTGTGTCTGAGCCACTAGATGTGTAACATCAAAACCTTTGAGTAGCAGAAGGGCACCTGTCAAAGCCAATATCAAAGTGTATGACCAATAGAGGGTATCGGGTTCACTAGATGTGTGTCTGATCCACTAGATGTGTGTCTGAACCACTAGATGTGTGTCTGAACCACAAAATGTGTGTCTGCGGCACTAGGTGTGTGTCTGAGCTACTAGATGTGTGTCTGAGCCATTAGATGTGTGTCTGAGCCACTAGATGCGTGTCTGAGCCACTAGATGTATGTCTGAGCCACTAGATGTATGTCTGAGCCACTAGATGTGTGTTTGAGCCACTAAATGTGTGTCTGAGCCACAAGATGTGTGTCTGAGCCACAAGATGTGTGTCTGAGCCACAAGATGTGTGTCTGAGCCACTAGATGTGTGTCTGCGCCAATAGAGTTGTGTCTGAGTCAATAGATGTGTGTCTGAGTCAATAGATGTGTGTCTAAGCTACTAGATGTGTGTCTGAGCCACTAGATGTGTGTCTGAGCCACTAGATGTGTGTCTGAGCCACTAGATGTGTGTCTGCGCCAATAGAGTTGTGTCTGAGTTAATAGATGTGTGTCTGCGCAACTAGATGTGTGTCTGAGCTACTAGATGTGTGTCTGAGCCACTAGATGTGTGTCTGAGCCAATAGATGTGTGTCTGAGCTACTAGATGTGTGTCTGAGCTACTAGATGTGTGTCTGAGCAACTAGATGTGTGTCTGAGCTACTAGATGTGTGTCAAAGCCACTAGATGTATGTCTAAGCTACTAGATGTGTGTCTAAGGCATTAGATGTGTGCCTAAGACACGAAATTTGTGTCAGAGCCACTAGATGTGTGTCTAAGGCATTAGATGTGTGTCTGAGCCACTAGATGGGTGTCTGAGCTACCAGATGTGTGTCTGAGCTACTAGATGTGAGTCTGAGCCACTAGATGTGTGTCCGAGCCACTAGATGTGTGTCTGAGCCACTAGATGTGTGTCTGAGCCACTAGATGTGTGTCAGAGTCACTAGATGTCTGTCTGAGCCACTAGATGTGTGTCTGAGCCACTAGATGTGTGTCTGAGCCACTAGATGTGTGTCAGAGTCACTAGATGTGTGTCTGAGCCACTAGATGTGTGTCTAAGCCACTAGATGTGTGTCTGAGTCAATAGATGCGTGTCTGAGCCACTAGATGTGTGTCTGAGCCAATAAATGTGTGTCTAAGCCTCTAGATGTGTGTCTGATCCACTAGATGTGTGTCTGAGTCAATATATGTGTGTCTGAGCCACTAGATGTCTGTCTGAGCCACTAGATGTGTGTCCGAGCCACTAGATGTGTGTCTGAGCCACTAGATGTGTGTCTGAGCCACTAGATGTGTGTCAGAGTCTCTAGATGTCTGTCTGAGCCACTAGATGTGTGTCTGAGCCACTAGATGTGTGTCTGAGCCACTAGATGTGTGTCAGAGTCACTAGATGTGTGTCTGAGCCAATAAATGTGTGTCTAAGCCTCTGGATGTGTGTCTGAGCCACTAGATGTGTGTCTGAGCCACTAGATGTGTAACATCAAAACCTTTGAGTAGCAGAAGGGCACCTGTCAAAGCCAATATCAAAGTGTATGACCAATAGAGGGTATCGGGGTCACTAGATGTGTGTCTGATCCACTAGATGTGTGTCTGAACCACTAGATGTGTGTCTGAACCACAAAATGTGTGTCTGCGCCACTAGGTGTGTGTCTGAGCTACTAGATGTGTGTCTGAGCCATTAGATGTGTGTCTGAGCCACTAGATGCGTGTCTGAGCCACTAGATGTATGTCTGAGCCACTAGATGTATGTCTGAGCCACTAGATGTGTGTTTGAGCCACTAAATGTGTGTCTGAGCCACAAGATGTGTGTCTGAGCCACAAGATGTGTGTCTGAACCACAAGATGTGTGTCTGAGCCACTAGATGTGTGTCTGCGCCAATAGAGTTGTGTCTGAGTCAATAGATGTGTGTCTGAGTCAATAGATGTGTGTCTAAGCTACTAGATGTGTGTCTGAGCCACTAGATGTATGTCTGAGCCACTAGATGTGTGTCTGAGCCACTAGATGTGTGTCTGCACCAATAGATGTGTGTCTGAGTCAATAGATGTGTGTCTGAGACAATAGATGTGTGTCTAAGCTAGTAGATGTGTGTCTGAGCCACTAGATGTGTGTCTGCGCCAATAGATGTGTGTCTGCGCCAATAGATGTGTGTCTGAGCCACTAGATGTGTGTCTGAGCCACTAAATGTGTGTCTGAGCCACAAGATGTGTGTCTGAGCCACACGATGTGTGTCTGAGCCAAAAGATGTGTCTCTGAGCCACTAGATGTGTGTCTGCGCCAATAGATGTGTGTCTGAGTCAATAGATGTGTGTCTGAGTCAATAGATGTGTGTCTAAGCTAGTAGATGTGTGTCTGAGCCACTAGATGTGTGTCTGAGGCACTGGATGTGTGTCTCAGCCAATAGATGTGTGTCTTAGCCAATAGATGTGTGTCTGAGCCAATAGATATGTGTCTCAGCTATTAGGTGTGTGTCTGAGCCACTATATGTGTGTCTAAGCCACTAGATGTGTGTCTAAGCCACTAGATGTGTGTCTGAATCAATAGATGCGTGTCTGAGCCACTAGAGATATGTCTGAGCCACTAGATGTATGGCTGAGCCACGACATGTGTGTCTGAGCCACTAGATGTGTGTCTGAGCCACTAGATGTGTGTCTGAGCCACTAAATGTGTGTCTGAGCCACAAGATGTGTGTCTGAGCCACAAGATGTGTGTCTGAGCCAATAATGTGTGTCTACGCCTCTGGATGTGTGTCTGAGCCACTAGATGTGTGTCTGAGCCACTAGATGTGTAACATCAAAACCTTTGAGTAGCAGAAGTGCACCTGTCAAAGCCAATATCAAAGTGTATGACCAATAGAGGGTATCGGGGTCACTAGATGTGTGTCTGATCCACTAGATGTGTGTCTGAACCACTAGATGTGTGTCTGAACCACAAAATGTGTGTCTGCGCCACTAGGTGTGTGTCTGAGCTACTAGATGTGTGTCTGAGCCATTAGATGTGTGTCTGAGCCACTAGATGCGTGTCTGAGCCACTAGATGTATGTCTGAGCCACTAGATGTATGTCTGAGCCACTAGATGTGTGTTTGAGCCACTAAATGTGTGTCTGAACCACAAGATGTGTGTCTGAGCCACAAGATGTGTGTCTGAACCACAAGATGTGTGTCTGAGCCACTAGATGTGTGTCTGCGCCAATAGAGTTGTGTCTGAGTCAATAGATGTGTGTCTGAGTCAATAGATGTGTGTCTAAGCTACTAGATGTGTGTCTGAGCCACTAGATGTATGTCTGAGCCACTAGATGTGTGTCTGAGCCACTAGATGTGTGTCTGCACCAATAGATGTGTGTCTGAGTCAATAGATGTGTGTCTGACACAATAGATATGTGTCTAAGCTAGTAGATGTGTGTCTGAGCCACTAGATGTGTGTCTGCGCCAATAGATGTGTGTCTGCGCCAATAGATGTGTGTCTGAGCCACTAGATGTGTGTCTGAGCCACTAAATGTGTGTCTGAGCCACAAGATGTGTGTCTGAGCCACACGATGTGTGTCTGAGCCAAAAGATGTGTCTCTGAGCCACTAGATGTGTGTCTGCGCCAATAGATGTGTGTCTAAGCTAGTAGATGTGTGTCTGAGCCACTAGATGTGTGTCTGAGCCACTGGATGTGTGTCTCAGCCAATAGATGTGTGTCTTAGCCAATAGATGTGTGTCTGAGCCAATAGATATGTGTCTCAGCTATTAGGTGTGTGTCTGAGCCACTATATGTGTGTCTAAGCCACTAGATGTGTGTCTAAGCCACTAGATGTGTGTCTGAATCAATAGATGCGTGTCTGAGCCACTAGATGTATGTCTGAGCCACTAGATGTATGGCTGAGCCACGACATGTGTGTCTAAGCCACTAGATGTGTGTCTGAGCCACTAGATGTGTGTCTGAGCCACTAAATGTGTGTCTGAGCCACAAGATGTGTGTCTGAGCCACAAGATGTGTGTCTGAGCCACAAGATGTGTCTCTGAGGCACAAGATGTGTGTCTGAGCCACTAGATGTGTGTCTGCGCCAATAGATGTGTGTCTGAGTCGATAGATGTGTGTCTGAGTTAATAGATGTGTGTCTGCGCAACTAGATGTGTGTCTGAGCTACTAGATGTGTGTCTGAGCCACTAGATGTGTGTCTGAGCCAATAGATGTGTGTCTGAGCTACTAGATGTGTGTCTAAGCCACTAGATGTGTGTCTGAGCAACTAGATGTGTGTCTGAGCTACTAGATGTGTGTCGAAGCCACTAGATGTATGTCTAATTACTAGATGTGTGTCTAAGGCACTAGATGTGTGCCTAAGCCACTAAATTTGTGCCTGAGCCACTAGATGTGTGTCTGAGCCAATAAATGTGTGTCTAAGCCTCTAGATGTGTGTCTGAGCCACTAGATGTGTGTCTGAGTCACTAGATGTGTAACATCAAAACCTTTGAGTAGCAGAAGGGCACCTGTCAAAGCCAATATCAAAGTGTATGAACCAATAGAGGGTATCGGGGTAACTAGACGTGTGTCTGATCCACTAGATGTGTGTCTGCACCACTAGATGTGTGTCTGAGCCACAAAATGTGTGTCTGTGCCACTAGGTGTGTGTCTGAGCTACTAGATGTGTGTCTGAGCCATTAGATGTGTGTCTGAGCCACTAGATGCGTGTCTGAGCCACTAGATGTATGTCTGAGCCACTAGATGTATGTCTGAGCCACTAGATGTGTGTTTGAGCCACTAAATGTGTGTCTGAGCCACAAGATGTGTGTCTGAGCCACAAGATGTGTGTCTGAGCCACAAGATGTATGTCTGAGCCACTAGATGTGTGTCTGCGCCAATAGAGTTGTGTCTGAGTCAATAGATGTGTGTATGAGTCAATAGATGTGTGTCTAAGCTACTAGATGTGTGTCTGAGCCACTAGATGTATGTCTGAGCCACTAGATGTGTGTCTGAGCCACTAGATGTGTGTCTGCACCAATAGATGTGTGTCTGAGTCGATAGATGTGTGTCTGAGACAATAGATGTGTGTCTAAGCTAGTAGATGTGTGTCTGAGCCACTAGATGTGTGTCTGCGCCAATAGATGTGTGTCTGCGCCAATAGATGTGTGTCTGAGCCACTAGATGTGTGTCTGAGCCACTAAAGGTGTGTCTGAGCCACAAGATGTGTGTCTGAGCCACACGATGTGTGTCTGAGCCAAAAGATGTGTCTCTGAGCCACTAGATGTGTGTCTGCGCCAATAGATGTGTGTCTGAGTCAATAGATGTGTGTCTGAGTCAATAGATGTGTGTCTAAGCTAGTAGATGTGTGTCTGAGCCACTAGATGTGTGTCTGAGCCACTGGATGTGTGTCTCAGCCAATAGATGTGTGTCTTAGCCAAAAGATGTGTGTCTGAGCCAATAGATATGTGTCTCAGCTACTAGGTGTGTGTCTGAGCCACTATATGTGTGTCTAAGCCACTAGATGTGTGTCTAAGCCACTAGATGTGTGTCTGAATCAATAGATGCGTGTCTGAGCCACTAGATGTATGTCTGAGTCACTAGATGTATGGCTGAGCCACGACATGTGTGTCTGAGCCACTAGATGTGTGTCTGAGCCACTAGATGTGTGTCTGAGCCACTAAATGTGTGTCTGAGCCACAAGATGTGTGTCTGAGCCACAAGATGTGTGTCTGAGCCACAAGATGTGTCTCTGAGGCACAAGATGTGTGTCTGAGCCACTAGATGTGTGTCTGCGCCAATAGATGTGTGTCTGAGTCAATAGATGTGTGTCTGAGTTAATAGATGTGTGTCTGCGCAACGAGATGTGTGTCTGAGCTACTAGATGTGTGTCTGAGCCACTAGATGTGTGTCTGAGCCAATAGATGTGTGTCTGAGCTACTAGATGTGTGTCTGAGCCACTAGATGTGTGTCTGAGCAACTAGATGTGTGTCTGAGCTACTAGATGTGTGTCGAAGCCACTAGATGTATGTCTAAGCTACTAGATGTGTGTCTAAGGCACTAGATGTGTGCCTAAGCCACTAGATGTGTGTCTGAGCCACTAGATGTGTGTCTGAGCCACTAGATGTCTGTCTGAGCCACTAGATGTGTGTCCGAGCCACTAGATGTGTGTCTGAGCCACTAGATTTGTGTCAGAGTCACTAGATGTGTGTCTGAGCCACTAGATGTGTGTCTGAGCCACTAGATGTGTGTCTGAGCCACTAGATGTGTATCTGAGCCACTAGATGTGTGTCTGAGCCACTAGATGTGTGTCTGAGCCAATAAATGTGTGTCTAAGCCTCTAGATGTGTGTCTGAGCCAATAGATGTGTGTCTGAGCCACTAGATGTGTAACACCAAAACCTTTGAGTAGCAGAAGGGCACCTGTCAAAGCCAATATCAAAGTGTATGAACCAATAGAGGGTATCGGGGTCACTAGATGTGTGTCTGATCCACTAGATGTGTGTCTGAACCACTAGATGTGTGTCTGAGCCACAAAATGTGTGTCTGTGCCACTAGGTGTGTGTATGAGCTACTAAATGTGTGTCTGAGCCATTAGATGTGTGTCTGAGCCACTAGATGCGTGTCTGAGCCACTAGATGTATGTCTGAGCCACTAGATTTATGTCTGAGCCACTAGATGTGTGTTTGAGCCACTAAATGTGTGTCTGAGCCACAAGATGTGTGTCTGAGCCACAAGATGTGTGTCTGAGCCACTAGATGTGTGTCTGCGCCAATAGAGTTGTGTCTGAGTCAATAGATGTGTGTCTGCGCCAATAGATGTGTGTCTGAGTCAATAGATGTGTGTCTGAGTCAATAGATGTGTGTCTAAGCTAGTAGATGTGTGTCTGAGCCACTAGATGTGTGTCTGTGCCACTGGATGTGTGTCTCAGCCAATAGATGTGTGTCTGAGCCAATAGATGTGTGTCTGAGCCAATAGATATGTGTCTCGGCTACTAGGTGTGTGTCTGAGCCACTAGATGTGTGTCTAAGCCACTAGATGTGTGTCTGAGTCAATAGATGCGTGTCTGAGCCACTAGATGTATGTCTGAGCCACTAGATGTATGTCTGAGCCACGAGATGTGTGTCTGAGCCACTAGATGTGTGTCTGAGCCACTAGATGTGTGTCTGAGCCACTAAATGTGTGTCTGAGCCACAAGATGTGTGTCTGACCCACAAGATGTGTGTCTGAGCCACAAGATGTGTCTCTGAGGCACAAGATGTGCGTCTGAGCCACTAGATGTGTGTCTGCGCCAATAGATGTGAGTTTGAGTCAATAGATGTGTGACTGAGTTAATAGATGTGTGTCTGCGCAACTAGATGTGTGTCTGAGCTACTAGATGTGTGTCTGAGCCAATAGATGTGTGTCTGAGCTACTAGATGTGTGTCTGAGCTACTAGATGTGTGTCGAAGCCACTATATGTATGTCTAAGCTACTAGATGTGTGTCTAAGGCATTAGATGTGTGCCTAAGCCACTAAATTTGTGCCTGAGCCACTAGATGTGTGTCTAAGGCATTAGATATGTGCCTAAGCGACTAAATTTGTGCCCGAGCCACTAGATGTGTGTCTAAGCCACTAGATGTGTGTCTGAGCCACTAGATGTGTGTCTGAGCCACTAGATGTGTATCTGAGCCACTAGATGTGTGTCTGAGCAAATAGATGTGTGTCTAAGCCTCTAGATGTGTGTCTGATCCACTAGATGTGTGTCTGAGTCAATAGATGTGTGTCTGAGCTACTAGATGTGTGTCTGAGCCACTAGATGTGTGTCTGAGCTACTAGATGTGTGTCTGAGCCACTAGATGTGTGTCTGAGCCACTAGATGGGTGTCTGAGCTACTAGATGTGTGTCTGAGCTACTAGATGTGTGTCTGAGCCACTAGATGTGTGTCTGAGTCATTAGATGTGTGTCTGAGCCACTAGATGGGTGTCTGAGCTACCAGATGTGTGTCTGAGCTACTAGATGTGTGTCTGAGCCACTAGATGTGTGTCTGAGCTACTAGATGTGTGTCTGAGCCACTAGATGTGAGTCTGAGCTACTAGATGTGTGTCTGAGCCACTAGATGTGTATCTGAGCCACTAGATGGGTGTCTGAGCTACTAGATGTGTGTCTCAGACAGTAGATGTGTGTCTGAGCCACTAGATGTGTGTCAGAGTCACTAGATGTGTGTCTGAGCCACTAGATGTGTGTCTAAGCCACTAGATGTGTGTCTGAGTCAATAGATGCGTGTCTGAGCCACTAGATGTGTGTCTGAGCCAATAAATGTGTGTCTAAGCCTCTGGATGTGTGTCTCATCCACTAGATGTGTGTCTGAGTCAATAGATGTGTGTCTGAGCTACTAGATGTCTGTCTGAACCACTAGATGTGTGTCCGAACCACTAGATGTGTGTCTGAGCCACTAGATGTGTGTCTGGGCCACTAGATGTGTGTCAGAGTCACTAGATGTGTGTCTGAGCCCCTAGATGTGTGTCTGAGCCACTAGATGTGTGTCTGAGCCACTAGATATGTATCTGAGCCACTAGTTGTGTGACTGAGCCACTAGATGTGTGTCTGAGCCAATAAATGTGTGTCTAAGCCTCTGGATGTGTGTCTGAGCCACTAAATGTGTAACATCAAAACCTTTGAGTAGCAGAAGGGCACCTGTCAAAGCCAATATCAAAGTGTATGACCAATAGAGGGTATCGGGTTCACTAGATGTGTGTCTGATCCACTAGATGTGTGTCTGAACCACTAGATGTGTGTCTGAACCACAACATGTGTGTCTGCGGCACTAGGTGTGTGTCTGAGCTACTAGATGTGTGTCTGAGCCATTAGATGTGTGTCTGAGCCACTAGATGCGTGTCTGAGCCACTAGATGTATGTCTGAGCCACTAGATGTATGTCTGAGCCACTAGATGTGTGTTTGAGCCACTAAATGTGTGTCTGAGCCACAAGATGTGTGTCTGAGCCACAAGATGTGTGTCTGAGCCACAAGATGTGTGTCTGAGCCACTAGATGTGTGTCTGCGCCAATAGAGTTGTGTCTGAGTCAATAGATGTGTGTCTGAGTCAATAGATGTGTGTCTAAGCTACTAGATGTGTGTCTGAGCCACTAGATGTGTGTCTGAGCCACTAGATGTGTGTCTGAGCCACTAGATGTGTGTCTGCGCCAATAGAGTTGTGTCTGAGTTAATAGATGTGTGTCTGCGCAACTAGATGTGTGTCTGAGCTACTAGATGTGTGTCTGAGCCACTAGATGTGTGTCTGAGCCAATAGATGTGTGTCTGAGCTACTAGATGTGTGTCTGAGCTACTAGATGTGTGTCTGAGCAACTAGATGTGTGTCTGAGCTACTAGATGTGTGTCAAAGCCACTAGATGTATGTCTAAGCTACTAGATGTGTGTCTAAGGCATTAGATGTGTGCCTAAGCCACGAAATTTGTGTCTGAGCCACTAGATGTGTGTCTAAGGCATTAGATGTGTGCCTAAGCCACTAAATTTGTGCCTGAGCCACTAGATGTGTGTCTAAGCCACTAGATGTGTGTCTGAGCCACTAGATGTGTGTCTGAGCCACTAGATGTGTGTCTGAGCCACTAGATGTGTGTCAGAGTCACTAGATGTGTGTCTGCGCCACTAGATGTGTGTCTGAGCTACTAGATGTGTGTCTGAGCCATTAGATGTGTGTCTGAGCCACTAGATGCGTGTCTGAGCCACTAGATGTATGTCTGAGCCACAAGATGTATGTCTGAGCCAATAGATGTGTGTTTGAGCCACTAAATGTGTGTCTGAGCCACAAGATGTGTGTCTGAGCCACAAGATGTGTCTCTGAGGCACAAGATGTGCGTCTGAGCCACTAGATGTGTGTCTGCGCCAATAGATGTGTGTCTGAGTCAATAGATGTGTGTCTGAGTTAATAGATGTGTGTCTGCGCAAATAGATGTGTGTCTGAGCCACTAGATGTGTGTCTGAGCCACTAGATGTGTATCTGAACCACTAGATGTGTGTCAGAGTCACTAGATGTGTGTCTGAGCCACTAGATGTGTGTCTGAGCCACTAGATGTGTGTCTTAGCCACTAGATGTGTGTCTGAGCCACTAGATGTGTGTCTGAGCCAATAAATGTGTGTCTAAGCCTCTAGATGTTTGTCTGATCCACTAGATGTGTGTCTGAGTCAATAGATGTGTGTCTGAGCCACTAGATGTCTGTCTGAGCCACTAGATGTGTGTCCGAGCCACTAGATGTGTGTCTGAGCCACTAGATGTGTGTCTGAGCCACTAGATGTGTGTCAGAGTCACTAGATGTGTGTCTGACCCACTAGATGTGTGTCTGAGCCACTACATGTGTGTCTGAGCCACTAGATGTGTATCTGAGCCACTAGATGTGTGTCTGAGCCACTAGATGTGTGTCTGAGCCAATAAATGTGTGTCTAAGCCTCTAGATGTGTGTCTGAGCCAATAGATGTGTGTCTGAGCCACTAGATGTGTAACACCAAAACCTTTGAGTAGCAGAAGGGCACCTGTCAAAGCCAATATCAAAGTGTATGAACCAATAGAGGGTATCGGGGTCACTAGATGTGTGTCTGATCCACTAGATGTGTGTCTGAACCACTAGATGTGTGTCTGAACCACAAAATGTGTGTCTGTGCCACTAGGTGTGTGTCTGAGCTACTAGATGTGTGTATGAGCCATTAGATGTGTGTCTGAGCCACTAGATGCGTGTCTGAGCTACTAGATGTGTGTCTGAGCTACTAGATGTGTGTCTAAGCCACTAGATGTGTATCTGAGTCATTAGATGTGTGTCTGAGCCACTAGATGTGTAACATCAAAACCTTTGAGTAGCAGATGGGCACCTGTCAAAGCCAATATCAAAGTGTATGAACCAATACAGGGTATCTGGGTCACTAGATGTGTGTCTGAACCACTAGATGTGTGTCTGAGCCACAAAATGTGTGTCTGTGCCACTAGGTGTGTGTCTGAGCTACTAGATGTGTGTTTGAGCCATTAGATGTGTGTCTGAGCCACTAGATGCGTGTCTGAGCCACTAGATGTATGTCTGAGCCACTAGATGTATGTCTGAGCCACTAGATGTGTGTTTGAGCCACTAAATGTGTGTCTGAGCCACAAGATGTGTGTCTGAGCCACTAGATGTATGTCTGAGCCACTAGATGTGTGTTTGAGCCACTAGATGTGTGTCTGCGCCAATAGAGTTGTGTCTGTGTCAATAGATGTGTGTCTGAGTCAATAGATGTGTGTCTAAGCTACTAGATGTGTGTCTGAGCCATAGATGTGTGTCTGAGCCACTAGATGTGTGTCTGCGCCAATAGATGTGTGTCTGCGCCAATAGATGTGTGTCTGAGTCAATAGATGTGTGTCTGAGTCAATAGATGTGTGTCTGAGCCACAAGATGTGTGTCAGAGTCACTAGATGTGTGTCAGAGTCACTAGATGTGTGTCTGAGCCACTAGATGTGTGTCTGAGCCACTAGATGTGTGTCTGAGCCACTAGATGTGTATCTGAGCCACTAGTTGTGTGTCTGAGCCACTAGATGTGTGTCTGAGCCAATAAATGTGTGTCTAAGCCTCTAGATGTGTGTCTGAGCCACTAGATGCGTGTCTGAGCTACTAGATGTGTGTCTGAGCTACTAGATGTGTGTCTAAGCCACTAGATGTGTATCTGAGTCATTAGATGTGTGTCTAAGCCACTAGATGTGTAACATCAAAACCTTTGAGTAGCAGATGGGCACCTGTCAAAGCCAATATCAAAGTGTATGAACCAATACAGGGTATCTGGGTCACTAGATGTGTGTCTGAACCACTAGATGTGTGTCTGAGCCACAAAATGTGTGTCTGTGCCACTAGGTGTGTGTCTGAGCTACTAGATGTGTGTTTGAGCCATTAGATGTGTGTCTGAGCCACTAGATGCGTGTCTGAGCCACTAGATGTATGTCTGAGCCACTAGATGTATGTCTGAGCCACTAGATGTGTGTTTGAGCCACTAAATGTGTGTCTGAGCCACAAGATGTGTGTCTGAGCCACTAGATGTATGTCTGAGCCACTAGATGTGTGTTTGAGCCACTAGATGTGTGTCTGCGCCAATAGAGTTGTGTCTGTGTCAATAGATGTGTGTCTGAGTCAATAGATGTGTGTCTAAGCTACTAGATGTGTGTCTGAGCCATAGATGTGTGTCTGAGCCACTAGATGTGTGTCTGCGCCAATAGATGTGTGTCTGCGCCAATAGATGTGTGTCTGAGTCAATAGATGTGTGTCTGAGTCAATAGATGTGTGTCTGAGCCACAAGATGTGTGTCAGAGTCACTAGATGTGTGTCAGAGTCACTAGATGTGTGTCTGAGCCACTAGATGTGTGTCTGAGCCACTAGATGTGTGTCTGAGCCACTAGATGTGTATCTGAGCCACTAGTTGTGTGTCTGAGCCACTAGATGTGTGTCTGAGCCAATAAATGTGTGTCTAAGCCTCTAGATGTGTGTCTGAGCCACTAGATGTGTGTCTGAGCCACTAGATGTGTAACATCAAAACCTTTGAGTAGCAGAAGGGCACCTGTCAAAGCCAATATCAAAGTGTATGAACCAATAGAGGGTATCGGGGTCACTAGATGTGTGTATGATCCACTAGATGTGTGTCTGAACCACTAGATGTGTGTCTGAACCACAAAATGTGTGTCTGTGCCACTAGGTGTGTGTCTGAGCTACTAGATGTGTGTCTGCGCCATTAGATGTGTGTCTGAGCCACTAGATGCGTGTCTGAGCCACTAGATGTATGTCTGAGCCACTAGATGTATGTCTGAGCCACTAGATGTGTGTTTGAGCCACTAAATGTGTGTCTGAGCCACAAGATGTGTGTCTGAGCCACAAGATGTGTGTCTGAGCCACAAGATGTGTGTCTGAGCCACTAGATGTGTGTCTGCACCAATAGAGTTGTGTCTGAGTCAATAGATGTGTGTCTGAGTCAATAGATGTGTGTCTAAGCTACTAGATGTGTGTCTGAGCCACTAGATGTGTATCTGAGCCACTAGATGTGTGTCTGAGCCACTAGATGTGTGTCTGCGCCAATAGATGTGTGTCTGAGTCAATAGATGTGTGTCTGAGTCAATAGATGTGTGTCTAAGCTAGTAGATGTGTGTCTGAGCCACTAGATGTGTGTCTGCGCCAATAGATGTGTGTCTGCGCCAATAGATGTGTGTCTGAGCCACTAGATGTGTGTCTGAGCCACTAAATGTGTGTCTGAGCCACAAGATGTGTGTCTGAGCCACACGATGTGTGTCTGAGCCAAAAGATGTGTCTCTGAGCCACTAGATGTGTATCTGAGCCACTAGATGTGTGTCTGAGCCACTAGATGTGTGTCTGAGCCAATAAATGTGTGTCTAAGCCTCTAGATGTGTGTCTGAGCCACTAGACGTGTGTCTGAGCCACTAGATGTGTAACATCAAAACCTTTGAGTAGCAGAAGGGCACCTGTCAAAGCCAATATCAAAGTGTATGAACCAATAGAGGGTATCGGGGTAACTAGATGTGTGTCTGATCCACTAGATGTGTGTCTGCACCACTAGATGTGTGTCTGAGCCACAAAATGTGTGTCTGTGCCACTAGGTGTGTGTCTGAGCAACTAGATGTGTGTCTGAGCCATTAGATGTGTGTCTGAGCCACTAGATGCGTGTCTGAGCCACTAGATGTATGTCTGAGCCACTAGATGTATGTCTGAGCCATTAGATGTGTGTCTGCGCCAATAGATGTGTGTCTGAGTCAATACATGTGTGTCTGAGTCAATAGATGTGTGTCTGAGTCAATAGATGTGTGTCTAAGCTAGTAGATGTGTGTCTGAGCCACTAGATGTGTGTCTGAGCCACTGGATGTGTGTCTCAGCCAATAGATGTGTGTCTGAGCCAATAGATGTGTGTCTGAGCCAATAGATATGTGTCTCGGCTACTAGGTGTGTGTCTGAGCCACTAGATGTGTGTCTAAGCCACTAGATGTGTGTCTGCGTCAATAGATGCGTGTCTGAGGCTCTAGATGTATGTCTGAGCCACTAGATGTATGTCTGAGCCACGAGATGTGTGTCTGAGCCACTAGATGTGTGTCTGAATCAATAGATGCGTGTCTGAGCCACTAGATGTATGTCTGAGCCACTAGATGTATGTCTGAGCCACGAGATGTGTGTCTGAGCCACTAGATGTGTGTCTGAGCCACTAGATGTGTGTCTGAGCCACTAAATGTGTGTCTGAGCCACAAGATGTGTGTCTGAGCCACAAGATGTGTGTCTGAGCCACAAGATGTGTATCTGAGGCACAAGATGTGTGTCTGAGCCACTAGATGTGTGTCTGCGCCAATATATGTGTGTCTGAGTCAATAGATGTGTGTCTGAGTTAATAGATGTGTGTCTGCGCAACTAGTTGTGTGTCTGAGCTACTAGATGTGTGTCTGAGCCACTAGATGTGTGTCTGAGCCAATAGATGTGTGTCTGAGCTACTAGATGTGTGTCTGAGCCACTAGATGTGTGTCTGAGCAACTAGATGTGTGTCTGAGCTACTAGATGTGTGTCTGAGCAACTAGATGTGTGTCTGAGCTACTAGATGTGTGAAGAAGCCACTAGATGTATGTCTAAGCTACTAGATGTGTGTCTAAGGCATTAGATGTGTGCCTAAGCGACTAAATTTGTGCCTGAGCCACTAGATGTGTGTCTAAGCCACTAGATGTGTGTCTGAGCCACAAGATGTGTGTCTGAGCCACTAGATGTGTATCTGTGCCACTAGATGTGTGTCTGAGCCCATAGATGTGTGTCTAAGCCTCTAGATGTGTGTCTGATCCACTAGATGTGTGTCTGAGCCACTAGATGTGTGTCTGACCTACTAGATGTGTGTCTGAGCCACTAGATGTGTGTCTGAGCCACTAGATGGGTGTCTGAGCTACTAGATGTGTGTCTGAGCTACTAGATGTGTGTCTGAGCCACTAGATGTGTGTCTGAGTCATTAGATGTGTGTCTGAGCCACTAGATGGGTGTCTGAGCTACCAGATGTGTGTCTGAGCTACTAGATGTGTGTCTGAGCCACTAGATGTGTGTCTGAGCTACTAGATGTGTGTCTGAGCCACTAGATGTGAGTCTGAGCTACTAGATGTGTGTCTGAGCCCACTAGATGTGTGTCTGAGCCACTAGATGGGTGTCTGAGCTACTAGATGTGTGTCTCAGTCAATAGATGTGTGTCTGAGCCACTAGATGTGTGTCAGAGTCACTAGATGTGTGTCTGAGCCACTAGATGTGTGTCTAAGCCACTAGATGTGTGTCTGAGTCAATAGATGCGTGTCTGAGCCACTAGATGTGTGTCTGAGCCAATAAATGTGTGTCTAAGCCTCCAGATGTGTGTCTCATCCACTAGATGTGTGTCTGAGTCAATAGATGTGTGTCTGAGCCACTAGATGTCTGTCTGAACCACTAGATGTGTGTCCGAACCACTAGATGTGTGTCTGAGCCACTAGATGTGTGTCTGGGCCACTAGATGTGTGTCAGAGTCACTAGATGTGTGTCTGAGCCACTAGATGTGTGTCTGAGCCACTAGATGTGTGTCTGAGCCACTAGATGTGTATCTGAGCCACTAGTTGTGTGTCTGAGCCACTAGATGTGTGTCTGAGCCAATAAATGTGTGTCTAAGCCTCTGGATGTGTGTCTGAGCCACTAGATGTGTAACATCAAAACCTTTGAGTAGCAGAAGGGCACCTGTCGAAGCCAATATCAAAGTGTATGACCAATAGAGGGTATCGGGGTCACTAGATGTGTGTCTGATCCACTAGATGTGTGTCTGAACCACTAGATGTGTGTCTGAACCACAAAATGTGTGTCTGCGGCACTAGGTGTGTGTCTGAGCTACTAGATGTGTGTCTGAGCCATTAGATGTTTGTCTGAGCCACTAGATGCGTGTCTGAGCCACTAGATGTATGTCTGAGCCACTAGATGTATGTCTGAGCCACTAGATGTGTGTTTGAGCCACTAAATGTGTGTCTGAGCCACAAGATGCGTGTCTGAGCCACTAGATGTATGTCTGAGCCACTAGATGTATGTCTGAGCCACGAGATGTGTGTCTGAGCCACTATATGTGTGTCTGAGCCACTAGATGTGTGTCTGAGCCACTAGATGTGTGTCTGAATCAATAGATGCGTGTCTGAGCCACTAGATGTATGTCTGAGCTACTAGATGTGTGTCTGAGCCATTAGATGTGTGTCTGAGCCACTAGATGCGTGTCTGAGCCACTAGATGTGTGTCTGAGCCATTAGATGTGTGTCTGAGCCACTAGATGCGTGTCTGAGCCACAAGATGTATGTCTGAGCCACTAGATGTATGTCTGAGCCACTAGATGTGTGTTTGAGCCACTAAATGTGTGTCTGAGCCACAAGATGTGTGTCTGAGACACAAGATGTGTGTCTGAGCCACAAGATGTGTGTCTGAGCCACTAGATGTGTGTCTGCGCCAATAGAGTTGTGTCTGAGTCAATAGATGTGTGTCTGAGTCAATAGATGTGTGTCTAAGCTACTAGATGTGTGTCTGAGCCACTAGATGTATGTCTGAGCCACTAGATGTGTGTCTGAGCCACTAGATGTGTGTCTGCACCAATAGATGTGTGTCTGAGTCAATAGATGTGTGTCTGAGACAATAGATGTGTGTCTAAGCTAGTAGATGTGTGTCTGAGCCACTAGATGTGTGTCTGCGCCAATAGATGTGTGTCTGCGCCAATAGATGTGTGTCTGAGCCACTAGATGTGTGTCTGAGCCACTAAATGTGTGTCTGAGCCACAAGATGTGTGTCTGAGCCACACGATGTGTGTCTGAGCCAAAAGATGTGTCTCTGAGCCACTAGATGTGTGTCTGCGCCAATAGATGTGTGTCTGAGTCAATAGATGTGTGTCTGAGTCAATAGATGTGTGTCTAAGCTAGTAGATGTGTGTCTGAGCCACTAGATGTGTGTCTGAGCCACTGGATGTGTGTCTCAGCCAATAGATGTGTGTCTTAGCCAATAGGTGTGTGTCTGAGCCAATAGATATGTGTCTCGGCTACTAGGTGTGTGTCTGAGCCACTAGATGTGTGTCTAAACCACTAGATGTGTGTCTAAGCCACTAGATGTGTGTCTGAATCAATAGATGCGTGTCTGAGCCACTAGATGTATGTCTGAGCCACTAGATGTATGTCTGAGCCACGACATGTGTGTCTGAGCCACTAGATGTGTGTCTGAGCCACTAGATGTGTGTCTGAGCCACTAAATGTGTGTCTGAGCCACAAGATGTGTGTCTGAGCCACAAGATGTGTGTCTGAGCCACAAGATGTGTCTCTGAGGCACAAGATGTGTGTCTGAGCCACTAGATGTGTGTCTGCGCCAATAGATGTGTGTCTGAGTCAATAGATGTGTGTCTGAGTTAATAGATGTGTGTCTGCGCAACTAGATGTGTGTCTGAGCTACTAGATGTGTGTCTGAGCCACTAGATGTGTGTCTGAGCCAATAGATGTGTGTCTGAGCTACTAGATGTGTGTCTGAGCCACTAGATGTGTGTCTGAGCCACTAGATGTGTGTCTGAGCTACTAGATGTGTGTCGAAGCCACTAGATGTATGTCTAAGCTACTAGATGTGTGTCTAAGGCACTAGATGTGTGTCTGAGCCACTAAATTTGTGTCCGAGCCACTAGATGTGTGTCTAAGCCACTAGATGTGTGTCTGAGCCACTAGATGTGTGTCTGAGCCACTAGATGTCTGTCTGAGCCACTAGATGTGTGTCCGAGCCACTAGATGTGTGTCTGAGCCACTAGATGTGTGTCTGAGCCACTAGATGTGTGTCAGAGTCACTAGATGTGTGTCTGAGCCACTAGATGTGTGTCTGAGCCACCAGATGTGTTTCTGAGCCACTAGATGTGTATCTGAGCCACTAGATGTGTGTCTAAGCCACTAGATGTGTGTCTGAGCCAATAAATGTGTGTCTAAGCCTCTAGATGTGTGTCTGAGCCACTAGATGTGTGTCTGAGCCACTAGATGTGTAACATCAAAACCTTTGAGTAGGAGAAGGGCACCTGTCAAAGCCAATATCAAAGTGTATGAACCAATAGAGGGTATTGGGGTAACTAGATGTGTGTCTGATCCACTAGATGTGTGTCTGCACCACTAGATGTGTGTCTGAGCCACAAAATGTGTGTCTGTGCCACTAGGTGTGTGTCTGAGCTACTAGATGTGTGTCTGAGCCATTAGATGTGTGTCTGAGCCACTAGATGCGTGTCTGAGCCACTAGATGTATGTCTGAGCCACTAGATGTATGTCTGAGCCACTAGATGTGTGTTTGAGCCACTAAATGTGTGTCTGATCCACAAGATGTGTGTCTGAGCCACAAGATGTGTGTCTGAGCCACAAGATGTGTGTCTGAGCCACTAGATGTGTGTCTGCGCCAATAGAGTTGTGTCTGAGTCAATAGATGTCTGTCTGAGTCAATAGATGAGTGTCTAAGCTACTAGATGTGTGTCTGAGCCACTAGATGTGTGTCTGAGCCACTAGATGTGTGTCTGCGCCAATAGATGCGTGTCTGAGTCAATAGATGTGTGTCTGAGTCAATAGATGTGTGTCTGAGTCAATAGATGTGTGTCTAAGCTAGTAGATGTGTGTCTGAGCCACTAGATGTGTGTCTGAGCCACTGGATGTGTGTCTCAGCCAATAGATGTGTGTCTGAGCCAATAGATGTGTGTCTGAGCCAATAGATATGTGTCTCGGCTACTAGGTGTGTGTCTGAGCCACTAGATGTGTGTCTAAGCCACTAGATGTGTGTCTGAGTCAATAGATGCGTGTCTGAGCCACTAGATGTATGTCTGAGCCACTAGATGTATGTCTGAGCCTCGAGATGTGTGTCTGAGCCACTAGATGTATGTCTGAGCCACTAGATGTGTGTCTGAGCCACTAAATGTGTGTCTGAGCCACAAGATGTGTGTCTGAGCCACAAGATGTGTGTCTGAGCCACAAGATGTGTCTCTGAGGCACAAGATGTGCGTCTGAGCCACTAGATGTGTATCTGCGCCATTAGATGTGTGTTTGAGTCAATAGATGTGTGACTGAGTTAATAGATGTGTGTCTGCGCAACTAGATGTGTGTCTGAGCTACTAGATGTGTGTCTGAGCCACTAGATGTGTGTCTGAGCCACTAGGTGTGTGTCTGAGCTACTAGATGTGTGTCTGAGCCATTAGATGTGTGTCTGAGCCACTAGATGCGTGTCTGAGCCACTACATGTATGTCTGAGCCACTAGATGTATGTCTGAGCCAATAGATGTGTGTTTGAGCCACTAAATGTGTGTCTGAGCCACAAGATGTGTGTCTGAGCCACAAGATGTGTCTCTGAGGCACAAGATGTGCGTCTGAGCCACTAGATGTGTGTCTGCGCCAATAGATGTGTGTCTGAGTCAATAGATGTGTGTCTGAGTTAATAGATGTGTGTCTGCGCAACTAGATGTGTGTCTGAGCCACTAGATGTGTGTCTGAACCACTAGATGTGTATCTGAGCCACTAGATGTGTGTCTGAGCCACTAGATGTGTGTCTGAGCCAATAAATGTGTGTCTAAGCCTCTAGATGTGTGTCTGAGCCACTAGATGTGTGTCTGAGCCACTAGATGTGTAACACCAAAACCTTTGAGTAGCAGAAGGGCACCTGTCAAAGCCAATATCAAAGTGTATGAACCAATAGAGGGTATCGGGGTCACTAGATGTGTGTCTGATCCACTAGATGTGTGTCTGAACCACTAGTTGTGTGTCTGAGCCACAAAATGTGTGTCTGTGCCACTAGGTGTGCGTCTGAGCTACTAAATGTGTGTCTGAGCCATTATATGTGTGTCTGAGCCACTAGATGCGTGTCTGAGCCACTAGATGTATGTCTGAGCCACTAGATTTATGTCTGAGCCACTAGATGTGTGTTTGAGCCACTAAATGTGTGTCTGAGCCACAAGATGTGTATCTGAGCCACAAGATGTGTGTCTGAGCCACTAGATGTGTGTCTGCGCCAATAGAGTTGTGTCTGAGTCAATAGATGTGTGTCTGCGCCAATAGATGTGTGTCTGAGTCAATAGATGTGTGTCTGAGTCAATAGATGTGTGTCTAAGCTAGTAGGTGTGTGTCTGAGCCACTAGATGTGTGTCTGTGCCACTGGATGTGTGTCTCAGCCAATAGATGTGTGTCTGAGCCAATAGATGTGTGTCTGAGCCAATAGATATGTGTCTCGGCTACTAGGTGTGTGTCTGAGCCACTAGATGAGTGTCTAAGCCACTAGATGTGTGTCTGAGTCAATAGATGCGTGTCTGAGCCACTAGATGTATGTCTGAGCCACTAGATGTATGTCTGAGCCACGAGATGTGTGTCTGAGCCACTAGATGTGTGTCTGAGCCACTAGATGTGTGTCTGAGCCACTAAATGTGTGTCTGAGCCACAAGATGTGTGTCTGACCCACAAGATGTGTGTCTGAGCCACAAGATGTGTCTCTGAGGCACAAGATGTGCGTCTGAGCCACTAGATGTGTGTCTGCGCCAATAGATGTGTGTTTGAGTCAATAGATGTGTGACTGAGTTAATAGATGTGTGTCTGCGCAACTAGATGTGTGTCTGAGCTACTAGATGTGTGTCTGAGCCAATAGATGTGTGTCTGAGCTACTAGATGTGTGTCTGAGCTACTAGATGTGTGTTGAAGCCACTAGATGTATGTCTAAGCTACTAGATGTGTGTCTAAGGCATTAGATGTGTGCCTAAGCCACTAAATTTGTGCCTGAGCCACTAGATGTGTGTCTAAGGCATTAGATGTGTGCCTAAGCGACTAAATTTGTGCCCGAGCCACTAGATGTGTGTCTAAGCCACTAGATGTGTGTCTGAGCCACTAGATGTGTGTCTGAGCCACTAGATGTGTATCTGAGCCACTAGATGTGTGTCTGAGCCAATAGATGTGTGTCTAAGCCTCTAGATGTGTGTCTGATAAACTAGATGTGTGTCTGAGTCAATAGATGTGTGTCTGAGCTACTAGATGTGTGTCTGAGCCACTAGATGTGTGTCTGAGCTACTAGATGTGTGTCTGAGCCACTAGATGTGTGTCTGAGCCACTAGATGGGTGTCTGAGCTACTAGATGTGTGTCTGAGCTACTAGATGTGTGTCTGAGCCACTAGATGTGTGTCTGAGTCATTAGATGTGTGTCTGAGCCACTAGATGTGTGTCTGTGCCACTGGATGTGTGTCTCAGCCAATAGATGTGTGTCTGTGCCAATAGATGTGTGTCTGAGCCAATAGATATGTGTCTCGGCTACTAGGTGTGTGTCTGAGCCACTAGATGTGTGTCTGAGTCAATAGATGTGTGTCTAAACTAGTAGATGTGTGTCTGAGCCACTAGATGTGTGTCTGAGCCACTGGATGTGTGTCTCAGCCAATAGATGTGTGTCTGAGCCAATAGATGTGTGTCTGAGCCAATAGATATGTGTCTCGGCTACTAGGTGTGTGTCTGAGCCACTAGATGTGTGTCTAAGCCACTAGATGTGTGTCTGAATCAATAGATGCGTGTCTGAGCCGCTAGATGTATGTCTGAGCCACTAGATGTATGTCTGAGCCACGAGATGTGTGTCTGAGCCACTAGATGTGTGTCTGAGCCACTAGATGTGTGTCTGAGCCACTAAATGTGTGTCTGAGCCACACGATGTGTGTCTGAGCCACAAGATGTGTGTCTGAGCTACAAGATGTGTCTCTGAGGCACAAGATGTGCGTCTGAGCCACTAGATGTGTGTCTGCGCCAATAGATGTGTGTCTGAGTCAATAGATGTGTGTCTGAGTTAATAGATGTGTGTCTGCGCAACTAGATGTGTGTCTGAGCCACTAGATGTGTGTCTGAGCCACTAGATGTGTATCTGAACCACTAGATGTGTGTCAGAGTCACTAGATGTGTGTCTGAGCCACTAGATGTGTGTCTGAGCCACTAGATGTGTGTCTGAGCTACTAGATGTGTGTCTGAGCCACTAGATGTGTGTCTGAGCCACTAGATGGGTGTCTGAGCTACTAGATGTGTGTCTGAGCTACTAGATGTGTGTCTGAGCCACTAGATGTGTGTCTGAGTCATTAGATGTGTGTCTGAGCCACTAGATGTGTGTCTGTGCCACTGGATGTGTGTCTCAGCCAATAGATGTGTGTCTGTGCCAATAGATGTGTGTCTGAGTCAATAGATGTGTGTCTGAGTCAATAGATGTGTGTCTAAGCTAGTAGATGTGTGTCTGAGCCACTAGATGTGTGTCTGAGCCACTGGATGTGTGTCTCAGCCAATAGATGTGTGTCTGAGCCAATAGATGTGTGTCTGAGCCAATAGATATGTGTCTCGGCTACTAGGTGTGTGTCTGAGCCACTAGATGTGTGTCTAAGCCACTAGATGTGTGTCTGAATCAATAGATGCGTGTCTGAGCCACTAGATGTATGTCTGAGAAACTAGATGTATGTCTGAGCCACGAGATGTGTGTCTGAGCCACTAGATGTGTGTCTGAGCCACTAGATGTGTGTCTGAGCCACTAAATGTGTGTCTGAGCCACACGATGTGTGTCTGAGCCACAAGATGTGTGTCTGAGCTACAAGATGTATCTCTGAGGCACAAGATGTGCGTCTGAGCCACTAGATGTGTGTCTGCGCCAATAGATGTGTGTCTGAGTCAATAGATGTGTGTCTGAGTTAATAGATGTGTGTCTGCGCAACTAGATGTGTGTCTGAGCCACTAGATGTGTGTCTGAGCCACTAGATGTGTATCTGAACCACTAGATGTGTGTCAGAGTCACTAGATGTGTGTCTGAGCCACTAGATGTGTGTCTGAGCCACTAGATGTGTGTCTTAGCCACTAGATGTGTGTCTGAGCCACTAGATGTGTGTCTGAGCCAATAAATGTGTGTCTAAGCCTATAGATGTTTGTCTGATCCACTAGATGTGTGTCTGAGTCAATAGATGTGTGTCTGAGCCACTAGATGTCTGTCTGAGCCACTAGATGTGTGTCCGAGCCACTAGATGTGTGTCTGAGCCACTAGATGTGTGTCTGAGCCACTAGATGTGTGTCAGAGTCACTAGATGTGTGTCTGACCCACTAGATGTGTGTCTGAGCCACTAGATGTGTGTCTGAGCCACTAGATGTGTATCTGAGCCACTAGATGTGTGTCTGAGCCACTAGATGTGTGTCTGAGCCAATAAATGTGTGTCTAAGCCTCTA
This sequence comes from Saccoglossus kowalevskii, assembly GCF_000003605.2. Classification (NCBI taxonomy): domain Eukaryota; kingdom Metazoa; phylum Hemichordata; class Enteropneusta; family Harrimaniidae; genus Saccoglossus; species Saccoglossus kowalevskii. The sequence goes on along the minus strand of NW_003146026.1, from coordinate 34,048 downwards.
GATGTGTGTCTGAGCCAATAGATGTGTGTCTGAGCCACTAGATGTGTAACACCAAAACCTTTGAGTAGCAGAAGGGCACCTGTCAAAGCCAATATCAAAGTGTATGAACCAATACAGGGTATCTGGGTCACTAGATGTGTGTCTGAACCACTAGATGTGTGTCTGAGCCACAAAATGTGTGTCTGTGCCACTAGGTGTGTGTCTGAGCTACTAGATGTATGTCTGAGACACTAGATGTATGTCTGAGCCACTAGATGTGTGAGACCCACTAAATGTGTGTCTGAGCCACAAGATGTGTGTCTGAGCCACAAGATGTGTGTCTGAGCCACTAGATGTGTGTCTGCACCAACAGAGTTGTGTCTGAGTCAACAGATGTGTGTCTGAGTCAATAGATGTGTGTCTAAGCTACTAGATGTGTGTCTGAGCCACTAGATGTGTGTCTGAGCCACTAGATGTGTGTCTGAGCCACTAGATGTGTGTCTGCGCCAATAGATGTGTGTCTGAGTCAATAGATGTGTGTCTGAGTCAATAGATGTATGTCTGAGCCACTAGATGTGTATCTGAGCCACTAGATGTGTGTCTGAGCCACTAGATGTGTGTCTGTGCCAATAAATGTGTGTCTAAGAATCTAGATGTGTGTCTGAGCCACTAGATGTGTGTCTGAGCCACTAGATGTGTAACATCAAAACCTTTGAGTAGCAGAAGGGCACCTGTCAAAGCCAATATCAAAGTGTATGAACCAATACAAGGTATCTGGGTCACTAGATGTGTGTCTGAACCACTAGATGTGTGTCTGAGACACAAAATGTGTGTCTGTGCCACTAGGTGTGTGTCTGAGCTACTAGATGTGTGTTTGAGCCATTATATGTGTGTCTGAGCCACTAGATGCGTGTCTGAGCCACTAGATGTATGTCTGAGCCACTAGATGTATGTCTGAGCCACTAGATTGTGTTTGAGCCACTAAATGTGTGTCTGAGCCACAAGATGGGTGTCTGAGCTACTAGATGTTTGTCTGAGCTACTAGATGTGTGTCTGAGCCACTAGATGTGTGTCTGAGACATTAGATGTGTGTCTGAGCCACTAGATGTGTGTCCGAGACACTAGATGTGTGTCTGAGCCACTAGATGTGTGTCTGAGCCACTAGATGTGTGTTAGAGTCACTAGATGTGTGTCTGAGCCACTAGATGTGTGTCTGAGCCACTAGATGTGTGTCTGAGCCACTAGATGTGTGTCTGAGCCACTAGATGTGTGTCTGCGCCAATAGATGTGTGTCTGCGCCAATAGATGTGTGTCTGAGTCAATAGATGTGTGTCTGAGTCAATAGATGTGTGTCTGAGCCACTAGATGTGTGTCAGAGTCACTAGATGTGTGTCAGCGTTACTAGATGTGTGTCTGAGCCACTAGATGTGTGTCTGAGCCACTAGATGTGTGTCTGAGCCACTAGATGTGTATCTGAGCCACTAGTTGTGTGTCTGAGCCACTAGATGTGTGTCTGAGCCAATAAATGTGTGTCTAAGCCTCTAGATGTGTGTCTGAGCCACTAGATGTGTGTCTGAGCCACTAGATGTGTAACATCAAAACCTTTGAGTAGCAGAAGGGCACCTGTCAAAGCCAATATCAAAGTGTATGAACCAATAGAGGGTATCGGGGTCACTAGATGTGTGTCTGATCCATTAGATGTGTGTCTGAGCCACTAGATGCGTGTCTGAGCTACTAGATGTGTGTCTGAGCTACTAGATGTGTGTCTAAGCCACTAGATGTGTGTCTAAGCCACTAGATGTGTGTCTGAATCAATAGATGCGTGTCTGAGCCACTAGATGTATGTCTGAGCCACTAGATGTATGTCTGAGCCACGAGATGTGTGTCTGAGCCACTAGATGTGTGTCTGAGCCACTAGATGTGTGTCTGAGCCACTAAATGTGTGTCTGAGCCACACGATGTGTATCTGAGCCACAAGATGTGTGTCCGAGCTACAAGATGTGTCTCTGAGGCACAAGATGTGCGTCTGAGCCACTAGATGTGTGTCTGCGCCAATAGATGTGTGTCTGAGTCAATAGATGTGTGTCTGAGTTAGTAGATGTGTGTCTGCGCAACTAGATGTGTGTCTGAGCCACTAGATGTGTGTCTGAGCCACTAGATGTGTATCTGAGCCACTAGATGTGTGTCAGAGTCACTAGATGTTTGTCTGAGCCACTAGATGTGTGTCTGAGCCACTAGATGTGTATCTGAGCCACTAGATGTGTGTCTGAGCCAATAGATGTGTGTCTAAGCCTCTAGATGTGTGTCTGATTCACTAGATGTGTGTCTGAGTCAAAATATGTGTGTCTGAGCAACTAGATGTGTGTCTGAGCCACTAGATGTGTGTCTGAGCTACTAGATGTGTGTCTGAGCCACTAGATGTGTGTCTGAGCCACTAGATGGGTGTCTGAGCTACTAGATGTGTGTCTGAGCTACTAGATGTGTGTCTGAGCCACTAGATGTGTGTCTGAGTCATTAGATGTGTGTCTGAGCCACTAGATGTGTGTCTGTGCCACTGGATGTGTGTCTCAGCCAATAGATGTGTGTCTGTACCAATAGATGTGTGTCTGAGTCAATATATGTGTGTCTGAGTCAATAGATGTGTGTCTAAGCTAGTGGATGTGTGTCTGAGCCACTAGATGTGTGTCTGAGCCACTAGATGTGTGTCTGAGCCACTAGATGTGTATCTGAGCCACTAGATGTGTGTCTGAGCCACTAGATGTGTGTCTGTGCCAATAAATGTGTGTCTAAGAATCTAGATGTGTGTCTGAGCCACTAGATGTGTGTCTGAGCCACTAGATGTGTAACATCAAAACCTTTGAGTAGCAGAAGGGCACCTGTCAAAGCCAATATCAAAGTGTATGAACCAATACAGGGTATCTGGGTCACTAGATGTGTGTCTGAACCACTAGATGTGTGTCTGAGACACAAAATGTGTGTCTGTGCCACTAGGTGTGCGTCTGAGCTACTAGATGTGTGTTTGAGCCATTAGATGTGTGTCTGAGCCACTAGATGCGTGTCTGAGCCACTAGATGTATGTCTGAGCCACTAGATGTATGTCTGAGCCACTAGATTGTGTTTGAGCCACTAAATGTGTGTCTGAGCCACAAGATGGGTGTCTGAGCTACTAGATGTTTGTCTGAGCTACTAGATGTGTGTCTGAGCCACTAGATGTGTGTCTGAGCCAATAGATGTGTGTGTGAGCTACTAGATGTGTGTCTGAGCTACTAGATGTGTGTCTGAGCAACTAGATGTGTGTCTGAGCTACTAGATGTGTGTCAAAGCCACTAGATGTATGTCTAAGCTACTAGATGTGTGTCTAAGGCATTAGATGTGTGCCTAAGCCACGAAATTTGTGTCTGAGCCACTAGATGTGTGTCTAAGGCATTAGATGTGTGCCTAAGCCACTAAATTTGTGCCTGAGCCACTAGATGTGTGTCTAAGCCACTAGATGTGTGTCTGAGCCAATAGATGTGTGTCCAAGCCTCTAGATGTGTGTCTGATCCACTAGATGTGTGCCTGAGTCAATAGATGTGTGTCTGAGCTACTAGATGTGTGTCTGAGCCACTAGATGTGTGTGTGAGATACTAGATGTGTGTCTGAGCCACTAGATGTGTGTCTGAGCCACTAGATGGGTGTCTGAGCTACTAGATGTGTGTCTGAGCTACTAGATGTGTGTCTGAGCCACTAGATGTGTGTCTGAGTCATTAGATGTGTGTCTGAGCCACTAGATGTGTGTCTGAGCCACTAGATGTGTGTCTGAGCCACTAGATGTGTGTCTGAGCCAATAAATGTGTGTCTAAGCCTCTAGATGTGTGTCTGAGCCACTAGATGTGTGTCTGAGCCACTAGATGTGTAACATCAAAACCTTTGAGTAGCAGAAGGGCACCTGTCAAAGCCAATATCAAAGTGTATGCACCAATAGAGGGTATCGGGGTAACTAGATGTGTGTCTGATCCACTAGATGTGTGTCTGCACCACTAGATGTGTGTCTGAGCCACAAAATATGTGTCTGTGCCACTAGGTGTGTGTCTGAGCTACTAGATGTGTGTCTGAGCCATTAGATGTGTGTCTGAGCCACTAGATGCGTGTCTGAGCCACTAGATGTATGTCTGAGCCACTAGATGTGTGTTTGAGCCACTAAACGTGTGTCTGAGCCACAAGATGTGTGTCTGAGCCACAAGATATGTGTCTGAGCCACAAGATGTGTGTCTGAGCCACTAGATGTGTGTCTGCGCCAATAGAGTTGTGTCTGAGTCAATAGATGTGTGTCTGAGTCAATAGATGAGTGTCTAAGCTACTAGATGTGTGTCTGAGCCACTAGATGTGTGTCTGAGCCACTAGATGTGTGTCTAAGCCACTAGATGTGTGTCTGCGTCAATAGATGCGTGTCTGAGCCACTAGATGTATGTCTGAGCCACTAGATGTATGTCTGAGCCACGAGATGTGTGTCTGAGCCACTAGATGTGTGTCTGAGCCACTAGATGTGTGTCTGAGCCACTAAATGTGTGTCTGAGCCACAAGATGTGTGTCTGAGCCACAAGATGTGTGTCTGAGCCACAAGATGTGTATCTGAGGCACAAGATGTGTGTCTGAGCCACTAGATGTGTGTCTGCGCCAATAGATGTGTGTCTGAGTCAATAGATTTGTGTCTGAGTTAATAGATGTGTGTCTGCGCAACTAGTTGTGTGTCTGAGCTACTAGATGTGTGTCTGAGCCACTAGATGTGTGTCTGAGCCAATAGATGTGTGTCTGAGCTACTAGATGTGTGTCTGAGCCACTAGATGTGTGTCTGAGCAACTAGATGTGTGTCTGAGCTACTAGATGTGTGTTGAAGCCACTAGATGTATGTCTAAGCTACTAGATGTGTGTCTAAGGCATTAGATGTGTGCCTAAGCCACTAAATTTGTGCCTGAGCCACTAGATGTGTGTCTAAGCCACTAGATGTGTGTCTGAGCCACTAGATGTGTGTCTGAGCCACTAGATGTCTGTCTGAGCCACTAGATGTGTGTCCGAGCCACTAGATGTGTGTCTGAGCCACTAGATGTGTGTCTGAGCCACTAGATGTGTGTCAGAGTCACTAGATGTGTGTCTGAGCCACTAGATGTGTGTCTGAGCCACTAGATGTGTGTCTGAGCCACTAGATGTGTATCTGAGCCACTAGATGTGTGTCTGAGCCACTAGATGTGTGTCTGAGCCAATAAATGTGTGTCTAAGCCTCTAGATGTGTGTCTGAGCCACTAGATGTGTGTCTGAGCCACTAGATGTATAACATCAAAACCTTTGAGCAGCAGAAGGGCACCTGTCAAAGCCAATATCAAAGTGTATGAACCAATAGAGGGTATCGGGGTAACTAGATGTGTGTCTGATCCACTAGATATGTGTCTGCACCACTAGATGTGTGTCTGAGCCACAAAATGTGTGTCTGTGCCACTAGGTGTGTGTCTGAGCAACTAGATGTGTGTCTGAGCCATTAGATGTGTGTCTGAGCCACTAGATGCGTGTCTGAGCCACTAGATGTATGTCTGAGCCACTAGATGTATGTCTGAGCCACTAGATGTGTGTTTGAGCCACTAAATGTGTGTCTGAGCCACAAGATGTGTGTCTGAGCCACAAGATGTGTGTCTGAGCCACAAGATGTGTGTCTGAGCCACTAGATGTGTGTCTGCGCCAATAGAGTTGTGTCTGAGTCAATAGATGTGTGTCTGAGTCAATAGATGAGTGTCTAAGCTACTAGATGTGTGTCTGAGCCACTAGATGTGTGTCTGAGCCACTAGATGTGTGTCTGCGCCAATAGATGTGTGTCTGAGTCAATAGATGTGTGTCTGAGTCAATAGATGTGTGTCTGAGTCAATAGATGTGTGTCTAAGCTAGTAGATGTGTGTCTGAGCCACTAGATGTGTGTCTGAGCCAATAGATGTGTGTCTGAGCCAATAGATATGTGTCTCGGCTACTAGGTGTGTGTCTGAGCCACTAGATGTGTGTCTAAGCCACTAGATGTGTGTCTGAGTCAATAGATGCGTGTCTGAGCCACTAGATGTATGTCTGAGCCACTAGATGTATGTCTGAGCCACGAGATGTGTGTCTGAGCCACGAGATGTGTGTCTGAGCCACTAGATGTGTGTCTGAGCCACTAAATGTGTGTCTGAGACACAAGATGTGTGTCTGAGCCTCAAGATGTGTGTCTGAGCCACAAGATGTGTCTCTGAGGCACAAGATGTGCGTCTGAGCCACTAGATGTGTGTCTGCGCCAATAGATGTGTGTTTGAGTCAATAGATGTGTGACTGAGTTAATAGATGTGTGTCTGCGCAACTAGATGTGTGTCTGAGCTACTAGATGTGTGTCTGAGCCACTAGATGTGTGTCTGAGCCAATAGATGTGTGTGTGAGCTACTAGATGTGTGTCTGAGCTACTAGTTGTGTGTCTGAGCCACTAGATGTGTGTCTGAGCCAATAAATGTGTGTCTAAGCCTCTAGATGTGTGTCTGAGCCACTAGATGTGTGTCTGAGCCACTAGATGTGTGCCTAACATCAAAATTTGTGTCTGAGCCACTAGATGTGTGTCAAAGGCATTAGATGTGTGCCTAAGCCACTAAATTTGTGCCTGAGCCACTAGATGTGTGTCTGAGCCACTAGATGTGTGTCTGAGCCAATAGATGTGTGTCCAAGCCTCTAGATGTGTGTCTGATCCACTAGATGTGTGCCTGAGTCAATAGATGTGTGTCTGAGCTACTAGATGTGTGTCTGAGCCACTAGATGTGTGTGTGAGATACTAGATGTGTGTCTGAGCCACTAGATGTGTGTCTGAGCCACTAGATGGGTGTCTGAGCTACTAGATGTGTGTCTGAGCTACTAGATGTGTGTCTGAGCCACTAGATGTGTGTCTGAGTCATTAGATGTGTGTCTGAGCCACTAGATGTGTGTCTGAGCCACTAGATGTGTGTCTGAGCCACTAGATGTGTATCTGAGCCACTAGATGTGTGTCTGAGCCACTAGATGTGTGTCTGAGCCAATAAATGTGTGTCTAAGCCTCTAGATGTGTGTCTGAGCCACTAGATGTGTGTCTGAGCCACTAGATGTGTAACATCAAAACCTTTGAGTAGCAGAAGGGCACCTGTCAAAGCCAATATCAAAGTGTATGAACCAATAGAGGGTATCGGGGTAACTAGATGTGTGTCTGATCCACTAGATGTGTGTCTGCACCACTAGATGTGTGTCTGAGCCACAAAATATGTGTCTGTGCCACTAGGTGTGTGTCTGAGCTACTAGATGTGTGTCTGAGCCATTAGATGTGTGTCTGAGCCACTAGATGCGTGTCTGAGCCACTAGATGTATGTCTGAGCCACTAGATGTGTGTTTGAGCCACTAAACGTGTGTCTGAGCCACAAGATGTGTGTCTGAGCCACAAGATGTGTGTCTGAGCCACAAGATGTGTGTCTGAGCCACTAGATGTGTGTCTGCGCCAATAGAGTTGTGTCTGAGTCAATAGATGTGTGTCTGAGTCAATAGATGAGTGTCTAAGCTACTAGATGTGTGTCTGAGCCACTAGATGTGTGCCTGAGCCACTAGATGTGTGTCTGCGCCAATAGATGTGTGTCTGAGTCAATAGATGTGTGTCTGAGTCAATAGATGTGTGTCTGAGTCAATAGATGTCTGTCTAAGCTAGTAGATGTGTGTCTGAGCCACTAGATGTGTGTCTGAGCCACTGGATGTGTGTCTCAGCCAATAGATGTGTGTCTGAGCCAATAGATGTGTGTCTGAGCCAATAGATATGTGTCTCGGCTACTAGGTGTGTGTCTGAGCCACTAGATGTGTGTCTAAGCCACTAGATTTGTGTCTGAGTCAATAGATGCGTGTCTGAGCCACTAGATGTATGTCTGAGCCACTAAATGTATGTCTGAGCCACGAGATGTGTGTCTGAGCCACTAGATGTGTGTCTGAGCCACTAGATGTGTGTCTGAGCCACTAAATGTGTGTCTGAGCCACAAGATGTGTGTCTGAGCCACAAGATGTGTGTCTGAGCCACAAGATGTGTCTCTGAGGCACAAGATGTGCGTCTGAGCCACTAGATGTGTGTCTGCGCCAATAGATGTGTGTTTGAGTCAATAGATGTGTGACTGAGTTAATAGATGTGTGTCTGCGCAACTAGATGTGTGTCTGAGCCACTAGATGTGTGTCTGAGCCAATAGATGTGTGTCTGGGCTACTAGATGTGTGTCTGAGCTACTAGATGTGTGTCTGAGCTACTAGATGTGTGTCTGAGCAACTAGCTGTGTGTCTGAGCTACTAGATGTGTGTCAAAGCCACTAGATGTATGTCTAAGCTACTAGATGTGTGTCTAAAGCATTAGATGTGTGCCTAAGCCACGAAATTTGTGTCTGAGCCACTAGATGTGTGTCTATGGCATTAGATGTGTGCCTAAGCCACTAAATTTGTGCCTGAGCCACTAGATGTGTGTCTAAGCCACTAGATGTGTGTCTGAGCCACTAGATGTGTGTCTGAGCCACTAGATGTGTATCTGAGCCACTAGATGTGTGTCTGTGCCACTAGGTGTGTGTCTGAGCTACTAGATGTGTGTCTGAGCCATTAGATGTGTGTCTGAGCCACTAGATGCGTGTCTGAGCCACTAGATGTATGTCTGAGCCACTAGATGTATGTCTGAGCCACTAGATGTGTGTTTGAGCCACTAAATGTGTGTCTGAGCCACAAGATGTGTGTCTGAGCCACAAGATGTGTGTCTGAGCCACTAGATGTGTGTCTGCGCCAATAGAGTTGTGTCTGAGTCAATAGATGTGTGTCTGCGCCAATAGATGTGTGTCTGAGTCAATAGATGTGTGTCTGAGTCAATAGATGTGTGTCTAAGCTAGTAGATGTGTGTCTGAGCCACTAGATGTGTGTCTGTGCCACTGGATGTGTGTCTCAGCCAATAGATGTGTGTCTGAGCCAATAGATGTGTGTCTGAGCCAATAGATATGTGTCTCGGCTACTAGGTGTGTGTCTGAGCCACTAGATGCGTGTCTGAGCCACTAGATGTATGTCTGAGCCACTAGATGTATGTCTGAGCCACGAGATGTGTGTCTGAGCCACTAAATGTGTGTCTGAGCCACAAGATGTGTGTCTGACCCACAAGATGTGTGTCTGAGCCACAAGATGTGTCTCTGAGGCACAAGATGTGCGTCTGAGCCACTAGATGTGTGTCTGCGCCAATAGATGTGTGTTTGAGTCAATAGATGTGTGACTGAGTTAATAGATGTGTGTCTGCGCAACTAGATGTGTGTCTGAGCTACTAGATGTGTGTCTGAGCCACTAGATGTGTGTCTGAGCCAATAGATGTGTGTCTGAGCTACTAGATGTGTGTCTGAGGCACAAGATGTGCGTCTGAGCCACTAGATGTGTGTCTGCGCCAATAGATGTGTGTTTGAGTCAATAGATGTGTGACTGAGTTAATAGATGTGTGTCTGCGCAACTAGATGTGTGTCTGAGCTACTAGATGTGTGTCTGAGCCACTAGATGTGTATCTGAGCCACTAGATGTGTGTCTGAGCTAATAGATGTGTGTCTAAGCCTCTAGATGTGTGTCTGATCCACTAGATGTGTGTCTGAGTCAATAGATGTGTGTCTGAGCTACTAGATGTGTGTCTGAGCCACTAGATGTGTGTCTGAGCTACTAGATGTGTGTCTGAGCCACTAGATGTGTGTCTGAGCCACTAGATGGGTGTCTGAGCTACTAGATGTTTGTCTGAGCTACTAGATGTGTGTCTGAGCCACTAGATGTGTGTCTGAGTCATTAGATGTGTGTCTGAGCCACTAGATGTGTGTCCGAGACACTAGATGTGTGTCTGAGCCACTAGATGTGTGTCTGAGCCACTAGATGTGTGTCAGAGTCACTAGATGTGTGTCTGAGCCACTAGATGTGTGTCTGAGCCACTAGATGTGTGTCTGAGCCACTAGATGTGTATCTGAGCCACTAGATGTGTGTCTGAGCCACTAGATGTGTGTCTGAGCCAATAAATGTGTGTCTAAGCATCTAGATGTGTGTCTGAGCCACTAGATGTGTGTCTGAGCCACTAGATGTGTAACATCAAAACCTTTGAGTAGCAGAAGGGCACCTGTCAAAGCCAATATCAAAGTATATGAACCAATACAGGGTATCTGGGTCACTAGATGTGTGTCTGAACCACTAGATGTGTGTCTGAGCCACAAAATGTGTGTCTGTGCCACTAGGTGTGTGTCTGAGCTACTAGATGTGTGTTTGAGCCATTAGATGTGTGTCAGAGTCACTAGATGTGTGTCAGCGTCACTAGATGTGTGTCTGAGCCACTAGATGTGTGTCTGAGCCACAAGATGTGTGTCTGACCCACAAGATGTGTGTCTGAGCCACAAGATGTGTCTCTGAGCCACAAGATGTGCGTCTGAGCCACTAGATGTGTGTCTGCGCCAATAGATGTGTGTTTGAGTCAATAGATGTGTGACTGAGTTAATAGATGTGTGTCTGCGCAACTAGATGTGTGTCTGAGCTACTATATGTGTGTCTGAGCCACTAGATGTGTGTCTGAGCTACTAGATGTGTGTCGAAGCCACTAGATGTATGTCTAAGCTACTAGATGTGTGTCTAAGGCATTAGATGTGTGCCTAAGTCACTAAATTTGTGCCTGAGCCACTAGATGTGTGTCTAAGGCATTAGATGTGTGCCTAAGCCACTAAATTTGTGCCTGAGCCACTAGATGTGTGTCTAAGCCACTAGATGTTTGTCTGAGCCACTAGATGTGTATCTGAGCCACTAGATGTGTGTCTGAGCCAATAGATGTGTGTCTAAGCCTCTAGATGTGTGTCTGATCCACTAGATGTGTGTCTGAGTCAATAGATGTGTGTCTGAGCTACTAGATGTGTGTCTGAGCCACTAGATGTGTGTCTGAGCTACTAGATGTGTGTCTGAGCCACTAGATGTGTGTCTGAGCCACTAGATGGGTGTCTGAGCTACTAGATGTTTGTCTGAGCTACTAGATGTGTGTCTGAGCCACTAGATGTGTGTCTGAGTCATTAGATATGTGTCTGAGCCACTAGATGTGTGTCCGAGACACTAGATGTGTGTCTGAGCCACTAGATGTGTGTCTGAGCCACTAGATGTGTGTCAGAGTCACTAGATGTGTGTCTGAGCCACTAGATGTGTGTCTAAGCCACTAGATGTGTGTCTGAGCCACTAGATGTGTATCTGAGCCACTAGATGTGTGTCTGAGCCACTAGATGTGTGTCTGAGCCAATAAATGTGTGTCTAAGCCTCTAGATGTGTGTCTGAGCCACTAGATGTGTGTCTGAGCCACTAGATGTGTAACATCAAAACCTTTGAGTAGCAGAAGGGCACCTGTCAAAGCCAATATCAATGTGTATGAACCAATACAGGGTATCTGGGTCACTAGATGTGTGTCTGAACCACTAGATGTGTGTCTGAGCCACAAAATGTGTGTCTGTGCCACTAGGAGTGTGTCTGAGCTACTAGATGTGTGTTTGAGCCATTAGATGTGTGTCTGAGCCACTAGATGCGTGTCTGAGCCACTAGATGTATGTCTGAGCCACTAGATGTATGTCTGAGCCACTAGATGTGTGTTTGAGCCACTAAATGTGTGTCTGGGCCACAAGATGTGTGTCTGAGCCACAAGATGTGTGTCTGAGCCACAAGATGTGTGTCTGAGCCACTAGATGTGTGTCTGCGCCAATAGAGTTGTGTCTGAGTCAATAGATGTGTGTCTGAGTCAATAGATGTGTGTCTAAGCTACTAGATGTGTGTCTGAGCCATAGATGTGTGTCTGAGCCACTAGATGTGTGTCTGCGCCAATAGATGTGTGTCTGCGCCAATAGATGTGTGTCTGAGTCAATAGATGTGTGTCAGCATCACTAGATGTGTGTCTGAGCCACTAGATGTGTGTCTGAGCCACTAGATGTGTGTCTGAGCCACTAGATGTGTATCTGAGCCACTAGTTGTGTGTCTGAGCCACTAGATGTGTGTCTGAGCCAATAAATGTGTGTCTAAGCCTCTAGATGTGTGTCTGAGCCACTAGATGTGTGTCTGAGCCACTAGTTGTGTGTCTGAGCCACTAGATGTGTGTCTGAGCCAATAAATGTGTGTCTAAGCCTCTAGATGTGTGTCTGAGCCACTAGATGTGTGTCTGAGCCACTAGATGTGTAACATCAAAACCTTTGAGTAGCAGAAGGGCACCTGTCAAAGCCAATATCAAAGTGTATGAACCCAATAGAGGGTATCGGGGTCACTAGATGTGTGTCTGATCCACTAGATGTGTGTCTGAACCACTAGATGTGTGTCTGAGCCACAAAATGTGTGTCTGTGCCACTAGGTGTGTGTCTGAGCTACTAGATGTGTGTCTGAGCCATTAGATGTGTGTCTGAGCCACTAGATGCGTGTCTGAGCTACTAGATGTGTGTCTGAGCTACTAGATGTGTGTCTAAGCCACTAGATGTGTATCTGAGTCATTAGATGTGTGTCTGAGCCACTAGATGTGTAACATCAAAACCTTTGAGTAGCAGAAGGGCACCTGTCAAAGCCAATATCAAAGTGTATGAACCAATACAGGGTATCTGGGTCACTAGATGTGTGTCTGAACCACTAGATGTGTGTCTGAGCCACAAAATGTGTGTCTGTGCCACTAGGTGTGTGTCTGAGCTACTAGATGTGTGTTTGAGCCATTAGATGTGTGTCTGAGCCACTAGATGCGTGTCTGAGCCACTAGATGTATGTCTGAGCCACTAGATGTATGTCTGAGCCACTAGATGTGTGTTTGAGCCACTAAATGTGTGTCTGAGCCACAAGATGTGTGTCTGAGCCACAAGATGTGTATCTGAGCCACAAGATGTGTGTCTGAGCCACTAGATGTGTGTCTGCGCCAATAGAGTTGTGTCTGAGTCAATAGATGTGTGTCTGAGTCAATAGATGTGTGTCTAAGCTACTAGATGTGTGTCTGAGCCATAGATGTGTGTCTGAGCCACTAGATGTGTGTCTGCGCCAATAGATGTGTGTCTGCGCCAATAGATGTGTGTCTGAGTCAATAGATGTGTGTCTGAGTCACTAGATGTGTGTCTGAGCCACAAGATGTGTGTCAGAGTCACTAGATGTGTGTCAGAGTCACTAGATGTGTGTCTGAGCCACTAGATGTGTGTCTGAGCCACTAGATGTGTGTCTGAGCCACTAGATGTGTAACATCAAAACCTTTGAGTAGCAGAAGGGCACCTGTCAAAGCCAATATCAAAGTGTATGAACCAATAGAGGGTATCGGGGTCACTAGATGTGTGTCTGATCCACTAGATGTGTGTCTGAACCACTAGATGTGTGTCTGAGCCACAAAATGTGTGTCTGTGCCACTAGGTGTGTGTCTGAGCTACTAGATGTGTGTCTGAGCCATTAGATGTGTGTCTGAGCCACTAGATGCGTGTCTGAGCCACTAGATGTATGTCTGAGCCACTAGATGTATGTCTGAGCCACTAGATGTGTGTTTGAGCCACTAAATGTGTGTCTGAGCCACAAGATGTGTGTCTGAGCCACAAGATGTGTGTCTGAGCCACTAGATGTGTGTCTGCGCCAATAGAGTTGTGTCTGAGTCAATAGATGTGTGTCTGCGCCAATAGATGTGTGTCTGAGTCAATAGATGTGTGTCTGAGTCAATAGATGTGTGTCTAAGCTAGTAGATGTGTGTCTGAGCCACTAGATGTGTGTCTGTGCCACTGGATGTGTGTCTCAGCAAATAGATGTGTGTCTGAGCCAATAGATGTGTGTCTGAGCCAATAGATATGTGTCTCGGCTACTAGGTGTGTGTCTGAGCCACTAGATGTGTGTCTAAGCCACTAGATGTGTGTCTGAGTCAATAGATGCGTGTCTGAGCCACTAGATGTATGTCTGAGCCACTAGATGTATGTCTGAGCCAGGAGATGTGTGTCTGAGCCACTAGATGTGTGTCTGAGCCACTAGATGTGTGTCTGAGCCACTAAATGTGTGTCTGAGCCACAAGATGTGTGTCTGACCCACAAGATGTGTGTCTGAGCCACAAGATGTGTCTCTGAGGCACAAGATGTGCGTCTGAGCCACTAGATGTGTGTCTGCGCCAATAGATGTGTGTTTGAGTCAATAGATGTGTGACTGAGTTAATAGATGTGTGTCTGCGCAACTAGATGTGTGTCTGAGCTACTAGATGTGTGTCTGAGCCACTAGATGTGTGTCTGAGCCACTAGATGTGTATCTGAGCCACTAGATGTGTGTCTGAGCCAATAGATGTGTGTCTCAGCCTCTAGATGTGTGTCTGATCCACTAGATGTGTGTCTGAGTCAATAGATGTGTGTCTGAGCTACTAGATGTGTGTCTGAGCCACTAGATGTGTGTCTGAGCTACTAGATGTGTGTCTGAGCCACTAGATGTGTGTCTGAGCCACTAGATGGGTGTCTGAGCTACTAGATGTGTGTCTGAGCTACTAGATGTGTGTCTGAGCCATTAGATGTGTGTCTGAGTCATTAGATGTGTGTCTGAGCCACTAGATGGGTGCTGAGCTACCAGATGTGTGTCTGAGCTACTAGATGTGTGTCTGAGCCACTAGATGTGTGTCTGAGCTACTAGATGTGTGTCTGATAGAGCCACTAGATGTGAGTCTGAGCTACTAGATGTGTGTCTGAGCCACTAGATGTGTGTCTGAGCCACTAGATGGGTGTCTGAGCTACTAGATGTGTGTCTCAGTCAATAGATGTGTGTCTGAGCCACTAGATGTGTGTCAGAGTCACTAGATGTGTGTCTGAGCCACTAGATGTATGTCTAAGCCACTAGATGTGTGTCTGAGTCAATAGATGCGTGTCTGAGCCACTAGATGTGTGTCTGAGCCAATAAATGTTTGTCTAAGCCTCTAGATGTGTGTCTGATCCACTAGATGTGTGTCTGAGTCAATAGATGTGTGTCTGAGCCACTAGATGTCTGTCTGAGCCACTAGATGTGTGTCCGAGCCACTAGATGTGTGTCTGAGCCACTAGATGTGTGTCTGAGCCACTAGATGTGTGTCAGAGTCACTAGATGTGTGTCTGACCCACTAGATGTGTGTCTGAGCCACTAGATGTGTGTCTGAGCCACTAGATGTGTATCTGAGCCACTAGATGTGTGTCTGAGCCACTAGATGTGTGTCTGAGCCAATAAATGTGTGTCTAAGCCTCTAGATGTGTGTCTGAGCCACTAGATGTGTGTCTGAGCCACTAGATGCGTAACATCAAAATCTTTGAGTAGCAGAAGGGCACCTGTCAAAGCCAATATCAAAGTGTATGAACCAATAGAGGGTATCGGGGTCACTAGATGTGTGTCTGATCCACTAGATGTGTGTCTGAACCACTAGATGTGTGTCTGAGCCACAAAATGTGTGTCTGTGCCACTAGGTGTGTGTCTGAGCTACTAGATGTGTGTCTGAGCCATTAGATGTGTGTCTGAGCCACTAGATGCGTGTCTGAGCCACTAGATGTATGTCTGAGCCACTAGATATATGTCTGAGCCACTAGATGTGTGTTTGAGCCACTAAATGTGTGTCTGAGCCACAAGATGTGTGTCTGAGCCACAAAATGTGTGTCTGAGCCACAAGATGTGTGTCTGAGCCACTAGATGTGTGTCTGCGCCAATAGAGTTGTGTCTGAGTCAATAGATGTGTGTCTGAGTCAATAGATGAGTGTCTAAGCTACTAGATGTGTGTCTGAGCCACTAGATGTGTGTCTGAGCCACTAGATGTGTGTCTGCGCCAATAGATGTGTGTCTGCGCCAATAGATGTGTGTCTGATTCAATAGATGTGTGTCTAAGCTAGTAGATGTGTGTCTGAGCCACTAGATGTGTGTCTGAGCCACTAGATGTGTGTCTGAGCCACTGGATGTGTGTCTCAGCCAATAGATGTGTGTCTGAGCCAATAGATGTGTGTCTAAGCTAGTAGATATGTGTCTGAGCCACTAGATGTGTGTCTGTGCCACTGGATGTGTGTCTCAGCCAATAGATGTGTGTCTGAGCCAATAGATGTGTGTCTGAGCCAATAGATATGTGTCTCGGCTACTAGGTGTGTGTCTGAGCCACTAGATGTGTGTCTAAGCCACTAGATGTGTGTCTGAGTCAATAGATGGGTGTCTGAGCCACTAGATGTGTGTCTAAGGCATTAGATGTGTGCCTAAGCGACTAAATTTGTGCCTGAGCCACTAGATGTTTGTCTAAGCCACTAGATGTGTGTCTGAGCCACTAGATGTGTGTCTGAGCCACTAGATGTGTATCTGAGCCACTAGATGTGTGTCTGAGCCTCTAGATGTGTGTCTAAGCCTCTAGATGTGTGTCTGATCCACTAGATGTGTGTCTGAGTCAATAGATGTGTGTCTGAGCTACTAGATGTGTGTCTGAGCCACTAGATGTGTGTCTGAGCTACTAGATGTGTGTCTGAGCCACTAGATGTGTGTCTGAGCCACTAGATGGGTGTCTGAGCTACTAGATGTGTGTCTGAGCTACTAGATGTGTGTCTGAGCCATTAGATGTGTGTCTGAGTCATTAGATGTGTGTCTGAGCCACTAGATGGGTGCCTGAGCTACCAGATGTGTGTCTGAGCTACTAGATGTGTGTCTGAGCCACTAGATGTGTGTTTGAGCTACTAGATGTGTGTCTGAGCCACTAGATGTGAGTCTGAGCTACTAGATGTGTGTCTGAGCCACTAGATGTGTGTCTGAGCCACTAGATGGGTGTCTGAGCTACCAGATGTGTGTCTCAGTCAATAGATGTGTCTGAGCCACTAGATGTGTGTCAGAGTCACTAGATGTGTGTCTGAGCCACTAGATGTGTGTCTAAGCCACTAGATGTGTGTCTGAGTCAATAGATGCGTGTCTGAGCCACTAGATGTGTGTCTGAGCCAATAAATGTGTGTCTAAGCCTCTAGATGTGTGTCTGATCCACTAGATGTGTGTCTGAGTCAATAGATGTGTGTCTGAGCCACTAGATGTCTGTCTGAGCCACTAGATGTGTGTCCGAGCCACTAGATGTGTGTCTGAGCCACTAGATGTGTGTCTGAGCCACTAGATGTGTGTCAGAGTCACTAGATGTGTGTCTGAGCAACTAGATGTGTGTCTGAGCCACTAGATGTGTGTCTGAGCCACTAGATGTGTGTCAGAGTCAATAGATGTGTGTCTGAGCCACTAGATGTCTGTCTGAGCCACTAGATGTGTGTCCGAGCCACTAGATGTGTGTCTGAGCCACTAGATGTGTGTCTGAGCCACTAGATGTGTGTCAGAGTCACTAGATGTGTGTCTGAGCAACTAGATGTGTGTCTGAGCCACTAGATGTGTGTCTGAGCCACTAGATGTGTGTCAGAGTCACTAGATGTGTGTCTGAGCCACTAGATGTGTGTCCGAGCCACTAGATGCGTAACATCAAAATCTTTGAGTAGCAGAAGGGCACCTGTCAAAGCCAATATCAAAGAGTATGAACCAATAGAGGGTATCGGGGTCACTAGATGTGTGTCTGATCCACTAGATGTGTGTCTGAACCACTAGATGTGTGTCTGAGCCTCAAAATGTGTGTCTGTGCCACTAGGTGTGTGTCTGAGCTACTAGATGTGTGTCTGAGCCATTAGATGTGTGTCTGAGCCACTAGATGCGTGTCTGAGCCACTAGATGTATGTCTGAGCCACTAGATATATGTCTGAGCCACTAGATGTGTGTTTGAGCCACTAAATGTGTGTCTGAGCCACAAGATGTGTGTCTGAGCCACAAGATGTGTGTCTGAGCCACAAGATGTGTGTCTGAGCCACTAGATGTGTGTCTGCGCCAATAGAGTTGTGTCTGAGTCAATAGATGTGTGCCTGAGTCAATAGATGAGTGTCTAAGCTACTAGATGTGTGTCTGAGCCACTAGATGTGTGTCTGAGCCACTAGATGTGTGTCTGTGCCAATAGATGTGTGTCTGAGCCATTAGATGTATGTCTGAGTCATTAGATGTGTGTCTGAGCCACTAGATGGGTGCCTGAGCTACCAGATGTGTGTCTGAGCTACTAGATGTGTGTCTGAGCCACTAGATGTGTGTTTGAGCTACTAGATGTGTGTCTGAGCCACTAGATGTGAGCCTGAGCTACTAGATGTGTGTCTGAGCCACTAGATGTGTGTCTGAGCCACTAGATGGGTGTCTGAGCTACCAGATGTGTGTCTCAGTCAATAGATGTGTGTCTGAGCCACTAGATGTGTGTCAGAGTCACTAGATGTGTGTCTGAGCCACTAGATGTGTGTCTAAGCCACTAGATGTGTGTCTGAGTCAATAGATGCGTGTCTGAGCCACTAGATGTGTGTCTGAGCCAATAAATGTGTGTCTAAGCCTCTAGATGTGTGTCTGATCCACTAGATGTGTGTCTGAGTCAATAGATGTGTGTCTGAGCCACTAGATGTCTGTCTGAGCCACTAGATGTGTGTCCGAGCCACTAGATGTGTGTCTGAGCCACTAGATGTGTGTCTGAGCCACTAGATGTGTGTCAGAGTCACTAGATGTGTGTCTGTGCAACTAGATGTGTGTCTGAGCCACTAGATGTGTGTTTGAGCCACTAGATGTGTGTCAGAGTCACTAGATGTGTGTCTGAGCCACTAGATGTGTGTCTGAGCCACTAGATGCGTAACATCAAAATCTTTGAGTAGCAGAAGGGCACCTGTCAAAGCCAATATCAAAGTGTATGAACCAATAGAGGGTATCGGGGTCACTAGATGTGTGTCTGATCCACTAGATGTGTGTCTGAACCACTAGATGTGTGTCTGAGCCTCAAAATGTGTGTCTGTGCCACTAGGTGTGTGTCTGAGCTACTAGATGTGTGTCTGAGCCATTAGATGTGTGTCTGAGCCACTAGATGCGTGTCTGAGCCACTAGATGTATGTCTGAGCCACTAGATATATGTCTGAGCCACTAGATGTGTGTTTGAGCCACTAAATGTGTGTCTGAGCAACAAGATGTGTGTCTGAGCCACAAGATGTGTGTCTGAGCCACAAGATGTGTGTCTGAGCCACTAGATGTGTGTCTGTGCCAATAGAGTTGTGTCTGAGTCAATAGATGTGTGTCTGAGTCAATAGATGAGTGTCTAAGCTACTAGATGTGTGTCTGAGCCACTAGATGTGTGTCTGAGCCACTAGATGTGTGTCTGTGCCAATAGATGTGTGTCTGCGCCAATAGATGTGTGTCTGAGTCAATAGATGTGTGTCTGAGTCAATAGATGTGTGTCTAAGCTAGTAGATGTGTGTCTGAGCCACTAGATGTGTGTATGTGCCACTGGATGTGTGTCTCAGCCAATAGATGTGTGTCTGAGCCAATAGATGTGTGTCTGAGCCAATAGATATGTGTCTCGGCTACTAGGTGTGTGTCTGAGCCACTAGATGTGTGTCTAAGCCACTAGATGTGTGTCTGAGTCAATAGATGGGTGTCTGAGCCACGAGATGTGTGTCTGAGCCAATAGATGTGTGTCTGAGCCACTAGATGTGTGTCTGAGCCACTAAATGTGTGTCTGAGCCACAAGATGTGTGTCTGACCCACAAGATGTGTGTCTGAGCCACAAGATGTGTCTCTGAGGCACAAGATGTGCGTCTGAGCCACTAGATGTGTGTCTGCGCCAATAGATGTGTGTTTGAGTCAATAGATGTGTGACTGAGTTAATAGATGTGTGTCTGCGCAACTAGATGTGTGTCTGAGCTACTAGATGTGTGTCTGAGCCACTAGATGTGTGTCTGAGCCAATAGATGTGTGTCTGAGCTACTAGATGTGTGTCTGAGCTACTAGATGTGTGTCTGAGCAACTAGATGTGTGTCTGAGCTACTAGATGTGTGTCAAAGCCACTAGATGTATGTCTGAGCTACTTGATGTGTGTCTAAGGCATTAGATGTGTGCCTAAGCCACGAAATATGTGTCTGACCCACTAGATGTGTGTCTACGGCATTAGATGTGTGCCTAAGCCACTAAATTTGTGCCTGAGCCACTAGATGTGTGTCTAAGCCACTAGATGTGTGTCTGAGCTACTAGATGTGTGTCTGAGCCACTAGATGTGTGTCTGAGTCAATAGATGTGTGTCTGAGCCACTAGATGTGTGTCTGAGCTACCAGATGTGTGTCTGAGCTACTAGATGTGTGTCTAAGCCACTAGATGTGTGTCTGAGCCAATAGATGTGTGTCTAAGCCTCTAGATGTGTGTCTGATCCACTAGATGTATGCCTGAGTCAATAGATGTGTGTCTGAGCTACTAGATGTGTGTCTGAGCCACTAGATGTGTGTCTGAGCTACTAGATGTGTGTCTGAGCCACTATATGTGTGTCTGAGCCACTAGATGGGTGTCTGAGCTACTAGATGTGTGTCTGAGCTACTAGATGTGTGTCTGAGCCACTAGATGTGTGTCTGAGTCATTAGATGTGTGTCTGAGCCACTAGATGTGTGTCTGAGCCACTAGATGTGTGTCTGAGCCACTATATATGTATCTGAGCCACTAGATGTGTGTCTGAGCCACTAGATGTGTGTCTGAGCCAATAAATGTGTGTCTAAGCCTCTAGATGTGTGTCTGAGCCAATAGATGTGTGTCTGAGCCACTAGATGTGTAACATCAAAACCTTTGAGTAGCAGAAGGGCACCTGTCAAAGCCAATATCAAAGTGTATGAACCAATAGAAGGTATCAGGGTAACTAGATGTGTGTCTGATCCACTAGATGTGTGTCTGCACCACTAGATGTGTGTCTGAGCCACAAAATATGTGTCTGTGCCACTAGGTGTGTGTCTGAGCTACTAGATGTGTGTCTGAGCCATTAGATGTGTGTCTGAGCCACTAGATGCGTGTCTGAGCCACTAGATGTATGTCTGAGCCACTAGATGTATGTCTGAGCCACAAGATGTGTGTCTGAGCCACTAGATGTGTGTCTGCGCCAATAGAGTTGTGTCTGAGTCAATAGATGTGTGTCTGAGTCAATAGATGAGTGTCTAAGCTACTAGATGTGTGTCTGAGCCACTAGATGTGTGTCTGAGCCACTAGATGTGTGTCTGCGCCAATAGATGTGTGTCTGAGTCAATAGATGTGTGTCTGAGTCAATAGATGTGTGTCTGAGCTACTAGATGTGTGTCTGAGCCACTAGATGTGTGTCTGAGCTACTAGATGTGTGTCTGAGCCACTAGATGTGTGTCTGAGCCACTAGATGGGTGTCTGAGCTACTAGATGTGTGTCTGCGCAACTAGATGTGTGTCTGAGCTACTAGATGTGTGTCTGAGCCACTAGATGTGTGTCTGAGCCAATAGATGTGTGTCTGAGCTACTAGATGTGTGTCTGAGCCACTAGATGTGTGTCTGAGCAACTAGATGTGTGTCTGAGCTACTAGATGTGTGTCAAAGCCACTAGATGTATGTCTAAGCTACTAGATGTGTGTCTAAGGCATTAGATGTGTGCCTAAGACACGAAATTTGTGTCAGAGCCACTAGATGTGTGTCTAAGGCATTAGATGTGTGTCTGAGCCACTAGATGGGTGTCTGAGCTACCAGATGTGTGTCTGAGCTAATAGATGTGAGTCTGAGCCACTAGATGAGTGTCCGAGCCAATAGATGTGTGTCTGAGCCACTAGATGTGTGTCTGAGCCACTAGATGTGTGTCAGAGTCACTAGATGTCTGTCTGAGCCACTAGATGTGTGTCTGAGCCACTAGATGTGTGTCTGAGCCACTAGATGTGTGTCAGAGTCACTAGATGTGTGTCTGAGCCACTAGATGTGTGTCTAAGCCACTAGATGTGTGTCTGAGTCAATAGATGCGTGTCTGAGCCACTAGATGTGTGTCTGAGCCAATAAATGTGTGTCTAAGCCTCTAGATGTGTGTCTGATCCACTAGATGTGTGTCTGAGTCAATATATGTGTGTCTGAGCCACTAGATGTCTGTCTGAGCCACTAGATGTGTGTCCGAGCCACTAGATGTGTGTCTGAGCCACTAGATGTGTGTCTGAGCCACTAGATGTGTGTCAGAGTCTCTAGATGTCTGTCTGAGCCACTAGATGTGTGTCTGAGCCACTAGATGTGTGTCTGAGCCACTAGATGTGTGTCAGAGTCACTAGATGTGTGTCTGAGCCAATAAATGTGTGTCTAAGCCTCTGGATGTGTGTCTGAGCCACTAGATGTGTGTCTGAGCCACTAGATGTGTAACATCAAAACCTTTGAGTAGCAGAAGGGCACCTGTCAAAGCCAATATCAAAGTGTATGACCAATAGAGGGTATCGGGGTCACTAGATGTGTGTCTGATCCACTAGATGTGTGTCTGAACCACTAGATGTGTGTCTGAACCACAAAATGTGTGTCTGCGCCACTAGGTGTGTGTCTGAGCTACTAGACGTGTGTCTGAGCCATTAGATGTGTGTCTGAGCCACTAGATGCGTGTCTGAGCCACTAGATGTATGTCTGAGCCACTAGATGTATGTCTGAGCCACTAGATGTGTGTTTGAGCCACTAAATGTGTGTCTGAGCCACAAGATGTGTGTCTGAGACACAAGATGTGTGTCTGAGCCACAAGATGTGTGTCTGAGCCACTAGATGTGTGTCTGCGCCAATAGTGTTGTGTCTGAGTCAATAGATGTGTGTCTGAGTCAATAGATGTGTGTCTAAGCTACTAGATGTGTGTCTGAGCCACTAGATGTATGTCTGAGCCACTAGATGTGTGTCTGAGCCACTAGATGTGTGTCTGCACCAATAGATGTGTGTCTGAGTCAATAGATGTGTGTCTGAGACAATAGATGTGTGTCTAAGCTAGTAGATGTGTGTCTGAGCCACTAGATGTGTGTCTGCGCCAATAGATGTGTGTCTGCGCCAATAGATGTGTGTCTGAGCCACTAGATGTGTGTCTGAGCCACTAAATGTGTGTCTGAGCCACAAGATGTGTGTCTGAGCCACACGATGTGTGTCTGAGCCAATAGATGTGTGTCTGAGTCAATAGATGTGTGTCTGAGTCAATAGATGTGTGTCTAAGCTAGTAGATGTGTGTCTGAGCCACTAGATGTGTGTCTGAGCCACTTGATGTGTGTCTCAGCCAATAGATGTGTGTCTTAGCCAATAGGTGTGTGTCTGAGCCAATAGATATGTGTCTCGGCTACTAGGTGTGTGTCTGAGCCACTAGATGTGTGTCTAAGCCACTAGATGTGTGTCTAAGCCACTAGATGTGTGTCTGAATCAATAGATGCGTGTCTGAGCCACTAGATGTATGTCTGAGCCACTAGATGTATGTCTGAGCCACGACATGTGTGTCTGAGCCACTAGATGTGTGTCTGAGCCACTAGATGTGTGTCTGAGCCACTAAATGTGTGTCTGAGCCACAAGATGTGTGTCTGAGCCACAAGATGTGTGTCTGAGCCACAAGATGTGTCTCTGAGGCACAAGATGTGTGTCTGAGCCACTAGATGTGTGTCTGCGCCAATAGATGTGTGTCTGAGTCAATAGATGTGTGTCTGAGTTAATAGATGTGTGTCTGCGCAACTAGATGTGTGTCTGAGCTACTAGATGTGTGTCTGAGCCACTAGATGTGTGTCTGAGCCAATAGATGTGTGTCTGAGCTACTAGATGTGTGTCTGAGCCACTAGATGTGTGTCTGAGCAACTAGATGTGTGTCTGAGCTACTAGATGTGTGTCGAAGCCACTAGATGTATGTCTAAGCTACTAGATGTGTGTCTAAGGCACTAGATGTGTGCCTAAGCCACTAAATTTGTGCCTGAGCCACTAGATGTGTGTCTAAGCCACTAGATGTGTGTCTGAGCCACTAGATGTGTGTCTGAGCCACTAGATGTCTGTCTGAGCCACTAGATGTGTGTCCGAGCCACTAGATGTGTGTCTGAGCCACTAGATGTGTGTCTGAGCCACTAGATGTGTGTCAGAGTCACTAGATGTGTGTCTGAGCCACTAGATGTGTGTCTGAGCCACCAGATGTGTGTCTGAGCCACTAGATGTGTATCTGAGCCACTAGATGTGTGTCTGAGCCACTAGATGTGTGTCTGAGCCAATAAATGTGTGTCTAAGCCTCTAGATGTGTGTCTGAGCCACTAGATGTGTGTCTGAGCCACTAGATGTGTAACATCAAAACCTTTGAGTAGGAGAAGGGCACCTGTCAAAGCCAATATCAAAGTGTATGAACCAATAGAGGGTATTGGGGTAACTAGATGTGTGTCTGAGCCACAAGATGTGTGTCTGAGCCACTAGATGTGTGTCTGCGCCAATAGAGTTGTGTCTGAGTCAATAGATGTGTGTCTGAGTCAATAGATGTGTGTCTAAGCTACTAGATGTGTGTCTGAGCCACTAGATGTATGTCTGAGCCACTAGATGTGTGTCTGAGCCACTAGATGTGTGTCTGCACCAATAGATGTGTGTCTGAGTCAATAGATGTGTGTCTGAGACAATAGATGTGTGTCTAAGCTAGTAGATGTGTGTCTGAGCCACTAGATGTGTGTCTGCGCCAATAGATGTGTGTCTGCGCCAATAGATGTGTGTCTGAGCCACTAGATGTGTGTCTGAGCCACTAAATGTGTGTCTGAGCCACAAGATGTGTGTCTGAGCCACACGATGTGTGTCTGAGCCAAAAGATGTGTCTCTGAGCCACTAGATGTGTGTCTGCGCCAATAGATGTGTGTCTGAGTCAATAGATGTGTGTCTGAGTCAATAGATGTGTGTCTAAGCTAGTAGATGTGTGTCTGAGCCACTAGATGTGTGTCTGAGCCACTGGATGTGTGTCTCAGCCAATAGATGTGTGTCTTAGCCAATAGGTGTGTGTCTGAGCCAATAGATATGTGTCTCGGCTACTAGGTGTGTGTCTGAGCCACTAGATGTGTGTCTAAGCCACAAGATGTGTGTCTGAGCCACAAGATGTGTGTCTGAGCCACAAGATGTGTCTCTGAGGCACAAGATGTGTGTCTGAGCCACTAGATGTGTGTCTGCGCCAATAGATGTGTGTCTGAGTCAATAGATGTGTGTCTGAGCTAATAGATGTGTGTCTGCGCAACTAGATGTGTGTCTGAGCTACTAGATGTGTGTCTGAGCCTCTAGATGTGTGTCTGAGCCAATAGATGTGTGTCTGAGCTACTAGATGTGTGTCTGAGCCACTAGATGTGTGTCCGAGCAACTAGATGTGTGTCTGAGCCACAAGATGTGTCTCTGAGGCACAAGATGTGTGTCTGAGCCACTAGATGTGTGTCTGCGCCAATAGATGTGTGTCTGAGTCAATAGATGTGTGTCTGAGTTAATAGATGTGTGTCTGCGCAACTAGATGTGTGTCTGAGCTACTAGATGTGTGTCTGAGCCACTAGATGTGTGTCTGAGCCAATAGATGTGTGTCTGAGCTACTAGATGTGTGTCTGAGCCACTAGATGTGTGTCTGAGTCAATAGATGTGTGTCTGAGCTACTAGATGTGTGTCTGAGCCACTAGATGTGTGTCTGAGCTACTAGATGTGTGTCTGAGCCACTAGATGTGTGTCTGAGCCACTAGATGGGTGTCTGAGCTACTAGATGTTTGTCTGAGCTACTAGATGTGTGTCTGAGAAACTAGATGTGTGTCTGAGTCATTAGATGTGTGTCTGAGCCACTAGATGTGTGTCCGAGACACTAGATGTGTGTCTGAGCCACTAGATGTGTGTCTGAGCCACTAGATGTGTGTCAGAGTCACTAGATGTGTGTCTGAGCCACTAGATGTGTGTCTGAGCCACTAGATGTGTGTCTGAGCCACTAGATGTGTATCTGAGCCACTAGATGTGTGTCTGAGCCACTAGATGTGTGTCTGAGCCAATAAATGTGTGTCTAAGCATCTAGATGTGTGTCTGAGCCACTAGATGTGTGTCTGAGCCACTAGATGTGTAACATCAAAACCTTTGAGTAGCAGAAGGGCACCTGTCAAAGCCAATATCAAAGTGTATGAACCAATACAGGGTATCTGGGCCACTAGATGTGTGTCTGAACCACTAGATGTGTGTCTGAGCCACAAAATGTGTGTCTGTGCCACTAGGTGTGTGTCTGAGCTACTAGATGTGTGTTTGAGCCATTAGATGTGTGTCTGAGCCACTAGATGCGTGTCTGAGCCACTAGATGTATGTCTGAGCCACTAGATGTATGTCTGAGCCACTAGATGTGTGTTTGAGCCACTAAATGTGTGTCTGAGCCACAAGATGTGTGTCTGAGCCACAAGATGTGTGTCTGAGCCACAAGATGTGTGTCTGCGCCAATAGAGTTGTGTCTGAGTCAATAGATGTGTGTCTGAGTCAATAGATGTGTGTCTAAGCTACTAGATGTGTGTCTGAACCATAGACGTCTGTCTGAGCCACTAGATGTGTGTCTGCGCCAATAGATGTGTGTCTGCGCCAATAGATGTGTGTCTGAGTCAATAGATGTGTGTCTGAGTCAATAGATGTGTGTCTGAGCCACTAGATGTGTGTCAGAGTCACTAGATGTGTGTCAGCGTCACTATATGTGTGTCTGAGCCACTAGATGTGTGTCTGAGCGACTAGATGTGTGTCTGAGCCACTAGATGTGTATCTGAGCCACTAGTTGTGTGTCTGAGCCACTAGATGTGTGTCTGAGCCAATAAATGTGTGTCTAAGCCTCTAGATGTGTGTCTGAGCCACTAGATGTGTGTCTGAGCCACTAGATGTGTAACATCAATACCTTTGAGTAGCAGAAGGGCACCTGTCAAAGCCAATATCAAAGTGTATGAACCAATAGAGGGTATCGGGGTCACTAGATGTGTGTCTGATCCACTAGATGTGTGTCTGAACCACTATATGTGTGTCTGAGCCACTAAATGTGTGTCTGAGCCACTAGATGTGTATCTGAGCCACTAGATGTGTGTCTGAGCCACTACATGTGTGTCTGAGCCAATATATGTGTGTCTGAGCCTCTATATGTGTGTCTGAGTCATAGATGTGTGTCTGAGTCACTAGATGTGTGTCTAAGCCACAAGATGTGTGTCTGATCCACAAGATGTGTGTCTGAGCCACAAGATGTGTCTCTGAGGCACAAGATGTGTGTCTGAGCCACAAAATGTGTGTCTGTGCCACTAGGTGTGTGTCTGAGCTACTAGATGTGTGTCTGAGCCATTAGATGTGTCTCTGAGCCACTAGATGCGTGTCTGAGCCACTAGATGTATGTCTGAGCCACTAGATGTATGTCTGAGCCACTAGATGTGTGTTTGAGCCACTAAATGTGTGTCTGATCCACAAGATGTGTGTCTGAGCCACAAGATGTGTGTCTGAGCCACAAGATGTGTGTCTGAGCCACTAGATGTGTGTCTGCGCCAATAGAGTTGTGTCTGAGTCAATAGATGTCTGTCTGAGTCAATAGATGAGTGTCTAAGCTACTAGATGTGTGTCTGAGCCACTAGATATGTGTCTGAGCCACTAGATGTGTGTCTGCGCCAATAGATGCGTGTCTGAGTCAATAGATGTGTGTCTGAGTCAATAGATGTGTGTCTGAGTCAATAGATGTGTGTCTAAGCTAGTAGATGTGTGTCTGAGCCACTAGATGTGTGTCTGAGCCACTGGATGTGTGTCTCAGCCAATAGATGTGTGTCTGAGCCAATAGATGTGTGTCTGAGCCAATAGATATGTGTCTCGGCTACTAGGTGTGTGTCTGAGCCACTAGATGTGTGTCTAAGCCACTAGATGTGTGTCTGAGTCAATAGATGCGTGTCTGAGCCACTAGATGTATGTCTGAGCCACTAGATGTATGTCTGAGCCACGAGATGTGTGTCTGAGCCACTAGATGTGTGTCTGAGCCACTAGATGTGTGTCTGAGCCACTAAATGTGTGTCTGAGCCACAAGATGTGTGTCTGAGCCTCAAGATGTGTGTCTGAGCCACAAGATGTGTCTCTGAGGCACAAGATGTGCGTCTGAGCCACTAGATGTGTGTCTGCGCCAATAGATGTGTGTTTGAGTCAATAGATGTGTGACTGAGTTAATAGATCTGTGTCTGCGCAACTAGATGTGTGTCTGAGCTACTAGATGTGTGTCTGAGCCACTAGATGTGTGTCTGAGCCAATAGATGTGTGTGTGAGCTACTAGATGTGTGTCTGAGCTACTAGATGTGTGTCTGAGCAACTAGATGTGTGTCTGAGCTACTAGATGTGTGTCAAAGCCACTAGATGTATGTCTAAGCTACTAGATGTGTGTCTAAGGCATTAGATGTGTGCCTAAGCCACGAAATTTGTGTCTGAGCCACTAGATGTGTGTCTAAGGCATTAGATGTGTGCCTAAGCCACTAAATTTGTGGCTGAGCCACTAGATGTGTGTCTAAGCCACTAGATATGTGTCTGAGCCAATAGATGTGTGTCCAAGCCTCTAGATGTGTGTCTGATCCACTAGATGTGTGCCCGAGTCAATAGATGTGTGTCTGAGCTACTAGATGTGTGTCTGAGCCACTAGATGTGTGTGTTGGATACTAGATGTGTGTCTGAGCCACTAGATTTGTGTCTGAGCCACTAGATGGGTGTCTGAGCTACTAGATGTGTGTCTGAGCTACTAGATGTGTGTCTGAGCCACTAGATGTGTGTCTGAGCTACCAGATGTGTCTCTGAGACACAAGATGTGCGTCTGAGCCACTAGATGTGTGTCTGCGCCAATAGATGTGTGTTTGAGTCAATAGATGTGTGACTGAGTTAATAGATGTGTGTCTGCGCAACTAGATGTGTGTCTGAGCTACTAGATGTGTGTCTGAGCCACTAGATGTGTGTCTGAGCCAATAGATGTGTGTCTGAGCTACTAGATGTGTGTCTGAGCTACTAGATGTGTGTCTGAGCAACTAGATGTGTGTCTGAGCTACTAGATGTGTGTCGAAGCCACTAGATGTATGTCTAAGCTACTAGATGTGTGTCTAAGGCATTAGATGTGTGCCTAAGCGACTAAATTTGTGCCTGAGCCACTAGATGTGTGTCTAAGCCACTAGATGTGTGTCTGAGCCACTAGATGTGTGTCTGAGCCACTAGATGTGTGTCTGCGCCAATAGATGTGTGTCTGAGTCAATAGATGTGTGTCTGAGTTAATAGATGTGTGTCTGCGCAACTAGATGTGTGTCTGAGCCACTAGATGTGTGTCTGAGCCACTAGATGTGTATCTGAACCACTAGATGTGTGTCAGGGTCACTAGATGTGTGTCTGAGCCACTAGATGTGTGTCTGAGCCACTTGATGTGTGTCTTAGCCACTAGATGTGTGTCTGAGCCACTAGATGTGTGTCTGAGCCAATAAATGTGTGTCTAAGCCTCTAGATGTGTGTCTGAGCCAATAGATGTGTGTCTGAGCCACTAGATGTGTAACACCAAAACCTTTGAGTAGCAGAAGGGCACCTGTCAAAGCCAATATCAAAGTGTATGAACCAATAGAGGGTATCGGGGTCACTAGATGTGTGTCTGATCCACTAGATGTGTGTCTGAACCACTAGATGTGTGTCTCAGCCACAAAATGTGTGTCTGTGCCACTAGGTGTGTGTCTGAGCTACTAGATGTGTGTCTGAGCCATTAGATGTGTGTCTGAGCCACTAGATGCGTGTCTGAGCCACTAGATGTATGTCTGAGCCACTAGATGTATGTCTGAGCCACTAGATGTGTGTTTGAGCCACTAAATGTGTGTCTGAGCCACAAGATGTGTGTCTGAGCCACAAGATGTGTGTCTGAGCCACTAGATGTGTGTCTGCGCCAATAGAGTTGTGTCTGAGTCAATAGATGTTTGTCTGCGCCAATAGATGTGTGTCTGAGTCAATAGATGTGTGTCTGAGTCAATAGATGTGTGTCTAAGCTAGTAGATGTGTGTCTGAGCCACTAGATGTGTGTCTGTGCCACTGGATGTGTGTCTCAGCCAATAGATGTGTGTCTGAGCCAATAGATGTGTGTCTGAGCCAATAGATATGTGTCTCGGCTACTAGGTGTGTGTCTGAGCCACTAGATGTGTGTCTAAGCCACTAGATGTGTGTCTGAGTCAATAGATGCGTGTCTGAGCCACTAGATGTATGTCTGAGCCACTAGATGTATGTCTGAGCCACGAGATGTGTGTCTGAGCCACTAGATGTGTGTCTGAGCCACTAGATGTGTGTCTGAGCCACTAAATGTGTGTCTGAGCCACAAGATGTGTGTCTGAGCCACAAGATGTGTCTCTGAGGCACAAGATGTGCATCTGAGCCACTAGATGTGTGTCTGGGCCAATAGATGTGTGTTTGAGTCAATAGATGTGTGACTGAGTTAATAGATGTGTGTCTGCGCAACTAGATGTGTGTCTGAGCTACTAGATGTGTGTCTGAGCCACTAGATGTGTGTCTGAGCCAATAGATGTGTGTCTGAGCTACTAGATGTGTGTCTGAGCTACTAGATGTGTATCTGAGCAACTAGATGTGTGTCTGAGCAACTAGATGTGTGTCTGAGCTACTAGATGTGTGTCAAAGCCACTAGATGTATGTCTAAGCTACTAGGTGTGTGTCTAAGGCATTAGATGTGTGCCTAAGCCACGAAATTTGTGTCTGAGCCACTAGATGTGTGTCTAAGGCATTAGATGTGTGCCTAAGCCACTAAATTTGTGCCTGAGCCACTAGATGTGTGTCTAAGCCACTAGATGTGTGTCTGAGCCACTAGATGTGTGTCTGAGCCACTAGATGTGTGTCTGAGCCACTAGATGTGTGTCTGAGCCACTAAATGTGTGTCTGAGCCACAAGATGTGTGTCTGAGCCACAAGATGTGTGTCTGAGCCACAAGATGTGTCTCTGAGGCACAAGATGTGCGTCTGAGCCACTAGATGTGTGTCTGCGCCATTAGATGTGTGTTTGAGTCAATAGATGTGTGACTGAGTTAATAGATGTGTGTCTGCGCAACTAGATGTGTGTCTGAGCTACTAGATGTGTGTCTGAGTCAATAGATGCGTGTCTGAGCCACTAGATGTGTGTCTGAGCCAATAAATGTGTGTCTAAGCCTCTAGATGTGTGTCTGATCCACTAGATGTGTGTCTGAGTCAATAGATGTGTGTCTGAGCCACTAGATGTCTGTCTGAGCCACTAGATGTGTGTCCGAGCCACTAGATGTGTGTCTGAGCCACTAGATGTGTGTCTGAGCCACTAGATGTGTGTCAGAGTCACTAGATGTCTGTCTGAGCCACTAGATGTGTGTCTGAGCCACTAGATGTGTGTCTGAGCCACTAGATGTGTGTCAGAGTCACTAGATGTGTGTCTGAGCCAATAAATGTGTGTCTAAGCCTCTGGATGTGTGTCTGAGCCACTAGATGTGTGTCTGAGCCACTAGATGTGTAACATCAAAACCTTTGAGTAGCAGAAGGGCACCTGTCAAAGCCAATATCAAAGTGTATGACCAATAGAGGGTATCGGGGTCACTAGATGTGTGTCTGATCCACTAGATGTGTGTCTGAACCACTAGATGTGTGTCTGAACCACAAAATGTGTGTCTGTGCCACTAGGTGTGTGTCTGAGCTACTAGATGTGTGTCTGAGCCATTAGATGTGTGTCTGAGCCACTAGATGCGTGTCTGAGCCACTAGATGTATGTCTGAGCCACTAGATGTATGTCTGAGCCACTAGATGTGTGTTTGAGCCACTAAATGTGTGTCTGAGCCACAAGATGTGTGTCTGAGACACAAGATGTGTGTCTGAGCCACAAGATGTGTGTCTGAGCCACTAGATGTGTGTCTGCGCCAATAGTGTTGTGTCTGAGTCAATAGATGTGTGTCTGAGCTACTAGATGTGTGTCTAAGCTACTAGATGTGTGTCTGAGCCACTAGATGTATGTCTGAGCCACTAGATGTGTGTATGTCTTAGCCACTAGATGTATGTCTCAGCCAATAGATGTGTGTCTGTGCCAATAGATGTGTGTCTGAGTCAATAGATGTGTGTCTGAGTCAATAGATGTGTGTCTAAGCTAGTAGATGTGTGTCTGAGCCACTAGATGTGTGTCTGAGCCACTGGATGTGTGTCTCAGCCAATAGATGTGTGTCTGAGCCAATATATGTGTGTCTGAGCCAATAGATATGTGTCTCGGCTACTAGGTGTGTGTCTGAGCCACTAGATGTGTGTCTAAGCCACTAGATGTGTGTCTGAATCAATAGATGCGTGTCTGAGCCACTAGATGTATGTCTGAGCCACTAGATGTATGTCTGAGCCACGAGATGTGTGTCTGAGCCACTAGATGTGTGTCTGAGCCACTAGATGTGTGTCTGAGCCACTAAATGTGTGTCTGAGCCACACGATGTGTGTCTGAGCCACAAGATGTGTGTCTGAGCTACAAGATGTGTCTCTGAGGCACAAGATGTGCGTCTGAGCCACTAGATGTGTGTCTGCGCCAATAGATGTGTGTCTGAGTCAATAGATGTGTGTCTGAGTTAGTAGATGTGTGTCTGCGCAACTAGATGTGTGTCTGAGCCACTAGATGTGTGTCTGAGCCACTAGATGTGTATCTGAGCCACTAGATGTGTGTCAGAGTCACTAGATGTGTGTCTGAGCCACTAGATGTGTGTCTGAGCCACTAGATGTGTGTCTTAGCCACTAGATGTGTGTCTGAGCCACTAGATGTGTGTCTGAGCCAATAAATGTGTGTCTAAGCCTCTAGATGTTTGTCTGATCCACTAGATGTGTGTCTGAGTCAATAGATGTGTGTCTGAGTCAATAGATGTGTGTCTGAGCCACTAGATGTCTGTCTGAGCCACTAGATGTGTGTCCGAGTCACTAGATGTGTGTCTGAGCCACTTGATGTGTGTCTGAGCCACTAGATGGGTGTCAGAGTCACTAGATGTGTGTCTGACCCACTAGATGTGTGTCTGAGCCACTAGATGTGTGTCTGAGCCACTAGATGTGTATCTGAGCCACTAGATGTGTGTCTGAGCCACTAGATGTTTGTCTGAGCCAATAAATGTGTGTCTAAGCCTCTAGATGTGTGTCTGAGCCACTAGATGTGTGTCTGAGCCACTAGATGTGTAACACCAAAACCTTTGAGTAGCAGAAGGGCACCTGTCAAAGCCAATATCAAAGTGTATGAACCAATAGAGGGTATCGGGGTCACTAGATGTGTGTCTGATCCACTAGATGTGTGTCTGAACCACTAGATGTGTGTCTGAGCCACAAAATGTGTGTCTGTGCCACTAGGTGTGTGTCTGAGCTACTAGATGTGTGTCTGAGCCATTAGATGTGTGTCTGAGCCACTAGATGCGTGTCTGAGCCACTAGATGTATGTCTGAGCCACTAGATGTATGTCTGAGCCACTAGATGTGTGTTTGAGCCACTAAATGTGTGTCTGAGCCACAAGATGTGTGTCTGAGCCACAAGATGTGTGTCTGAGCCACTAGATGTGTGTCTGCGCCAATAGAGTTGTGTCTGAGTCAATAGATGTGTGTCTGCGCCAATAGATGTGTGTCTGAGTCAATAGATGTGTGTCTGAGTCAATAGATGTGTGTCTAAGCTAGTAGATGTGTGTCTGAGCCACTAGATGTGTGTCTGTGCCACTAGATGTGTGTCTAAGCCACTAGATGTGTGTCTGAGTCAATAGATTCGTGTCTGAGCCACTAGATGTATGTCTGAGCCACTAGATGTATGTCTGAGCCACGAGATGTGTGTCTGAGCCAATAGATGTGTGTCTGAGCCAATAGATGTGTGTCTGAGCCAATAGATATGTGTCTCGGCTACTAGGTGTGTGTCTGAGCCACTAGATGTGTGTCTAAGCCACTAGATGTGTGTCTGAGTCAATAGATGCGTGTCTGAGCCACTAGATGTATGTCTGAGCCACTAGATGTATGTCTGAGCCACGAGATGTGTGTCTGAGCCACTAGATGTGTGTCTGAGCCACTAGATGTGTGTCTGAGCCACTAGATGTGTGTCTAAGCCACTAGATGTGTGTCTGAGTCAATAGATGCGTGTCTGAGCCACTAGATGTATGTCTGAGCCACTAGATGTATGTCTGAGCCACGAGATGTGTGTCTGAGCCACTAGATGTGCGTCTGAGCCACTAGATGTGTGTCTGCGCCAATAGATGTGTGTTTGAGTCAATAGATGTGTGACTGTG
>NW_003145990.1:0-21978 GCF_000003605.2 Saccoglossus kowalevskii | reverse complement strand
GAGAGTGGTTATTATAGTCACAGAGTGTGGTTATTGTAGTCACAGACTGGTTGTAGTAATGTCAGAGAGTGGTTGTAGTAATGGCAGAGAGTGGTTGTAGTAATGTCAGAGAGTGGTTGTAGTAATGTCAGAGACTGGTTGTAGTAATGGCAGAGACTGGTTGTAGTAATGGCAGAGACTGGTTGTAGTAATGTCAGAGACTGGTTGTAGTAATGTCAGAGAGTGGTTGTAGTAATGTCAGAGACTGGTTGTAGTAACGTCTGAGACTGGTTGTAGTAATGTCAGAGACTGGTTGTAGTAATGTCAGAGACTGGTTGTAGTAATGTCAGAGACTGGTTGTAGTAATGTCAGAGACTGGTTGCAGTAATGTCAGAGACTGGTTGTAGTAATGTCAGAGAGTGGTTGTAGTAATGTCAGAGACTGGTTGTAGTAATGGCAGAGAGTGGTTGTAGTAATGGCAGAGACTGGTTGTAGTAATGTCAGAGAGTGGTTGTAGTAATGTCAGAGACTGGTTGTAGTAATGTCAGAGACTGGTTGGAGTAATATCAGAGACTGGTTGTAGTAATGTCAGAGACTGGTTGTAGTAATGTCAGAGACTGGTTGTAGTAATGGCAGAGAGTGGTTGTAGTAATGGCAGAGACTGGTTGTAGTAATGTCAGAGACTGGTTGGAGTAATATCAGAGACTGGTTGTAGTAATGTCAGAGACTGGTTGTAGTAATGTCAGAGACTGGTTGTAGTAATGGCAGAGAGTGGTTGTAGTAATGGCAGAGACTGGTTGTAGTAATGTCAGAGAGTGGT
Organism: Saccoglossus kowalevskii; assembly: GCF_000003605.2. Lineage (NCBI taxonomy): Eukaryota > Metazoa > Hemichordata > Enteropneusta > Harrimaniidae > Saccoglossus > Saccoglossus kowalevskii. The sequence continues at coordinate 21,179 of NW_003145990.1, read as the reverse complement.
TGTAGTAATGTCAGAGAGTGGTTGTAGTAATGGCAGAGACTGGTTGTAGTAATGTCAGAGAGTAGTTGTAGTAATGTCAGAGAGTGGTTGTAGTAATGGCAGAGACTGGTTGTAGTAATGTCAGAGACTGGTTGTAGTAATGTCAGAGACTGGTTGTAGTAATGTCAGAGACTGGTTGGAGTAATATCAGAGACTGGTTGTAGTAATGTCAGAGACTGGTTGTACTAATGGCAGAGAGTGGTTGTAGTAATGTCAGAGACTGGTTGTAGTAAAGGCAGAGACTGGTTGTAGTAATGTCAGAGAGTGGTTGTAGTAATGACAGAGACTGGTTGTAGTAATGGCAGAGACTGGTTGTAGTAATGTCAGAGACTGGTTGTAGTAATGTCAGAGAGTGGTTGTAGTAATGTCAGAGACTGGTAGTAGTAAAGGCAGAGACTGGTTGTAGTAATGGCAGAGACTGGTTGTAGTAATGTCAGAGACTGGTTGTAGTAATGTCAGAGACTGGTTGTAGTAATGTCAGAGAGTGGTTGTAGTAATGTCAGAGACTAGTTGTAGTAAAGGCAGAGACTGGTTGTAGTAATGGCAGAAACTGGTTGTAGTAATGTCAGAGACTGGTTGTAGTATTGTGAGAGAGTGGTTGTAGTAATGTCAGAGACTGGTTGTAGTAACGTCAGAGACTGGTTGTAGTAATGTCAGAGACTGGTTGTAGTAATGTCAGAGACTGGTTGTAGTAATGTCAGAGACTGGTTGTAGTAATGTCAGAGACTGGTTGTAGTAATGTCAGAGACTGGTTGCAGTAATGTCAGAGACTGGTTGTAGTAATGTCAGAGAGTGGTTGTAGTAATGTCAGAGACTGGTTGTAGTAATGGCAGAGAGTGGTTGTAGTAATGGCAGAGACTGGTTGTAGTAATGTCAGAGAGTGGTTGTAGTAATGTCAGAGACTGGTTGTAGTAATGTCAGAGACTGGTTGGAGTAATATCAGAGACTGGTTGTAGTAATGTCAGAGACTGGTTGTAGTAATGTCAGAGACTGGTTGTAGTAATGGCAGAGAGTGGTTGTAGTAATGGCAGAGACTGGTTGTAGTAATGTCAGAGAGTGGTTGTAGTAATGTCAGAGAGTGGTTGTAGTAATGGCAGAGACTGGTTGTAGTAATGTCAGAGAGTGGTTGTAGTAATGTCAGAGACTGGTTGTAGTAAAGGCAGAGACTGGTTGTAGTAATGGCAGAGACTGGTTGTAGTAATGGCAGAGACTGGTTGTAGTAATGTCAGAGACTGGTTGTAGTAATGTAAGAGACTGGTTGTAGTAATGTCAGAGAGTGGTTGTAGTAATGTCAGAGACTAGTTGTAGTAAAGGCAGAGACTGGTTGTAGTAATGGCAGAAACTGGTTGTAGTAATGTCAGAGACTGGTTGTAGTATTGTCAGAGAGTGGTTGTAGTAATGTCAGAGACTGGTTGTAGTAATGTCAGAGACTGGTTGTAGTAACGTCAGAGACTGGTTGTAGTAATGTCAGAGACTGGTTGTAGTAATGTCAGAGACTGGTTGTAGTAATGTCAGAGACTGGTTGTAGTAATGTCAGAGACTGGTTGTAGTAATGTCAGAGAGTGGTTGTAGTAATGTCAGAGACTGGTTGTAGTAAAGGCAGAGACTGGTTGTAGTAATGGCAGAAACTGGTTGTAGTAATGGCAGAGACTGGTTGTAGTAATGTCAGAGACTGGTTGTAGTAATGTCAGAGACTGGTTGTAGTAATGTCAGAGAGTGGTTGTAGTAATGTCAGAGACTAGTTGTAGTAAAGGCAGAGACTGGTTGTAGTAATGGCAGAAACTGGTTGTAGTAATGTCAGAGACTGGTTGTAGTATTGTCAGAGAGTGGTTGTAGTAATGTCAGAGACTGGTTGTAGTAATGTCAGAGACTGGTTGTAGTAACGTCAGAGACTGGTTGTAGTAATGTCAGAGACTGGTTGTAGTAATGTCAGAGACTGGTTGTAGTAATGTCAGAGACTGGTTGTAGTAATGTCAGAGACTGGTTGTAGTAATGTCAGAGAGTGGTTGTAGTAATGTCAGAGACTGGTTGTAGTAATGGCAGACTGGTTGGAGTAATATCAGAGACTGGTTGGAGTAATGTCAGAGACTGGTTGTAGTAATGTCAGAGACTGGTTGCAGTAATGTCAGAGACTGGTTGTAGTAATGTCAGAGAGTGGTTGTAGTAATGTCAGAGACTGGTTGTAGTAATGTCAGAGACTGGTTGTAGTAATGGCAGAGACTGCTTGTAATTATGTCAGAGACTGGTTGTAGTAATGTAAGAGACTGGTTGTAGTAATGGCAGAAACTGGTTGTAGTAATGGCAGAGACTGGTTGTAGTAATGTCAGAGACTGGTTGTAGTAATGTCAGAGAGTGGTTGAAGTAATGTCAGAGACTGGTGTAGTAATGGCAGAGACTGGTTGTAGTAATGTGAGGGACTGGTTGTAGTAATGTCAGAGACTGGTTGTAGTAATGGCAGAGACTGGTTGCAGTAATGTCAGAGAGTGGTTGTAGTAATGTCAGAGAGTGGTTGTAGTAATGTCAGAGAGTGGTTGTAGTAATGTCAGAGACTGGTTGTAGTAATGTCAGAGACTGGTTGTAGTAATGTCAGAGACTGGTTGTAGTAATGTCAGAGACTGGTTGGAGTAATATCAAAGACTGGTTGTAGTAATGTCAGAGACTGGTTGTACTAATGGCAGAGAGTGGTTGTAGTAATGTCAGAGACTGGTTGTAGTAAAGGCAGAGACTGGTTGTAGTAATGTCAGAGAGTGGTTGTAGTAATGACAGAGACTGGTTGTAGTAATGGCAGAGACTGGTTGTAGTAATGTCAGAGACTGGTTGTAGTAATGTCAGAGAGTGGTTGTAGTAATGTCAGAGTCTGGTTGTAGTAAAGGCAGAGACTGGTTGTAGTAATGGCAGAAACTGGTTGTAGTAATGGCAGAGACTGGTTGTAGTAATGTCAGAGACTGGTTGTAGTAATGTCAGAGACTGGTTGTAGTAATGTCAGAGAGTGGTTGTAGTAATGGCAGAGACTGGTTGTAGTAATGTCAGAGAGTGGTTGTAGTAATGTCAGAGAGTGGTTGTAGTAATGTCAGAGACTGGTTGTAGTAATGTCAGAGACTGGTTGTAGTAATGTCAGAGAGTGGTTGTAGTAATGGCAGAGACTGGTTGTAGTAATGTCAGAGAGTGGTTGTAGTAATGTCAGAGAGTGGTTGTAGTAATGGCAGAGACTGGTTGTAGTAATGTCAGAGACTGGTTGTAGTAATGGCAGAGACTGGTTGTAGTAATGTCAGAGAGTGGTTGTAGTAATGTCAGAGAGTGGTTGTAGTAATGGCAGAGACTGGTTGTAGTAATGTCAGAGAGTGGTTGTAGTAATGTCAGAGAGTGGTTGTAGTAATGGCAGAGACTGGTTGTAGTAATGTCAGAGACTGGTTGTAGTAATGTCAGAGACTGGTTGTAGTAATGTCAGAGACTGGTTGGAGTAATATCAGAGACTGGTTGTAGTAATGTCAGAGACTGGTTGTACTAATGGCAGAGAGTGGTTGTAGTAATGTCAGAGACTGGTTGTAGTAAAGGCAGAGACTGGTTGTAGTAATGTCAGAGAGTGGTTGTAGTAATGACAGAGACTGGTTGTAGTAATGGCAGAGACTGGTTGTAGTAATGTCAGAGACTGGTTGTAGTAATGTCAGAGAGTGGTTGTAGTAATGTCAGAGACTGGTTGTAGTAAAGGCAGAGACTGGTTGTAGTAATGGCAGAGACTGGTTGTAGTAATGGCAGAGACTGGTTGTAGTAATGTCAGAGACTGGTTGTAGTAATGTCAGAGACTGGTTGTAGTAATGTCAGAGAGTGGTTGTAGTAATGTCAGAGACTAGTTGTAGTAAAGGCAGAGACTGGTTGTAGTAATGGCAGAAACTGGTTGTAGTAATGTCAGAGACTGGTTGTAGTATTGTCAGAGAGTGGTTGTAGTAATGTCAGAGACTGGTTGTAGTAACGTCAGAGACTGGTTGTAGTAATGTCAGAGACTGGTTGTAGTAATGTCAGAGACTGGTTGTAGTAATGTCAGAGACTGGTTGTAGTAATGTCAGAGAGTGGTTGTAGTAATGTCAGAGACTGGTTGTAGTAATGGCAGAGAGTGGTTGTAGTAATGTCAGAGACTGGTTGTAGTATTGTCAGAGAGTGGTTGTAGTAATGGCAGAGACTGGTTGTAGTAATGTCAGAGAGTGGTTGTAGTAATGTCAGAGAGTGGTTGTAGTAATGGCAGAGACTGGTTGTAGTAATGTCAGAGACTGGTTGTAGTAATGTCAGAGACTGGTTGTAGTAATGTCAGAGACTGGTTGGAGTAATATCAGAGACTGGTTGTAGTAATGTCAGAGACTGGTTGTACTAATGGCAGAGAGTGGTTGTAGTAATGTCAGAGACTGGTTGTAGTAAAGGCAGAGACTGGTTGTAGTAATGTCAGAGAGTGGTTGTAGTATGACAGAGACTGGTTGTAGTATGGCAGAAACTGGTTGTAGTAATGTCAGAGACTGGTTGTAGTAATGTCAGAGACTGGTTGTAGTAATGTCAGAGACTGGTTGTAGTAATGTCAGAGACTGGTTGTAGTAATGTCAGAGACTGGTTGTAGTAATGTCAGAGACTGGTTGTAGTAATGTCAGAGACTGGTTGTAGTAATGTCAGAGAGTGGTTGTAGTAATGTCAGAGAGTGGTTGTAGTAATGTCAGAGACTGGTTGTAGTAATGTCAGAGAGTGGTTGTAGTAATGTCAGAGACTGGTTGTAGTAATGTCAGAGACTGGTTGTAGTAATGTCAGAGAGTGGTTGTAGTAATGGCAGAGACTGGTTGTAATTATGTCAGAGACTGGTTGTAGTAATGTAAGAGACTGGTTGTAGTAATGGCAGAAACTGGTTGTAGTAATGGCAGAGACTGGTTGTAGTAATGTCAGAGACTGGTTGTAGTAATGTCAGAGAGTGGTTGTAGTAATGTCAGAGACTGGTTGTAGTAATGTCAGAGACTGGTTGTAATTATGTCAGAGACTGGTTGTAGTAATGTAATAGACTGTTTGTAGTAATGGCAGAAACTGGTTGTAGTAATGGCAGAGACTGGTTGTAGTAATGTCAGAGACTGGTTGTAGTAATGTCAGAGAGTGGTTGTAGTAATGACAGAGACTGGTTGTAGTAATGGCAGAGACTGGTTGTAGTAATGGGAGGGACTGGTTGTAGTAATGTCAGAGACTGGTTGTAGTAATGGCAGAGACTGGTTGTAGTAATGTCAGAGAGTGGTTGTAGTAATGTCAGAGAGTGGTTGTAGTAATGTCAGAGAGTGGTTGTAGTAATGTCAGAGACTGGTTGTAGTAATGTCAGAGACTGGTTGTAGTAATGTCAGAGACTGGTTGTAGTAATGTCAGAGACTGGTTGTAGTAATGTCAGAGACTGGTTGTAGTAATGTCAGAGACTGGTTGTAGTAATGTCAGAGAGTGGTTGTAGTAATGACAGAGACTGGTTGTAGTAATGGCAGAGACTGGTTGTAGTAATGTCAGAGACTGGTTGTAGTAATGTCAGAGAGTGGTTGTAGTAATGTCAGAGACTGGTTGTAGTAAAGGCAGAGACTGGTTGTAGTAATGGCAGAGACTGGTTGTAGTAATGGCAGAGACTGGTTGTAGTAATGTCAGAGACTGGTTGTAGTAATGTCAGAGACTGGTTGTAGTAATGTCAGAGAGTGGTTGTAGTAATGTCAGAGACTGGTTGTAGTAAAGGCAGAGACTGGTTGCAGTAATGGCAGAAACTGGTTGTAGTAATGTCAGAGACTGGTTGTAGTATTGTCAGAGAGTGGTTGTAGTAATGTCAGAGACTGGTTGTAGTAATGTCAGAGACTGGTTGTAGTAATGTCAGAGACTGGTTGTAGTAATGTCAGAGACTGGTTGGAGTAATGTCAGAGACTGGTTGTAGTAATGTCAGAGACTGGTTGTACTAATGGCAGAGAGTGGTTGTAGTAATGTCAGAGACTGGTTGTAGTAATGTCAGAGACTGGTTGTAGTAATGTCAGAGAGTGGTTGTAGTAATGACAGAGACTGGTTGTAGTAATGTCAGAGACTGGTTGTAGTAATGTCAGAGACTGGTTGTAGTAATGTCAGAGAGTGGTTGTAGTAATGTCAGAGACTGGTTGTAGTAATGGCAGAAACTGGTTGTAGTAATGGCAGAGACTGGTTGTAGTAATGTCAGAGACTGGTTGTAGTAATGTCAGAGACTGGTTGTAGTAATGTCAGAGACTGGTTGTAGTAATGTCAGAGACTGGTTGTAGTAATGTCAGAGACTGGTTGTAGTAATGTCAGAGACTGGTTGTAGTAATGTCAGAGACTGGTTGTAGTAATGTCAGAGACTGGTTGTAGTAATGTCAGAGACTGGTTGTAGTAATGTCAGAGACTGGTTGTAGTAATGTCAGAGACTGGTTGTAGTAATGTCAGAGACTGGTTGTAGTAATGTCAGAGAGTGGTTGTAGTAATGTCAGAGACTGGTTGTAGTAATGTCAGAGACTGGTTGTAGTAATGTCAGAGACTGGTTGTAGTAATGTCAGAGACTGGTTGTAGTAATGTCAGAGACTGGTTGTAGTAATGTCAGAGACTGGTTGTAGTAATGTCAGAGACTGGTTGTAGTAATGTCAGAGACTGGTTGTAGTAATGTCAGAGACTGGTTGTAGTAATGTCAGAGACTGGTTGTAGTAATGTCAGAGACTGGTTGTAGTAATGTCAGAGACTGGTTGTAGTAATGTCAGAGACTGGTTGTAGTAATGTCAGAGACTGGTTGTAGTAATGTCAGAGACTGGTTGTAGTAATGTCAGAGACTGGTTGTAGTAATGTCAGAGACTGGTTGTAGTAATGTCAGAGACTGGTTGTAGTAATGTCAGAGACTAGTTGTAGTAATGTCAGAGACTGGTTGTAGTAATGTCAGAGACTGGTTGTAGTAATGTCAGAGACTGGTTGTAGTAATGTCAGAGAGTGGTTGTAGTAATGTCAGAGACTGGTTGTAGTAACGTCAGAGACTGGTTGTAGTAATGTCAGAGACTGGTTGAAGTAATGTCAGAGACTGGTTGTAGTAATGTCAGAGACTGGTTGTAGTAATGTCAGAGACTGGTTGTAGTAATGTCAGAGACTGGTTGTAGTAATGTCAGAGACTGGTTGCAGTAATGTCAGAGACTGGTTGTAGTAATGTCAGAGACTGGTTGTAGTAATGTCAGAGAGTGGTTGTAGTAATGTCAGAGACTGGTTGTAGTAATGGCAGAGACTGGTTGTAGTAATGTCAGAGACTGGTTGTAGTAATGTCAGAGAGTGGTTGTAGTAATGTCAGAGTCTGGTTGTAGTAAAGGCAGAGACTGGTTGTAGTAATGTCAGAGACTGGTTGTAGTAATGTCAGAGACTGGTTGTAGTAATGTCAGAGACTGGTTGTAGTAATGTCAGAGACTGGTTGTAGTAATGTCAGAGAGTGGTTGTAGTAATGTCAGAGACTGGTTGTAGTAATGTCAGAGAGTGGTTGTAGTAATGTCAGAGAGTGGTTGTAGTAATGGCAGAGACTGGTTGTAGTAATGTCAGAGACTGGTTGTAGTAATGTCAGAGACTGGTTGTAGTAATGTCAGAGACTGGTTGTAGTAATGTCAGAGACTGGTTGTAGTAATGTCAGAGACTGGTTGTAGTAATGTCAGAGAGTGGTTGTAGTAATGGCAGAGACTGGTTGTAGTAATGTCAGAGACTGGTTGTAGTAATGTCAGAGACTGGTTGTAGTAATGTCAGAGACTGGTTGGAGTAATATCAGAGACTGGTTGTAGTAATGTCAGAGACTGGTTGTACTAATGGCAGAGAGTGGTTGTAGTAATGTCAGAGACTGGTTGTAGTAATGTCAGAGAGTGGTTGTAGTAATGTCAGAGAGTGGTTGTAGTAATGTCAGAGAGTGGTTGTAGTAATGTCAGAGACTGGTTGTAGTAATGTCAGAGAGTGGTTGTAGTAATGTCAGAGACTGGTTGTAGTAATGTCAGAGAGTGGTGTAGTAATGTCAGAGACTGGTTGTAGTAATGTCAGAGACTGGTTGGAGTAATATCAGAGACTGGTTGTAGTAATGTCAGAGACTGGTTGTACTAATGGCAGAGAGTGGTTGTAGTAATGTCAGAGACTGGTTGTAGTAAAGGCAGAGACTGGTTGTAGTAATGTCAGAGAGTGGTTGTAGTAATGACAGAGACTGGTTGTAGTAATGACAGAGACTGGTTGTAGTAATGTCAGAGACTGGTTGTAGTAATGTCAGAGAGTGGTTGTAGTAATGTCAGAGACTGGTTGTAGTAAAGGCAGAGACTGGTTGTAGTAATGGCAGAGACTGGTTGTAGTAATGTCAGAGACTGGTTGTAGTAATGTCAGAGACTGGTTGTAGTAATGTCAGAGAGTGGTTGTAGTAATGTCAGAGACTAGTTGTAGTAAAGGCAGAGACTGGTTGTAGTAATGGCAGAAACTGGTTGTAGTAATGTCAGAGACTGGTTGTAGTATTGTCAGAGAGTGGTTGTAGTAATGTCAGAGACTGGTTGTAGTAACGTCAGAGACTGGTTGTAGTAATGTCAGAGACTGGTTGAAGTAATGTCAGAGACTGGTTGTAGTAATGTCAGAGACTGGTTGTAGTAATGTCAGAGACTGGTTGTAGTAATGTCAGAGACTGGTTGTAGTAATGTCAGAGACTGGTTGCAGTAATGTCAGAGACTGGTTGTAGTAATGTCAGAGAGTGGTTGTAGTAATGTCAGAGACTGGTTGCAGTAATGGCAGAGAGTGGTTGTAGTAATGGCAGAGACTGGTTGTAGTAATGTCAGAGAGTGGTTGTAGTAATGTCAGAGACTGGTTGTAGTAATGTCAGAGACTGGTTGGAGTAATATCAGAGACTGGTTGTAGTAATGTCAGAGACTGGTTGTAGTAATGTCAGAGACTGGTTGTAGTAATGGCAGAGAGTGGTTGTAGTAATGGCAGAGACTGGTTGTAGTAATGTCAGAGAGTGGTTGTAGTAATGTCAGAGACTGTTTGTAGTAATGTCAGAGACTGGTTGTAGTAATGTCAGAGACTGGTTGTAGTAATGTCAGAGACTGGTTGCAGTAATGTCAGAGACTGGTTGTAGTAATGTCAGCGAGTGCTTGTAGTAATGTCAGAGACTGGTTGTAGTAATGGCAGAGAGTGGTTGTAGTAATGTCAGAGACTGGTTGTAGTATTGTCAGAGAGTGGTCGTAGTAATGGCAGAGACCGGTTGTAGTAATGTCAGAGACTGGTTGTAGTAATGTCAGAGACTGGTTGTAGTAATGTCAGAGAGTGGTTGTAGTAATGTCAGAGACTGGTTGTAGTAATGTCAGAGAGTGGTTGTAGTAATGGCAGAGACTGGTTGTAATTATGTCAGAGACTGGTTGTAGTAATGTAAGAGACTGGTTGTAGTAATGGCAGAGACTGGTTGTAGTAATGGCAGAGACTGGTTGTAGTAATGTCAGAGACTGGTTGTAGTAATGTCAGAGAGTGGTTGTAGTAATGTCAGAGACTGGTTGTAGTAATGTCAGAGACTGGTTGTAATTATGTCAGAGACTGGTTGTAGTAATGTAATAGACTGTTTGTAGTAATGGCAGAAACTGGTTGTAGTAATGGCAGAGACTGGTTGTAGTAATGTCAGAGACTGGTTGTAGTAATGTCAGAGAGTGGTTGTAGTAATGACAGAGACTGGTTGTAGTAATGGCAGAGACTGGTTGTAGTAATGGGAGGGACTGGTTGTAGTAATGTCAGAGACTGGTTGTAGTAATGGCAGAGACTGGTTGCAGTAATGTCAGAGAGTGGTTGTAGTAATGTCAGAGAGTGGTTGTAGTAATGTCAGAGAGTGGTTGTAGTAATGTCAGAGACTGGTTGTAGTAATGTCAGAGACTGGTTGTAGTAATGTCAGAGACTGGTTGGAGTAATATCAGAGACTGGTTGTAGTAATGTCAGAGACTGGTTGTACTAATGGCAGAGAGTGGTTGTACTAATGTCAGAGACTGGTTGTAGTAATGTCAGAGACTGGTTGTAGTAATGTCAGAGACTGGTTGGAGTAATATCAGAGACTGGTTGTAGCAATGTCAGAGACTGGTTGTAGTAATGGCAGACTGGTTGGAGTAATATCAGAGACTGGTTGTAGTAATGTCAGAGACTGGTTGTAGTAATGTCAGAGACTGGTTGTAGTAATGTCAGAGACTGGTTGTAGTAATGGCAGAGAGTGGTTGTAGTAATGGCAGAGACTGGTTGTAGTAATGTCAGAGAGTGGTTGTAGTAATGTCAGAGACTGGTTGTAGTAATGTCAGAGACTGGTTGGAGTAATATCAGAGACTGGTTGTAGTAATGTCAGAGACTGGTTGTAGTAATGTCAGAGACTGGTTGTAGTAATGGCAGAGAGTGGTTGTAGTAATGGCAGAGACTGGTTGTAGTAATGTCAGAGAGTGGTTGTAGTAATGTCAGAGAGTGGTTGTAGTAATGGCAGAGACTGGTTGTAGTAATGTCAGAGAGTGGTTGTAGTAATGTCAGAGAGTGGTTGTAGTAATGGCAGAGACTGGTTGTAGTAATGTCAGAGACTGGTTGTAGTAATGGCAGAGAGTGGTTGTAGTAATGTCAGAGAGTGGTTGTAGTAATGTCAGAGACTGGTTGTAGTAATGTCAGAGACTGGTTGGAGTAATATCAGAGACTGGTAGGAGTAATGTCAGAGACTGGTTGTAGTAATGTCAGAGACTGGTTGTAGTAATGGCAGAGAGTGGTGGTAGTAATGGCAGAGACTGGTTGTAGTAATGTCAGAGAGTGGTTGTAGTAATGTCAGAGAGTGGTTGTAGTAATGGCAGAGACTGGTTGTAGTAATGTCAGAGAGTGGTTGTAGTAATGTCAGAGAGTGGTTGTAGTAATGGCAGAGACTGGTTGTAGTAATGTCAGAGACTGGTTGTAGTAATGTCAGAGACTGGTTGTAGTAATGTCAGAGACTGGTTGGAGTAATATCAGAGACTGGTTGTAGTAATGTCAGAGACTGGTTGTACTAATGGCAGAGAGTGGTTGTAGTAATGTCAGAGACTGGTTGTAGTAAAGGCAGAGACTGGTTGTAGTAATGTCAGAGAGTGGTTGTAGTAATGACAGAGACTGGTTGTAGTAATCGCAGAGACTGGTTGTAGTAATGTCAGAGACTGGTTGTAGTAATGTCAGAGAGTGGTTGTAGTAATGTCAGAGACTGGTTGTAGTAATGTCAGAGACTGGTTGTAGTAATGTCAGAGACTGGTTGTAGTAATGTCAGAGAGTGGTTGTAGTAATGTCAGAGACTAGTTGTAGTAATGTCAGAGAGTGGTTGTAGTAATGTCAGAGAGTGGTTGTAGTAATGTCAGAGACTGGTTGTAGTAATGGCAGAGACTGGTTGTAGTAATGTCAGAGAGTGGTTGTAGTAATGTCAGAGAGTGGTTGTAGTAATGTCAGAGACTGGTTGTAGTAATGTCAGAGACTGGTTGTAGTAATGTCAGAGACTGGTTGTAGTAATGTCAGAGAGTGGTTGTAGTAATGTCAGAGAGTGGTTGTAGTAATGTCAGAGTGGTTGTAGTAATGTCAGAGACTGGTTGTAGTAATGTCAGAGACTGGTTGTACTAATGGCAGAGAGTGGTTGTACTAATGTCAGAGACTGGTTGTAGTAATGTCAGAGACTGGTTGTAGTAATGTCAGAGACTGGTTGGAGTAATGTCAGAGACTGGTTGTAGTAATGTCAGAGACTGGTTGTAGTAATGGCAGACTGGTTGGAGTAATATCAGAGACTGGTTGTAGTAATGTCAGAGACTGGTTGTAGTAATGTCAGAGACTGGTTGTAGTAATGGCAGAGAGTGGTTGTAGTAATGGCAGAGACTGGTTGTAGTAATGTCAGAGAGTGGTTGTAGTAATGTCAGAGACTGGTTGTAGTAATGTCAGAGACTGGTTGGAGTAATGTCAGAGACTGGTTGTAGTAATGTCAGAGACTGGTTGTAGTAATGTCAGAGACTGGTTGTAGTAATGGCAGAGAGTGGTTGTAGTAATGGCAGAGACTGGTTGTAGTAATGTCAGAGAGTGGTTGTAGTAATGTCAGAGAGTGGTTGTAGTAATGGCAGAGACTGGTTGTAGTAATGTCAGAGACTGGTTGTACTAATGGCAGAGAGTGGTTGTAGTAATGTCAGAGACTGGTTGTAGTAAAGGCAGAGACTGGTTGTAGTAATGTCAGAGAGTGGTTGTAGTAATGACAGAGACTGGTTGTAGTAATGGCAGAGACTGGTTGTAGTAATGTCAGAGACTGGTTGTAGTAATGTCAGAGAGTGGTTGTAGTAATGTCAGAGTCTGGTTGTAGTAAAGGCAGAGACTGGTTGTAGTAATGGCAGAAACTGGTTGTAGTAATGGCAGAGACTGGTTGTAGTAATGACAGAGACTGGTTGTAGTAATGTCAGAGACTGGTTGTAGTAATGTCAGAGAGTGGTTGTAGTAATGTCAGAGACTAGTTGTAGTAAAGGCAGAGACTGGTTGTAGTAATGGCAGAAACTGGTTGTAGTAATGTCAGAGACTGGTTGTAGTATTGTCAGAGAGTGGTTGTAGTAATGTCAGAGATTGGTTGTAGTAATGTCAGAGACTGGTTGTAGTAACGTCAGAGACTGGTTGTAGTAATGTCAGAGACTGGTTGTAGTAATGTCAGAGACTGGTTGTAGTAATGTCAGAGAGTGGTTGTAGTAATGTCAGAGACTGGTTGTAGTAATGCCAGAGACTGGTTGTAGTAATGTCAGAGACTGGTTGTAGTAATGTCAGAGACTGGTTGTAGTAATGTCAGAGAGTGGTTGTAGTAATGTCAGAGACTGGTTGTAGTAATGTCAGAGACTGGTTGTAGTAATGTCAGAGACTGGTTGTAGTAATGTCAGAGACTGGTTGTAGTAATGTCAGAGAGTGGTTGTAGTAATGGCAGAGACTGGTTGTAATTATGTCAGAGACTGGTTGTAGTAATGTAAGAGACTGGTTGTAGTAATGGCAGAAACTGGTTGTAGTAATGGCAGAGACTGGTTGTAGTAATGTCAGAGACTGGTTGTAGTAATGTCAGAGAGTGGTTGAAGTAATGTCAGAGACTGGTTGTAGTAATGTCAGAGACTGGTTGTACTTATGTCAGAGACTGGTTGTAGTAATGTAATAGACTGTTTGTAGTAATGGCAGAAACTGGTTGTAGTAATGGCAGAGACTGGTTGTAGTAATGTCAGAGACTGGTTGTAGTAATGTCAGAGAGTGGTTGTAGTAATGACAGAGACTGGTTGTAGTAATGGCAGAGACTGGTTGTAGTAATGGGAGGGACTGGTTGTAGTAATGTCAGAGACTGGTTGTAGTAATGGCAGAGACTGGTTGTAGTAATGTCAGAGAGTGGTTGTAGTAATGTCAGAGAGTGGTTGTAGTAATGTCAGAGAGTGGTTGTAGTAATGTCAGAGACTGGTTGTAGTAATGTCAGAGACTGGTTGTAGTAATATCAGAGACTGGTTGTAGTAATGTCAGAGACTGGTTGTAGTAATGTCAGAGACTGGTTGTAGTAATGTCAGAGACTGGTTGTAGTAATGTCAGAGAGTGGTTGTAGTAATGTCAGAGAGTGGTTGTAGTAATGTCAGAGACTGGTTGTAGTAATGTCAGAGAGTGGTTGTAGTAATGTCAGAGACTGGTTGTAGTAATGTCAGAGACTGGTTGTAGTAATGTCAGAGAGTGGTTGTAGTAATGGCAGAGACTGGTTGTAATTATGTCAGAGACTGGTTGTAGTAATGTAAGAGACTGGTTGTAGTAATGGCAGAAACTGGTTGTAGTAATGGCAGAGACTGGTTGTAGTAATGTCAGAGACTGGTTGTAGTAATGTCAGAGAGTGGTTGTAGTAATGTCAGAGACTGGTTGTAGTAATGTCAGAGACTGGTTGTAATTATGTCAGAGACTGGTTGTAGTAATGTAATAGACTGTTTGTAGTAATGGCAGAAACTGGTTGTAGTAATGGCAGAGACTGGTTGTAGTAATGTCAGAGACTGGTTGTAGTAATGTCAGAGAGTGGTTGTAGTAATGACAGAGACTGGTTGTAGTAATGGCAGAGACTGGTTGTAGTAATGGGAGGGACTGGTTGTAGTAATGTCAGAGACTGGTTGTAGTAATGGCAGAGACTGGTTGTAGTAATGTCAGAGAGTGGTTGTAGTAATGTCAGAGAGTGGTTGTAGTAATGTCAGAGACTGGTTGTAGTAATGGCAGACTGGTTGGAGTAATATCAGAGACTGGTTGTAGTAATGTCAGAGACTGGTTGTAGTAATGTCAGAGACTGGTTGTAGTAATGTCAGAGACTGGTTGTAGTAATGGCAGAGAGTGGTTGTAGTAATGGCAGAGAGTGGTTGTAGTAATGTCAGAGACTGGTTGTAGTAATGTCAGAGACTGGTTGGAGTAATATCAGAGACTGGTTGGAGTAATGTCAGAGACTGGTTGTAGTAATGTCAGAGACTGGTTGTAGTAATGGCAGACAGTGGGGGTAGTAATGGCAGACACTGTGTGTAGTAGTGTCAGACAGTGGTTGTAATAGTGTCAGACAGTGTTTGTAGTAGTGGCAGAGACTGTGTGTAGTAATGTCAGAGACTGGTTGTAGTAATGTCAGAGAGTGTGTTGTAGTAATGACAGAGACTGGTTGTAGTAATGGCAGAGACTGGTTGTAGTAATGTCAGAGAGTGGTTGTAGTAATGACAGAGACTGGTTGTAGTAATGGCAGAGACTGGTTGTAGTAATGTCAGAGACTGGTTGTAGTAATGTCAGAGAGTGGTTGTAGTAATGTCAGAGACTGGTTGTAGTAAAGGGAGAGACTGGTTGTAGTAATGGCAGAGACTGGTTGTAGTAATGTCAGAGACTGGTTGTAGTAATGTCAGAGACTGGTTGTAGTAATGTCAGAGAGTGGTTGTAGTAATGTCAGAGACTAGTTGTAGTAAAGGCAGAAACTGGTTGTAGTAATGGCAGAAACTGGTTGTAGTAATGTCAGAGAGTGGTTGTAGTATTGTCAGAGAGTGGTTGTAGTAATGTCAGAGACTGGTTGTAGTAACGTCAGAGACTGGTTGTAGTAATGTCAGAGACTGGTTGTAGTAATGTCAGAGACTGGTTGTAGTAATGTCAGAGACTGGTTGTAGTAATGTCAGAGACTGGTTGTAGTAATGTCAGAGACTGGTTGCAGTAATGTCAGAGACTGGTTGTAGTAATGTCAGAGAGTGGTTGTAGTAATGTCAGAGACTGGTTGCAGTAATGGCAGAGAGTGGTTGTAGTAATGGCAGAGACTGGTTGTAGTAATGTCAGAGAGTGGTTGTAGTAATGTCAGAGACTGGTTGTAGTAATGTCAGAGACTGGTTGGAGTAATATCAGAGACTGGTTGTAGTAATGTCAGAGACTGGTTGTAGTAATGTCAGAGAGTGGTTGTAGTAATGTCAGAGACTGGTTGTAGTAAAGGCAGAGACTGGTTGTAGTAATGTCAGAGAGTGGTTGTAGTAATGACAGAGACTGGTTGTAGTAATGGCAGAGACTGGTTGTAGTAATGTCAGAGACTGGTTGTAGTAATGTCAGAGAGTGGTTGTAGTAATGTCAGAGACTGGTTGTAGTAAAGGCAGAGACTGGTTGTAGTAATGGCAGAGACTGGTTGTAGTAATGGCAGAGACTGGTTGTAGTAATGTCAGAGACTGGTTGTAGTAATGTCAGAGACTGGTTGTAGTAATGTCAGAAAGTGGTTGTAGTAATGTCAGAGACTAGTTGTAGTAAAGGCAGAGACTGGTTGTAGTAATGGCAGAAACTGGTTGTAGTAATGTCAGAGACTGGTTGTAGTATTGTCAGAGAGTGGTTGTAGTAATGTCAGAGACTGGTTGTAGTAACGTCAGAGACTGGTTGTAGTAATGTCAGAGACTGGTTGTAGTAATGTCAGAGACTGGTTGTAGTAATGTCAGAGACTGGTTGTAGTAATGTCAGAGACTGGTTGTAGTAATGTCAGAGACTGGTTGTAGTAATGTCAGAGACTGGTTGGAGTAATATCAGAGACTGGTTGTAGTAATGTCAGAGACTGGTTGTACTAATGGCAGAGAGTGGTTGTAGTAATGTCAGAGACTGGTTGTAGTAACGTCAGAGACTGGTTGTAGTAATGTCAGAGACTGGTTGAAGTAATGTCAGAGACTGGTTGTAGTAATGTCAGAGACTGGTTGGAGTAATATCAGAGACTGGTTGTAGTAATGTCAGAGACTGCTTGTAGTAATGTCAGAGACTGGTTTGTAGTAATGTCAGAGACTGGTTGTAGTAATGTCAGAGAGTGGTTTGTAGTAATGTCAGAGAGTAGTTGTAGTAATGTCAGAGAGTGGTTGTAGTAATGGCAGAAACTGGTTGTAGTAATGTCAGAGACTGGTTGTAGTATTGTCAGAGAGTGGTTGTAGTAATGTCAGAGACTGGTTGTAGTAATGTCAGAGACTGGTTGTAGTAACGTCAGAGACTGGTTGTAGTAATGTCAGAGACTGGTTGTAGTAATGTCAGAGACTGGTTGTAGTAATGTCAGAGACTGGTTGTAGTAATGTCAGAGACTGGTTGTAGTAATGTCAGAGAGTGGTTGTAGTAATGTCAGAGACTGGTTGTAGTAATGGCAGACTGGTTGGAGTAATATCAGAGACTGGTTGGAGTAATGTCAGAGACTGGTTGTAGTAATGTCAGAGACTGGTTGTAGTAATGTCAGAGACTGGTTGTAGTAATGTCAGAGAGTGGTTGTAGTAATGTCAGAGACTGGTTGTAGTAATGTCAGAGAGTGGTTGTAGTAATGGCAGAGACTGGTTGTAATTATGTCAGAGACTGGTTGTAGTAATGTAAGAGACTGGTTGTAGTAATGGCAGAAACTGGTTGTAGTAATGGCAGAGACTGGTTGTAGTAATGTCAGAGACTGGTTGTAGTAATGTCAGAGAGTGGTTGTAGTAATGGCAGAGAGTGGTGTAGTAATGTCAGAGACTGGTTGTAGTAATGTCAGAGAGTGGTTGTAGTAATGTCAGAGAGTGGTTGTAGTAATGTCAGAGACTGGTTGTAGTAATGTCAGAGAGTGGTTGTAGTAATGTCAGAGAGTGGTTGTAGTAATGTCAGAGACTGGTTGTAGTAATGTCAGAGACTGGTTGTAGTAATGTCAGAGACTGGTTGTAGTAATGTCAGAGACTGGTTGTAGTAATGTCAGAGACTGGTTGTAGTAATGTCAGAGACTGGTTGTAGTAATGTCAGAGAGTGGTTGTAGTAATGTCAGAGACTGGTTGTAGTAAAGTCAGAGACTGGTTGTAGTAATGTCAGAGAGTGGTTGTAGTAATGACAGAGACTGGTTGTAGTAATGGCAGAGACTGGTTGTAGTAATGTCAGAGAGTGGTTGTAGTAATGTCAGAGACTGGTTGTAGTAATGTCAGAGAGTGGTTGTAGTAATGTCAGAGACTGGTTGTAGTAATGGCAGAGAGTGGTTGTAGTAATGTCAGAGACTGGTTGTAGTAAAGGCAGAGACTGGTTGTAGTAATGTCAGAGAGTGGTTGTAGTAATGACAGAGACTGGTTGTAGTAATGGCAGAGACTGGTTGTAGTAATGTCAGAGACTGGTTGTAGTAATGTCAGAGAGTGGTTGTAGTAAAGGCAGAGACTGGTTGTAGTAATGGCAGAAACTGGTTGTAGTAATGGCAGAGACTGGTTGTAGTAATGTCAGAGACTGGTTGTAGTAATGTCAGAGACTGGTTGTAGTAATGTCAGAGAGTGGTTGTAGTAATGGCAGAGACTGGTTGTAGTAATGTCAGAGAGTGGTTGTAGTAATGTCAGAGAGTGGTTGTAGTAATGGCAGAGACTGGTTGTAGTAATGTCAGAGACTGGTTGTAGTAATGTCAGAGACTGGTTGTAGTAATGTCAGAGACTGGTTGGAGTAATATCAGAGACTGGTTGTAGTAATGTCAGAGACTGGTTGTACTAATGGCAGAGAGTGGTTGTAGTAATGTCAGAGACTGGTTGTAGTAAAGGCAGAGACTGGTTGTAGTAATGTCAGAGAGTGGTTGTAGTAATGACAGAGACTGGTTGTAGTAATGGCAGAGACTGGTTGTAGTAATGTCAGAGACTGGTTGTAGTAATGTCAGAGAGTGGTTGTAGTAATGTCAGAGACTGGTTGTAGTAAAGGCAGAGACTGGTTGTAGTAATGGCAGAAACTGGTTGTAGTAATGGCAGAGACTGGTTGTAGTAATGTCAGAGACTGGTTGTAGTAATGTCAGAGACTGGTTGTAGTAATGTCAGAGAGTGGTTGTAGTAATGTCAGAGACTAGTTGTAGTAAAGGCAGAGACTGGTTGTAGTAATGGCAGAAACTGGTTGTAGTAATGTCAGAGACTGGTTGTAGTATTGTCAGAGAGTGGTTGTAGTAATGTCAGAGACTGGTTGTAGTAATGTCAGAGACTGGTTGTAGTAACGTCAGAGACTGGTTGTAGTAATGTCAGAGACTGGTTGTAGTAATGTCAGAGACTGGTTGTAGTAATGTCAGAGACTGGTTGTAGTAATGTCAGAGACTGGTTGTAGTAATGTCAGAGAGTGGTTGTAGTAATGTCAGAGACTGGTTGTAGTAATGTCAGAGACTGGTTGTACTAATGGCAGAGAGTGGTTGTAGTAATGTCAGAGACTGGTTGTAGTAAAGGCAGAGACTGGTTGTAGTAATGTCAGAGAGTGGTTGTAGTAATGACAGAGACTGGTTGTAGTAATGGCAGAGACTGGTTGTAGTAATGTCAGAGACTGGTTGTAGTAATGTCAGAGAGTGGTTGTAGTAATGTCAGAGTCTGGTTGTAGTAAAGGCAGAGACTGGTTGTAGTAATGGCAGAAACTGGTTGTAGTAATGGCAGAGACTGGTTGTAGTAATGTCAGAGACTGGTTGTAGTAATGTCAGAGACTGGTTGTAGTAATGTCAGAGAGTGGTTGTAGTAATGGCAGAGACTGGTTGTAGTAATGTCAGAGAGTGGTTGTAGTAATGTCAGAGAGTGGTTGTAGTAATGGCAGAGACTGGTTGTAGTAATGTCAGAGACTGGTTGTAGTAATGTCAGAGACTGGTTGTAGTAATGTCAGAGACTGGTTGGAGTAATATCAGAGACTGGTTGTAGTAATGTCAGAGACTGGTTGTACTAATGGCAGAGAGTGGTTGTAGTAATGTCAGAGACTGGTTGTAGTAAAGGCAGAGACTGGTTGTAGTAATGTCAGAGAGTGGTTGTAGTAATGACAGAGACTGGTTGTAGTAATGGCAGAGACTGGTTGTAGTAATGTCAGAGACTGGTTGTAGTAATGTCAGAGAGTGGTTGTAGTAATGTCAGAGACTGGTTGTAGTAAAGGCAGAGACTGGTTGTAGTAATGGCAGAAACTGGTTGTAGTAATGGCAGAGACTGGTTGTAGTAATGTCAGAGACTGGTTGTAGTAATGTCAGAGACTGGTTGTAGTAATGTCAGAGAGTGGTTGTAGTAATGTCAGAGACTAGTTGTAGTAAAGGCAGAGACTGGTTGTAGTAATGGCAGAAACTGGTTGTAGTAATGTCAGAGACTGGTTGTAGTATTGTCAGAGAGTGGTTGTAGTAATGTCAGAGACTGGTTGTAGTAAAGGCAGAGACTGGTTGTAGTAATGGCAGAGACTGGTTGTAGTAATGGCAGAGACTGGTTGTAGTAATGTCAGAGACTGGTTGTAGTAATGTCAGAGACTGGTTGTAGTAATGTCAGAGAGTGGTTGTAGTAATGTCACAGACTGGTTGTAGTAATGGCAGAGAGTGGTTGTAGTAATGTCAGAGACTGGTTGTATTATTGTCAGAGAGTGGTTGTATTAATGGCACAGACTGGTTGTAGTAATGTCAGAGAGTGGTTGTAGTAATGTCAGAGAGTGGTTGTAGTAATGGCAGAGACTGGTTGTATTAATGTCAGAGACTGGTTGTAGTAATGTCAGAGACTGGTTGTAGTAATGTCAGAGACTGGTTGGAGTAATATCAGAGACTGGTTGTAGTAATGTCAGAGACTGGTTGTACTAATGGCAGAGAGTGGTTGTAGTAATGTCAGAGACTGGTTGTAGTAATGTCAGAGACTGGTTGTAGTAATGTCAGAGACTGGTTGTAGTAATGTCAGAGACTGGTTGTAGTAATGTCAGAGACTGGTTGTAGTAATGTCAGAGACTGGTTGTAGTAATGCCAGAGACTGGTTGTAGTAATGTCAGAGACTGGTTGTAGTAATGTCAGAGACTGGTTGTAGTAATGTCAGAGAGTGGTTGTAGTAATGTCAGAGAGTGGTTGTAGTAATGGCAGAGACTGGTTGTAATTATGTCAGAGACTGGTTGTAGTAATGTAAGAGACTGGTTGTAGTAATTGCAGAAACTGGTTGTAGTAATGGCAGAGACTGGTTGTAGTAATGTCAGAGACTGGTTGTAGTAATGTCAGAGAGTGGTTGTAGTAATGTCAGACTGGTTGTAGTAATGTCAGAGACTGGTTGTAATTATGTAATAGACTGGTTGTAGTAATGTAATAGACTGTTTGTAGTAATGGCAGAAACTGGTTGTAGTAATGGCATAGACTGGTTGTAGTAATGTCAGAGACTGGTTGTAGTAATGTCAGAGAGTGGTTGTAGTAATGACAGAGACTGGTTGTAGTAATGGCAGAGACTGGTTGTAGTAATGGGAGGGACTGGTTGTAGTAATGTCAGAGACTGGTTGTAGTAATGGCAGAGACTGGTTGTAGTAATGTAAGAGAGTGGTTGTAGTAATGTCAGAGAGTGGTTGTAGTAATGTCAGAGACTGGTTGTAGTAATGTCAGAGACTGGTCGTAGTAATGTCAGAGACTGGTCGGAGTAATATCAGAGACTGGTTGTAGTAATGTCAGAGACTGGTTGTACTAATGGCAGAGAGTGGTTGTAGTAATGGCAGAGACTGGTTGTAGTAATGTCAGAGACTGGTTGTAGTAATGGGAGGGACTGGTTGTAGTAATGTCAGAGAGTGGTTGTAGTAATGTCAGAGAGTGGTTGTAGTAATGGCAGAGACTGGTTGTAGTAATGTCACAGAGTGGTTGTAGTAATGTCAGACAGTGGTTGTAGTAATGGCACAGACTGGTTGTAGTAATGTCAGAGACTGGTTGTAGTAAT
>NW_003145864.1:0-18481 GCF_000003605.2 Saccoglossus kowalevskii | reverse complement strand
ATATGGATGACTGTGACTCTGTGCATGCTGTATGAATGTTTGTGACTCTATGCATGCTGTATGAATGATTGTGACTCTATGCATGTTGTATGAATGATTGTGGAGCGCTGTATGCTGTATGAATGATTGTGGAGCACTGCATGCTGTATGAATGATTGTGACACGCTGCATGCTGTATGAATGATTGTAGCACGCTGCATGCTGTATGAATGATTGTGGAGCACTGCATGCTGTATTAATGATTGTAGCGCGCTGCATGCTGTATGAATGATTGTGGAGCGCTGCATGCTGTATGAATGATTGTGACTCTATGCATGCTGTATGAATGATTGTGGAGCACTGCATGCTGTATGAATGATTGTGACTCTCTAGATGCTGTATGAATGATTGTGGCTCTCTGAATGCTGTATTAATGATTATGGCGCGCTGCATGCCACATGAATGATTGTAGCGTGCTGCGTGCTGTATTAATAATTGTGACGTGCTGCATGCTGTATGGATGACTGTGACTCTGTGCATGCTGTATGAATGTTTTGGCTCTCTGTATGCCGTGTGAATTATTGTGACGTGCCGCATGCTGGATGAATGATTGTAGCGTGCTGCATGCTGTATGAATGATTGTGACGCGCCGCATGCTGTATGAATGATTGTAGCGTGCTGCATGCTGTATGAATGATTGTGACTCTATGCATGCTGTATGAATGTTGTGGCTCTCTGCATGCCGTGTGAATGATTGTGACGCGCCACATGGTGGATGAATGATTGTAGCGCGCTGCATACTGTATGAATGATTGTGACTCTATGCATGCTGTATGCATGTTGTGGCTCTCTGCATGCCATGTGAATGATTGTGACGTGCCGCATGCTGTATGAATGATTGTGACGCGCTGCATGCTGTATGAATGATTGTGGAGCGCTGCATGCTGTATGAATGATTGTGACTCTCTAGATGCTGTATGAATGATTGTGGCTCTCTGAATGCTGTATTAATGATTATGGCGCGCTGCATGCCACATGAATGATTGTAGCGTGCTGCGTGCCTGTATTAATAATTGTGACGTGCTGCATGCTGTATGGATGACTGTGACTCTGTGCATGCTGTATGAATGTTTTGGCTCTCTGTATGCCGTGTGAATTATTGTGACGTGCCGCATGCTGGATGAATGATTGTAGCGCGCTGCATGCTGTATGAATGATTGTGACGCGCCGCATGCTGTATGAATGATTGTAGCGTGCTGCATGCTGTATGAATGATTGTGACTCTATGCATGCTGTATGAATGTTGTGGCTCTCTGCATGCCGTGTGAATGATTGTGACGCGCCACATGGTGGATGAATGATTGTAGCGCGCTGCATACTGTATGAATGATTGTGACTATATGCATGCTGTATGCATGTTGTGGCTCTCTGCATGCCATGTGAATGATTGTGACGCGCCGCATGCTGTATGAATGATTGTGACGCGCTGCATGCTGTATGAATGATTGTGGAGCGCTGCATGCTGTATGAATGATTGTAGCACGCTGCATGCTGTATGAATGATTGTGACTCTCTGCATGCTGTATGAAGGTTTTGGCTCTCTGCATGTTGTATGAATGATTGTACCGCTCTACATGCTGTATGAATGATTGTGGCGCGCTGCATGCTGTATGAATGATTGTAGTGCGCTGCATGCTGTATGAATGATTGTAGCGCGCTGCATGCTGGATGAATGATTGTAGTGCACTGCATGCTGTATGAATGATTGTGACGCGCTGCATGCTGTATGAATGATTGATTGTAGTGCGCTGCATGCTGTATGAATGATTGTAGCGCGCTGCATGCTGTATGAATGATTGTAGTGCGCTGCATGCTGTATGAATGATTGTAGTGCACTGCATGCTGTATGAATGATTGTAGCGTGCTGCATGTTGTATGAATGATTGTAGCACTCTACATGCTGTATGAATGATTGTGGCGCGCCGCATGCTGTATGAATGATTGTAGTTTGCTGCATGCTGTATGAATGATTGTACTGTGCTGTATGCTGTATGAATGATTGTAGCGCGCTGCATGCTGTATGAATGATTGTTGCGCGCTGCATGCTGTTTGAATGATTGTGGCGCGCTGCATGCTGTATGATTGATTGTGACTCTATGCATGCTGTATGGATGATTGTGACGCGCTGCATGCTGTATGAATGATTGTGGAGCGCTGCATGCTGAATGAATGATTGTAGCGCACTGCATGCTGTATGAATGATTTTGGAGCGCTGCATGCTGTATGAATGATTGTGACTCTATGCATGCAGTATGAATGATTGTGGAGCACTGCATGCTGTATGAATGATTGTGACGCGCTGCATGCTGTATGAATGATTGTAGCACGCTGCATGCTGTATGAATGATTGTGGAGCGCTGCATGCTGTATGAATGATTGTAGCGCACTGCATGCTGTATGAATGGTTGTGACTCTCTGCATGCTGTATGAAGGTTGTGGCTCTCTGCATGTTGTATGAATGATTGTACCGCTCTACATGCTGTATGAATGATTGTGGCGCGCTGCATGCTGTATGAATGATAGTAGTGCGCTGCATGCTGTATGAATGATTGTAGCGCGCTGCATGCTGTATGAATGATTGTAGTGCACTGCATGCTGTATGAATGATTGTGACGCGCTG
This sequence comes from Saccoglossus kowalevskii, assembly GCF_000003605.2. Lineage (NCBI taxonomy): Eukaryota > Metazoa > Hemichordata > Enteropneusta > Harrimaniidae > Saccoglossus > Saccoglossus kowalevskii. The sequence continues at coordinate 15,822 of NW_003145864.1, read as the reverse complement.
CATGCTGTATGAATGATTGTAGTGCGCTGCATGCTGTATGAATGATTGTAGCGCGCTGCATGCTGTATGAATGCTTGTAGTGCACTGCATGCTGTATGAATGATTGTAGTGCGCTGCATGCTGTATGAATGATTGTAGCGCGCTGCATGTTGTATGAATGATTGTAGTGCTCTACATGCTGTATGAATGATTGTGGCGCGCCGCATGCTGTATGAATGATTGTAGTTTGCTGCATGCTGTATGAATGATTGTACTGTGCTGCATGCTGTATGAATGATTGTAGCGCGCTGCATGCTGTATGAATGATTGTTGCGCGCTGCATGCTGTATGAATGATTGTGGCGTGCTGCATGCTGTATGATTGATTGTGACTCTATGCATGCTGTATGGATGATTGTGACGCGCTGCATGCTGTATGAATGATTGTGGAGCACTGCATGCTGAATGAATGATTGTAGCGCGCTGCATGCTGTATGAATGATTGTGGAGCGCTGCATGCTGTATGAATGATTGTGACTCTCTGCATGCTGTATGAATGATTGTGATTCTATGCATGCTGTATGAATGATTGTGACTCTATGCATGCTGTATGAATGATTGTGACTCTATGCATGCTGTATGAATGATTGTGGTGCGCTGCATCATGTATGAATGATTGTAGCGCACTGCATACTGTATGAATGATTGTGACTCTATGCATGTTGTATGAATGATTGTGGCACGCTGCATGCTGTAAGAATGATTGTGGCGCGCTGCATGCTGTATGAATGATTGTGACTCTATGCATGCTGTATGAATGATTGTGGCATGATGCATGCTGTATAAATGATTGTAGCCTGCTGCATGCTGTATGAATGATTGTAGCGCGCTGCATGCTGTATGAATTATTGTGGCTCTCTGCATGCTGTATGAATGTTGTGGCTCTCCACATGCTGTATGAATGATTGTAGCGTGTTGCATGCTGTGTGAATGACTGTGACGCGCCACATGCTGTATGAATGATTGTGGAGCGCTGCATGCTGTATGAATGATTGTAGCCTGCTGCAGGCTGTATGAATGATTGTAGCGCGCTGCATGCTGTATGAATTATTGTGGCTCTCTGCATGCTGTATGAATGATTGTGATACGCTGCATGCTGTATGAATGATTGTGACGCGCTGCATGCTGTATGAATGATTGTAGCGCGCTGCATGCTGTATGAATGATTGTGACGCGCTGCATGCTGTATGAATGATTGGGGCTCTCTGCATGCTGTATGAATGATTGTGACTCTATGCATGCTGTGTGAATGATTGTGACTCTATACATGCCGTGTGAATGATTGTGACGCGCCACATGCTGTATGAATGATTGTGACGCGCTGCATGCTGTATGAATGATTGTGGCTCTCTGCATGCTGTATGAATGATTGTGACTCTATGCATGCTGTATGAATGATTGTGACTCTATGCATGTTGTATGAATGATTGTGGCTCTCTGCATGCTGTATGAATGATTGTGACTCTATGCATGCTGTATGAATGATTGGACTCTATGCATGCTGTATGAATGATTGTGGCTCTCTGCATGCTGTATGAAAGATTGTGACGCGCTGCATGCTGTATGAATGATTGTGGATCGCTGCATGCTGTATGAATGATTGTAGCGTGCTGCATGCTGTATGAATGATTGTAGCGCGCTGCATGCTGTATGAATGATTGTGGATCGCTGTATGCTGTATGAATGTTGTGGCTCTCTGCATGCTGTATGAATGATTGTAGCATGCTGCATGCTGTATGAATGATTGTGACACTATGCATGCCGTGTGAATGATTGTGACGCGCCACATGCTGTATGAATGATTGTGACGCGCTGCATGCTGTATGAATGAATGTGGATCGCTGCATGCTGTATGCATGATTGTGACTCTATGCATGCTGTATGAATGATTGTGACTCTATGCATGCTGTATGAATGATTGTGACTCTATGCATGTTTTATGAATGATTGTGGCTCTCTGCATGCTGTATGAATGATTGTGACTCTATGCATGCTGTATGAATGATTGTGACTCTATGCATGCCGTGTGAATAATTGCGACGCGCCACATGCTGTATGAGTGATTGTGACGCGCTGCATGCTGTATGAATGATTGTGGCTCTCTGCATGCTGTATGAATGATTGTGACTCTATGCATGCTGTATGAATGATTGTGACTCTATGCATGTTGTATGAATGATTGTGGCTCTCTGCATGCTGTATGAATGATTGTGACTCTATGCATGCTGTATGAATGATTGTGACTCTATGCATGCTGTATGAATGATTGTGGCTCTCTGCATGCTGTATGAAAGATTGTGACGCGCTGCGTGCTGTATGAATGATTGTGGATCGCTGCATGCTGTATGAATGATTGTAGCGTGCTGCATGCTGTATGAATGATTGTAGCGCGCTGCATGCTGTATGAATGTTGTGGCTCTCTGCATGCTGTATAAATGATTGGAGCATGCTGCATGCTGTATGAATAATTGTGACTCTATGCATGCCGTGTGAATGATTGTGACGCGCCACATGCTGTATGAATGATTGTGACGCGCTGCATGCTGTATGAATGATTGTGGATCGCTGTATGCTGTATGAATGATTGTGGCTCTCTGCATGCTGTATGAATGAGTGTGACTCTATGCATGCTGTATGAATGATTGTGGCATGCTGCATGCTGTATAAATGATTGTAGCCTGCTGCATGCTGTATGAATGATTGTAGCGCGCTGCATGCTGTACGAATTATTGTGGCTCTCTGCATGCTGTATGAATGTTGTGGCTCTCCACATGCTGTATGAATGATTGTAGCGTGTTGCATGCTGTGTAAATGACTGTGACGTGCCACATGCTGTATGAATGATTGTGGAGCGCTGCATGCTGTATGAATGATTGTAGCCTGCTGCAGGCTGTATGAATGATTGTAGCGCGCTGAATGCTGCATAAATTATTGTGGCTCTCTGCATGCTGTATGAATGATTGTGATACGCTGCATGCTGTATGAATGATTGTGACGCGCTGCATGCTGTATGAATGATTGTAGCGCGCTGCATGCTGTATGAATGATTGTGACACGCTGCATGCTGTATGAATGATTGGGGCTCTCTGCAAGCTGTATGAATGATTGTGACTCTATGCATGCTGTGTGAATGATTGTGACTCTATACATGCCGTGTGAATGATTGTGACGCGCCACATGCTGTATGAATGATTGTGACGCGCTGCATGCTGTATGAATGATTGTGGCTCTCTGCATGCTGTATGAATGATTGTGACTCTATGCATGCTGTATGAATGATTGTGACTCTATGCATGTTGTATGAATGATTGTGGCTCTCTGCATGCTGTATGAATGATTGTGACTCTATGCATGCTGTATGAATGATTGGACTCTATGCATGCTGTATGAATGATTGTGGCTCTCTGCATGCTGTATGAAAGATTGTGACGCGCTGCATGCTGTATGAATGATTGTGGATCGCTGCATGCTGTATGAATGATTGTAGCGTGCTGCATGCTGTATGAATGATTGTAGCGCGCTGCATGCTGTATGAATGATTGTGGATCGCTGTATGCTGTATGAATGTTGTGGCTCTCTACAAGCTGTATGAATGATTGTAGCATGCTGCATGCTGTATGAATGATTGTGACTCTATGCATGCCGTGTGAATGATTGTGACGCGCCACATGCTGTATGAATGATTGTGACGCGCTGCATGCTGTATGAATGAATGTGGATCGCTGCATGCTGTATGCATGATTGTGACTCTATGCATGCTGTATGAATGATTGTGACTCTATGCATGCTGTATGAATGATTGTGACTCTATGCATGTTTTATGAATGATTGTGGCTCTCTGCATGCTGTATGAATGATTGTGACTCTATGCATGCTGTATGAATGATTGTGACTCTATGCATGTTGTATGAATGATTGTGGCTCTCTGCATGCTGTATGAATGATTGTGACTCTATGCATGCTGTATGAATGATTGGACTCTATGCATGCTGTATGAATGATTGTGGCTCTCTGCATGCTGTATGAAAGATTGTGACGCGCTGCATGCTGTATGAATGATTGTGGATCGCTGCATGCTGTATGAATGATTGTAGCGTGCTGCATGCTGTATGAATGATTGTAGCGCGCTGCATGCTGTATGAATGATTGTGGATCGCTGTATGCTGTATGAATGTTGTGGCTCTCTACAAGCTGTATGAATGATTGTAGCATGCTGCATGCTGTATGAATGATTGTGACTCTATGCATGCCGTGTGAATGATTGTGACGCGCCACATGCTGTATGAATGATTGTGACGCGCTGCATGCTGTATGAATGAATGTGGATCGCTGCATGCTGTATGCATGATTGTGACTCTATGCATGCTGTATGAATGATTGTGACTCTATGCATGCTGTATGAATGATTGTGACTCTATGCATGTTTTATGAATGATTGTGGCTCTCTGCATGCTGTATGAATGATTGTGACTCTATGCATGCTGTATGAATGATTGTGACTCTATGCATGTTGTATGAATTATTGTGGCTCTCTGCATGCTATATGAATGATTGTGACTCTATGCATGCTGTATGAATGATTGGACTCTATGCATGCTGTATGAATGATTGTGGCTCTCTGCATGCTGTATGAAAGATTGTGACGCGCTGCATGCTGTATGAATGATTGTGGATCGCTGCATGCTGTATGAATGATTGTAGCGTGCTGCATGCTGTATGAATGATTGTAGCGCGCTGCATGCTGTATGAATTATTGTGGATCGCTGCATGCTGTATGAATGATTGTAGCGTGCTGCATGCTGTATGAATGATTGTAGCGCGCTGCATGCTGTATGAATTATTGTGGATCGATGTATGCTGTATGAATGTTGTGGCTCTCTGCATGCTGTATGAATGATTGTAGCATGCTGCATGCTGTATGAATGATTGTGACTCTATGCATGCCGTGTGAATGATTGTGACGCGCCACATGCTGTATGAATGATTGAGACGCACTGCATGCTGTATGAATGAATGTGGATCGCTGCATGCTGTATGCATGATTGTGACTCTATGCATGCTGTATGAATGATTGTGACTCTATGCATGCTGTATGAATGATTGTGACTCTATGCATGTTTTATGAATGATTGTGGCTCTCTGCATGCTGTATGAATGATTGTGACTCTATGCATGTTGTATGAATGATTGTGGCTCTCTGCATGCTGTATGAATGATTGTGACTCTATGCATGCTGTATGAATGATTGTGACTCTATGCATGCTGTATGAATGATTGTGGCTCTCTGCATGCTGTATGAAAGATTGTGACGCGCTGCGTGCTGTATGAATGATTGTGGATCGCTGCATGCTGTATGAATGATTGTAGCGTGCTGCATGCTGTATGAATGATTGTAGCGCGCTGCATGCTGTATGAATGTTGTGGCTCTCTGCATGCTGTATAAATGATTGGAGCATGCTGCATGCTGTATGAATAATTGTGACTCTATGCATGCCGTGTGAATGATTGTGACGCGCCACATGCTGTATGAATGATTGTGACGCGCTGCATGCTGTATGAATGATTGTGGATCGCTGTATGCTGTATGAATGATTGTGGCTCTCTGCATGCTGTATGAATGATTGTGACTCTATGCATGCTGTATGAATGATTGTGGCATGCTGCATGCTGTATAAATGATTGTAGCCTGCTGCATGCTGTATGAATGATTGTAGCGCGCTGCATGCTGTATGAATTATTGTGGCTCTCTGCATGCTGTATGAATGTTGTGGCTCTCCACATGCTGTATGAATGATTGTAGCGTGTTGCATGCTGTGTAAATGACTGTGACGCGCCACATGCTGTATGAATGATTGTGGAGCGCTGCATGCTGTATGAATGATTGTAGCCTGCTGCAGGCTGTATGAATGATTTTAGCGCGCTGCATGCTGTATAAATTATTGTGGCTCTCTGCATGCTGTATGAATGATTGTGATACGCTGCATGCTGTATGAATGATTGTGACGCGCTGCATGCTGTATGAATGATTGTAGCGCGCTGCATGCTGTATGAATGATTGTGACACGCTGCATGCTGTATGAATGATTGGGGCTCTCTGCAAGCTGTATGAATGATTGTGACTCTATGCATGCTGTGTGAATGATTGTGACTCTATACATGCCGTGTGAATGATTGTGACGCGCCACATGCTGTATGAATGATTGTGACGCGCTGCATGCTGTATGAATGATTGTGGCTCTCTGCATGCTGTATGAATGATTGTGACTCTATGCATGCTGTATGAATGATTGTGACTCTATGCATGTTGTATGAATGATTGTGGCTCTCTGCATGCTGTATGAATGATTGTGACTCTATGCATGCTGTATGAATGATTGGACTCTATGCATGCTGTATGAATGATTGTGGCTCTCTGCATGCTGTATGAAAGATTGTGACGCGCTGCATGCTGTATGAATGATTGTGGATCGCTGCATGCTGTATGAATGATTGTAGCGTGCTGCATGCTGTATGAATGATTGTAGCGCGCTGCATGCTGTATGAATGATTGTGGATCGCTGTATGCTGTATGAATGTTGTGGCTCTCTGCATGCTGTATGAATGATTGTAGCATGCTGCATGCTGTATGAATGATTGTGACTCTATGCATGCCGTGTGAATGATTGTGACGCGCCACATGCTGTATGAATGATTGTGACGCGCTGCATGCTGTATGAATGAATGTGGATCGCTGCATGCTGTATGCATGATTGTGACTCTATGCATGCTGTATGAATGATTGTGACTCTATGCATGCTGTATGAATGATTGTGACTCTATGCATGTTTTATGAATGATTGTGGCTCTCTGCATGCTGTATGAATGATTGTGACTCTATGCATGCTGTATGAATGATTGTGATTCTATGCATGTTGTATGAATTATTGTGGCTCTCTGCATGCTATATGAATGATTGTGACTCTATGCATGCTGTATGAATGATTGGACTCTATGCATGCTGTATGAATGATTGTGGCTCTCTGCATGCTGTATGAAAGATTGTGACGCGCTGCATGCTGTATGAATGATTGTGGATCGCTGCATGCTGTATGAATGATTGTAGCGTGCTGCATGCTGTATGAATGATTGTAGCGCGCTGCATGCTGTATGAATTATTGTGGATCGATGTATGCTGTATGAATGTTGTGGCTCTCTGCATGCTGTATGAATGATTGTAGCATGCTGCATGCCGTGTGAATGATTGTGACGCGCCACATGCTGTATGAATGATTGTGACGCGCTGCATGCTGTATGAATGAATGTGGATCGCTGCATGCTGTATGCATGATTGTGACTCTATGCATGCTGTATGAATGATTGTGACTCTATGCATGCTGTATGAATGATTGTGACTCTATGCATGTTTTATGAATGATTGTGGCTCTCTGCATGCTGTATGAATGATTGTGACTCTATGCATGCTGTATGAATGATTGTGACTCTATGCATGCCGTGTGAATGATTGCGACGCGCCACATGCTGTATGAGTGATTGTGACGCGCTGCATGCTGTATGAATGATTGTGGCTCTCTGCATGCTGTATGAATGATTGTGACTCTATGCATGTTGTATGAATGATTGTGGCTCTCTGCATGCTGTATGAAAGATTGTGACGCGCTGCGTGCTGTATGAATGATTGTGGATCGCTGCATGCTGTATGAATGATTGTAGCGTGCTGCATGCTGTATGAATGATTGTAGCGCGCTGCATGCTGTATGAATGTTGTGGCTCTCTGCATGCTGTATAAATGATTGGAGCATGCTGCATGCTGTATGAATAATTGTGACTCTATGCATGCCATGTGAATGATTGTGACGCGCCACATGCTGTATGAATGATTGTGACGCGCTGCATGCTGTATGAATGATTGTGGATCGCTGTATGCTGTATGAATGATTGTGGCTCTCTGCATGCTGTATGAATGATTGTGACTCTATGCATGCTGTATGAATGATTGTGGCATGCTGCATGCTGTATAAATGATTGTAGCCTGCTGCATGCTGTATGAATGATTGTAGCGCGCTGCATGCTGTATGAATTATTGTGGCTCTCTGCATGCTCTATGAATGTTGTGGCTCTCCACATGCTGTATGAATGATTGTAGCGTGTTGCATGCTGTGTGAATGACTGTGACGCGCCACATGCTGTATGAATGATTGTGGAGCGCTGCATGCTGTATGAATGATTGTAGCCTGCTGCAGGCTGTATGAATGATTGTAGCGCGCTGCATGCTGTATGAATTATTGTGGCTCTCTGCATGCTGTATGAATGATTGTGATACGCTGCATGCTGTATGAATGATTGTGACGCGCTGCATGCTGCATGAATGATTGTAGCGCGCTGCATGCTGTATGAATGATTGTGACGCGCTGCATGCTGTATGAATGATTGGGGCTCTCTGCATGCTGTATGAATGATTGTGACTCTATGCATGCTGTGTGAATGATTGTGACTCTATACATGCCGTGTGAATGATTGTGACGCGCCACATGCTGTATGAATGATTGTGACGCGCTGCATGCTGTATGAATGATTGTGGCTCTCTGCATGCTGTATGAATGATTGTGACTCTATGCATGCTGTATGAATGATTGTGACTCTATGCATGTTGTATGAATGATTGTGGCTCTCTGCATGCTGTATGAATGATTGTGACTCTATGCATGCTGTATGAATGATTGGACTCTATGCATGCTGTATGAATGATTGTGGCTCTCTGCATGCTGTATGAAAGATTGTGACGCGCTGCATGCTGTATGAATGATTGTGGATCGCTGCATGCTGTATGAATGATTGTAGCGTGCTGCATGCTGTATGAATGATTGTAGCGCCCTGCATGCTGTATGAATGATTGTGGATCGCTGTATGCTGTATGAATGTTGTGGCTCTCTGCATGCTGTATGAATGTTTGTAGCATGCTGCATGCTGTATGAATGATTGTGACTCTATGCATGCCGTGTGAATGATTGTGACGCGCCACATGCTGTATGAATGATTGTGACGCGCTGCATGCTGTATGAATGAATGTGGATCGCTGCATGCTGTATGCATGATTGTGACTCTATGCATGCTGTATGAATGATTGTGACTCTATGCATGCTGTATGAATGATTGTGACTCTATGCATGTTTTATGAATGATTGTGGCTCTCTGCATGCTGTATGAATGATTGTGACTCTATGCATGCTGTATGAATGATTGTGACTCTATGCATGCTGTATGAATGATTGTGACTCTATGCATGTTTTATGAATGATTGTGGCTCTCTGCATGCTGTATGAATGATTGTGACTCTATGCATGCTGTATGAATGATTGTGATACGCTGCATGCTGTATGAATGATTGTGACGCGCTGCATGCTGCATGAATGATTGTAGCGCGCTGCATGCTGTATGAATGATTGTGACGCGCTGCATGCTGTATGAATGATTGGGGCTCTCTGCATGCTGTATGAATGATTGTGACTCTATGCATGCTGTGTGAATGATTGTGACTCTATACATGCCGTGTGAATGATTGTGACGCGCCACATGCTGTATGAATGATTGTGACACGCTGCATGCTGTATGAATGATTGGGGCTCTCTGCAAGCTGTATGAATGATTGTGACTCTATGCATGCTGTGTGAATGATTGTGACTCTATACATGCCGTGTGAATGATTGTGACGCGCCACATGCTGTATGAATGATTGTGACGCGCTGCATGCTGTATGAATGATTGTGGCTCTCTGCATGCTGTATGAATGATTGTGACTCTATGCATGCTGTATGAATGATTGTGACTCTATGCATGTTGTATGAATGATTGTGGCTCTCTGCATGCTGTATGAATGATTGTGACTCTATGCATGCTGTATGAATGATTGGACTCTATGCATGCTGTATGAATGATTGTGGCTCTCTGCATGCTGTATGAAAGATTGTGACGCGCTGCATGCTGTATGAATGATTGTGGATCGCTGCATGCTGTATGAATGATTGTAGCGTGCTGCATGCTGTATGAATGATTGTAGCGCGCTGCATGCTGTATGAATGATTGTGGATCGCTGTATGCTGTATGAATGTTGTGGCTCTCTGCATGCTGTATGAATGATTGTAGCATGCTGCATGCTGTATGAATGATTGTGACTCTATGCATGCCGTGTGAATGATTGTGACGCGCCACATGCTGTATGAATGATTGTGACGCGCTGCATGCTGTATGAATGAATGTGGATCGCTGCATGCTGTATGCATGATTGTGACTCTATGCATGCTGTATGAATGATTGTGACTCTATGCATGCTGTATGAATGATTGTGACTCTATGCATGTTTTATGAATGATTGTGGCTCTCTGCATGCTGTATGAATGATTGTGACTCTATGCATGCTGTATGAATGATTGTGACTCTATGCATGCTGTGTGAATGATTGCGACGCGCCACATGCTGTATGAGTGATTGTGACGCGCTGCATGCTGTATGAATGATTGTGGCTCTCTGCATGCTGTATGAATGATTGTGACTCTATGCATGCTGTATGAATGATTGTGACTCTATGCATGTTGTATGAATGATTGTGGCTCTCTGCATGCTGTATGAATGATTGTGATCTATGCATGCTGTATGAATGATTGTGACTCTATGCATGCTGTATGAATGATTGTGGCTCTCTGCATGCTGTATGAAAGATTGTGACGCGCTGCGTGCTGTATGAATGATTGTGGATCGCTGCATGCTGTATGAATGATTGTAGCGTGCTGCATGCTGTATGAATGATTGTAGCGCGCTGCATGCTGTATGAATGTTGTGGCTCTCTGCATGCTGTATAAATGATTGGAGCATGCTGCATGCTGTATGAATAATTGTGACTCTATGCATGCCGTGTGAATGATTGTGACGCGCCACAGGCTGTATGAATGATTGTGACGCGCTGCATGCTGTATGAATGATTGTGGATCGCTGTATGCTGTATGAATGATTGTGGCTCTCTGCATGCTGTATGAATGATTGTGACTCTATGCATGCTGTATGAATGATTGTGACTCTATGCATGTTGTATGAATGATTGTGGAGCGCTGTATGCTGTATGAATGATTGTGGAGCACTGCATGCTGTATGAATGATTGTGACACGCTGCATGCTGTATGAATGATTGTAGCACGCTGCATGCTGTATGAATGATTGTGGAGCACTGCATGCTGTATTAATGATTGTAGCGCGCTGCATGCTGTATGAATGATTGTGGAGCGCTGCATGCTGTATGAATGATTGTGACTCTATGCATGCTGTATGAATGATTGTGGAGCACTGCATGCTGTATGAATGATTGTGACTCTCTAGATGCTGTATGAATGATTGTGGCTCTCTGAATGCTGTATTAATGATTATGGCGCGCTGCATGCCACATGAATGATTGTAGCGTGCTGCGTGCTGTATTAATAATTGTGACGTGCTGCATGCTGTATGGATGACTGTGACTCTGTGCATGCTGTATGAATGTTTTGGCTCTCTGTATGCCGTGTGAATTATTGTGACGTGCCGCATGCTGGATGAATGATTGTAGCGCGCTGCATGCTGTATGAATGATTGTGACGCGCCGCATGCTGTATGAATGATTGTAGCGTGCTGCATGCTGTATGAATGATTGTGACTCTATGCATGCTGTATGAATGTTGTGGCTCTCTGCATGCCGTGTGAATGATTGTGACGCGCCACATGGTGGATGAATGATTGTAGCGCGCTGCATACTGTATGAATGATTGTGACTCTATGCATGCTGTATGCATGTTGTGGCTCTCTGCATGCCATGTGAATGATTGTGACGCGCCGCATGCTGTATGAATGATTGTGACGCGCTGCATGCTGTATGAATGATTGTGGAGCGCTGCATGCTGTATGAATGATTGTAGCACGCTGCATGCTGTATGAATGATTGTGACTCTCTGCATGCTGTATGAAGGTTTTGGCTCTCTGCATGTTGTATGAATGATTGTACCGCTCTACATGCTGTATGAATGATTGTGGCGCGCTGCATGCTGTATGAATGATTGTAGTGCGCTGCATGCTGTATGAATGATTGTAGCGCGCTGCATGCTGTATGAATGATTGTAGTGCACTGCATGCTGTATGAATGATTGTGACGCGCTGCATGCTGTATGAATGATTGATTGTAGTGCGCTGCATGCTGTATGAATGATTGTAGCGCGCTGCATGCTGTATGAATGATTGTAGTGCGCTGCATGCTGTATGAATGATTGTAGTGCACTGCATGCTGTATGAATGATTGTAGCGTGCTGCATGTTGTATGAATGATTGTAGCACTCTACATGCTGTATGAATGATTGTGGCGCGCCGCATGCTGTATGAATGATTGTAGTTTGCTGCATGCTGTATGAATGATTGTACTGTGCTGTATGCTGTATGAATGATTGTAGCGCGCTGCATGCTGTATGAATGATTGTTGCGCGCTGCATGCTGTTTGAATGATTGTGGCGCGCTGCATGCTGTATGATTGATTGTGCCTCTATGCATGCTGTATGGATGATTGTGACGCGCTGCATGCTGTATGAATGATTGTGGAGAGCTGCATGCTGAATTAATGATTGTAGCGCGCTGCATGCTGTATGAATGATTTTGGAGCGCTGCATGCTGTATGAATGATTGTGACTCTATGCATGCAGTATGAATGATTGTGGAGCACTGCATGCTGTATGAATGATTGTGACGCGCTGCATGCTGTATGAATGATTGTAGCACGCTGCATGCTGTATGAATGATTGTGGAGCGCTGCATGCTGTATGAATGATTGAAGCGCGCTGCATGCTGTATGAATGATTGTGGAGCGCTGTATGCTGTATGAATGATTGGGGAGCACTGCATGCTGTATGAATGATTGTGACACGCTGCATGCTGTATGAATGATTGTAGCGCGCTGCATGCTGTATGAATGATTGTGGAGCGCTGCATGCTGTATGAATGATTGTGACTCTATGCATGCTGTATGAATGATTGTGGAGCACTGCATGCTGTATGAATGATTGTGACTCTCTGCATGCTGTATGAATGATTGTGGCTCTCTGCATGCTGTATTAATGATTATTGCGCGCTGCATGCCACATGAATGATTGCAGTATGCTGCATGCTGTATTAATAATTGTGACGTGCTGCATTCTGTATGGACGATTGTGACTCTGTGCATGCTGTATGAATGTTTTGGCTCTCTGTATGCCGTGTGAATGATTGTGACGTGCCGCATGCTGGATGAATGATTGTAGCGCGCTGCATGCTGTATGAATGATTGTAACGCGCCGCATGCTGTATGAATGATTGTAGCGCGCTGCATGCTGTATGAATGATTGTGACTCTATGCATGCTGTATGAATGTTGTGGCTCTCTGCATGCCGTGTGAATGATTGTGACGCGCCACATGCTGGATGAATGATTGTAGCGCGCTGCATACTGTATGAATGATTGTGACTCTATGCATGCTGTATGCATGTTGTGGCTCTCTGCATGCCATGTGAATGATTGTGACGCGCCGCATGCTGTATGAATGATTGTGACGCGCTGCATGCTGGATGAATTATTGTGGAGCGTTGCATGCTGTATGAATGATTGTAGCGCGCTGCATGCTGTATGAATGATTGTGACTCTATGCATGCTGTATGCATGTTGTGGCTCTCTGCATGCTGTATGAATGATTGTGATTCTATGCATGCTGTATGAATGATTGTGACTCTATGCATGCTGTATGAATGATTGTGACTCTATGCATGCTGTATGAATGATTGTGGTGCGCTGCATCATGTATGAATGATTGTAGCGCACTGCATACTGTATGAATGATTGTGACTCTATGCATGTTGTATGAATGATTGTGGCGCGCTGCATGCTGTAAGAATGATTGTGGCGCGCTGCATGCTGTATGAATGATTGTGACTCTATGCATGCTGTATGAATGATTGTGGCATGCTGCATGCTGTATGAATGATTGTAGCGCGCTGCATGCTGTATGAATGATTGTGGAGCGCTGCATGCTGTATGAATGATTGTAGCCTGCTGCAGGCTGTATGAATGATTGTAGCGCGCTGCATGCTGTATGAATTATTGTGGCTCTCTGCATGCTGTATGAATGATTGTGATACGCTGCATGCTGTATGAATGATTGTGACGCGCTGCATGCTGTATGAATGATTATAGCGCGCTGCATGCTGTATGAATGATTGTGACGCGCTGCATGCTGTATGAATGATTGGGGCTCTCTGCATGCTGTATGAATGATTGTGACTCTATGCATGCTGTGTGAATGATTGTGACTCTATACATGCCGTGTGAATGATTGTGACGCGCCACATGCTGTATGAATGATTGTGACGCGCTGCATGCTGTATGAATGATTGTGGCTCTCTGCATGCTGTATGAATGATTGTGACTCTATGCATGCTGTATGAATGATTGGACTCTATGCATGCTGTATGAATGATTGTGGCTCTCTGCATGCTGTATGAAAGATTGTGACGCGCTGCATGCTGTATGAATGATTGTGGATCGCTGCATGCTGTATGAATGATTGTAGCGTGCTGCATGCTGTATGAATGATTGTAGCGCGCTGCATCCTGTATGAATGATTGTGGATCGCTGTATGCTGTATGAATGTTGTGGCTCTCTACAAGCTGTATGAATGATTGTAGCATGCTGCATGCTGTATGAATGATTGTGACTCTATGCATGCCGTGTGAATGATTGTGACGCGCCACATGCTGTATGAATGATTGTGACGCGCTGCATGCTGTATGAATGAATGTGGATCGCTGCATGCTGTATGCATGATTGTGACTCTATGCATGCTGTATGAATGATTGTGACTCTATGCATGCTGTATGAATGATTGTGACTCTATGCATGTTTTATGAATGATTGTGGCTCTCTGCATGCTGTATGAATGATTGTGACTCTATGCATGCTGTATGAATGATTGTGACTCTATGCATGTTGTATGAATGATTGTGGCTCTCTGCATGCTGTATGAATGATTGTGACTCTATGCATGCTGTATGAATGATTGGACTCTATGCATGCTGTATGAATGATTGTGGCTCTCTGCATGCTGTATGAAAGATTGTGACGCGCTGCATGCTGTATGAATGATTGTGGATCGCTGCATGCTGTATGAATGATTGTAGCGTGCTGCATGCTGTATGAATGATTGTAGCGCGCTGCATGCTGTATGAATGATTGTGGATCGCTGTATGCTGTATGAATGTTGTGGCTCTCTGCATGCTGTATGAATGATTGTAGCATGCTGCATGCTGTATGAATGATTGTGACACTATGCATGCCGTGTGAATGATTGTGACGCGCCACATGCTGTATGAATGATTGTGACGCGCTGCATGCTGTATGAATGAATGTGGATCGCTGCATGCTGTATGCATGATTGTGACTCTATGCATGCTGTATGAATGATTGTGACTCTATGCATGCTGTATGAATGATTGTGACTCTATGCATGTTTTATGAATGATTGTGGCTCTCTGCATGCTGTATGAATGATTGTGACTCTATGCATGCTGTATGAATGATTGTGACTCTATGCATGCCGTGTGAATAATTGCGACGCGCCACATGCTGTATGAGTGATTGTGACGCGCTGCATGCTGTATGAATGATTGTGGCTCTCTGCATGCTGTATGAATGATTGTGACTCTATGCATGCTGTATGAATGATTGTGACTCTATGCATGTTGTATGAATGATGTTG
>NW_003145860.1:0-11258 GCF_000003605.2 Saccoglossus kowalevskii | reverse complement strand
GCTGTAAGGAGAAGGTCCACCCCAACCTTTTCTCGTTGTTTTCACGGCTTTCGTTTACTGACGTCGCACCTTCGGATCGTTTGGAAAAGTGTGAATACTTACACTATGACTATATGTATTACTGTAACCGCCCACAACACAACGTTTAACCATCACAAACGTTTGTTCTGAAAACAACTTCTAAAAACTCTCTATCTCAAAAAAAAAAAAAAAATTGACAAAAAAAAGAAATGCCGACCGAAAAATGTATATCGTTTAAAAGTATGTTGATTCACGCAGTGTTATATAAGTACAGCTCAGGAGTATGGCTTCCTCTCATATTTTGGCATTTGGTGGCGCACTTTCGGCGAGAGTCGGAAATCCGGAAACAGTCGACCGTTTCAGGATTGGTGGGCGTGGCTACAGCACGAGATATATCTTAAATTTACTTGGATAGGAGTAACCATTTTGACAAAAACAATCAATAACTGCCCACTTCAGTAGGACACGGATCTAAAATAGTTAACGTGAGAGTGGGCATTGCACAGGCACTTTAATTACAGTCAACTTTTGGTTCAAGAAGACAAATCTGGGATGAACAACATTTTAGAGAACTAAAAACAGCACAATTTAGTGACTGGTTGAAATTGTAGAAACTAAAAAATTATGAAAATTTGCTAAATAATTACAGTCCATGTATGTATACTTTGAAATACATGTAGTTTAATACAGTTACCATGGCTGTCAAATGCAGCTGAGGACCATAACGCATTTAAAAACCTGTTGAGACTGTTGGCATGTGCAAGCCCATTTTTATGGTATGTATGCTAATATACTACAGGGGGGTTAAAGTTAATTAATGACAGCATAATGCGTCACACCTACAGGTACTTATTATTAGCATAAAGGGAGAGAAAAACTGATGTTAACACATGAAATGGAAAAAGTAAAAATATTCCTCATCTAGTCATTTGTATAATAATATCTTGAACACACTACAGTGAATGAGCATCAAAATCTGAATGTGATGTCAATCATGAACACAGTATAGTGAATCTGCATCAAAATCTGAATGTGATGTCAATCTTGAACACACTATAGTGAATCTGCATCAAAATCTGAATGTGATGTCAATCTTGAACACACTATAGTGAAAATTCAACCATTGGTTGAGTACAGTACATCTTTCTACAAAACATTAAATTATATTGTTTTCAGTGTTATCTTCATATTAATTGACAATAATTAATTTGATCAATTATGAGGCTATTATACTGAGTATTAATAGTGGATTACCTCAGATTCATATGATGGTGGGGCATCAGCTTGAAAAGTTGAATCAGTAGTGCTTCGTTCAGAATGCGTAGCACCCAGAAATAGAAAACCATCTTCTTCTTGGTCATCTTCTTGACTTGTGGACTGCTGAGTAGACCTTGGTGAACCTCTGCGGGCACGTTTGTTACCACCTAGTCCACTCAGGAAAGATGATAACATTTCCACCATTATGTGTCACTAAACAATAATACAGAACAAAATTATGCATTATATTTTTTAAGAAAAGATGATGAATTTTTGTCAAAAAATCTACATGATGAGATTAAATAAAGTTAACAAAGAAGACAGGAATATCTTCATTCCCATTTTATAAGCATTTATACAGCTAAACGTCAGCAATTCAATTATTTTTTAAGTTCTGATTATTTTAATATTAACAAATTCAAAAAAAACAGGGTCATTAAGCAGGTCAATTTCTGTTGGGTCATGCCCGGTCGCAACTCAGACAGAAAGAAATGTTGAATTAAAGTTGACTAAATATTTGTCTATATGATATTGTTATGACTGAAACATATGGCACAAACATTGCATGCATTACGTATTCAAATTATTCAATGAGTTACTGTGCCAGAAATTGAATCAAAGTATCATAATTTTAAACAATACAATTTGGCTATACAACATGTTTACCAAATTGTTTTCATAATATCAACATGTTTAACCAACATTATCTGTTTCAATATATATTATCTTCTTGATAATTCACTAGGTATAAAATTTAAATGATGAATTTTTGAAACTGTAAAATATACAAACTTCTCAATCCATCACAGTCAGTGAACAAAATTGATGAGGAAATACCTTTACCATAGAAACCAATAGCAGAACGAAGATCAGATGGAAATATTGCAATTCCAAACACAAAGGACTTTCTTTCCTTCTCATTGTCTACATTTCAATATTTCAGAACTTTCGTTACATGTACATGTAATTGCTATCACTACACTATACACTATCATTCACCTGCCACCAGCAATAAATTTGAATTTGTATGTATGCAAATGACAACCAATCACAAATCTCCAGCAGAATCACAGCTGGATACAATAATTGACCATATTTGGAATGTTGCAGGTAAAGATAAATTTTTAAATTTTCATGCAAGATACTTGTTCACGTTTATTTGTATTGCATTTTTCAGCTTACAAGACAATGATATACACATATCAACCTCTATATTCAGTCAATATTTAGCTCTACTGCAAATCTTATCATTCATAGATTGAAATGATGTGCATCATTATGGTAAAACCACCTGCTTGATCAGGTTTGACTGCTCATATTCAAACCACTGTTTTATGTGATTTCTTGTTAACCTGTCACATGTTGAATCATAATATTGATCACATTTTTACTCTATACTTCAAACTATTACAGCCATTTCATTGTAGGAAGTACATGTATATTGCAGATTTTTGGACTTCAGTCACAGAATAACAATACATAGTTACTATGGTAAATATAATCAATACATATATTTATTTACATATAATATACACAGCAACGAGTTGTTTTGAAGTTAATCTTGACAAAGAATAACATGATACCCGGATGAACAAGTGCCTGATATTCTATTATGGAAGAAGAACAAACAAAAAAATTATGGAAGAAAAAAAAACAAAAAAAATTAACAAACGAAATAAAAATAAAAATATGAGATCCCTGAAACAGTATAAGGAGATTAAAAGAGAAAAGAAAAAAGAAAAAAGAAAAATAATTCAATGACTCTGTCAATCATGTCATCTCCTTCCTTTTTAAAGTCAAATTTAATTCCCTAGACTTGGAAGAAAATAAAATAAAATAGTCAAATTACAAAAGAGATGGCAACATTTCAAATTTAATGTTCTTCTTATGGGATGGTAATCATGATCTAGGAGAAACAACCTCCAAAGCTTTTAGAGAATTAATTTCTGATTTATGGAAATCTAGAAAAGACAACCTTAAAAGATAAGTCCAATTCATCTGTGGACTAGCATTTCTGTCTCTGATGTATTGAGATTTGTTAGTGTGACTTTTTTGCAACTGTAAAGGTGTAATAAAAATGATATGATATATATGAGAACTGAGTATGTTTGGTACTAGTTAATTAAGTTGATGCATGTGTTATATACCCTGTTACATACATGCACTCAAATTTAATTATTTAATATTAACCTTTGCACTTGTGTGACTGATGCTGAAATAAATTGGATAAAATACAGTGAAGGGCATAAAGCTGTGGTTGTTATAAACCTTTTATATATAGACATGTATATACATTTTAATAAGTCAAAATGGATGTTAGACTTCAAATTGACCAATCCAGAATTGGTATTGTGACATCATCGTTAGTTCTAATTAATTTTAATGATCAGCAAGCCCTTCATTTTAACTATGCACACGCATTAACTGTTTAGACAATATTTAGTTCTTGAGCCAATTAATATTTAATATTTGAATGAAAGCAGCATTTACACATTTTCATGAATATGTTTATAAGCAAAGCCCCAACTTTGTGCCTTTCACTGTACCTTTGGTGCAACAACGATATCTTTCATCTTTATAAATATTTATAAATTTTAATTGCAGTTTAATCAAACCAGCCAATCAACGAGCACAGTGTGCAACAATGGCCAACAGAAACCCTCCATTTCAGTTGGAATTTTGAAATCTATAAATATCTCCATGTATGTAAGGGGGTCTGAAAACTAACTCTGCGAAATGGAATATTTTGATTGGAAGACCACTTGTCACAGTGTAATCATGTGGGGACGTGATATGCATGCATTGTTTTATGTTGGTATAAATTCTCAACATTTTGGAAACCACTTTATTCAGAATTTCGACTCGATTATTTTCATTTAATATTGTGTGTGTTCAATTTCACGGTTTTGAGCTGTCCAAACTTTTCATGGTGTTTGAATTTTGCAGATTGTGGAAAAAACAAACAAAGGGTACCACCACATGAAGCAGTCTTAGCTCGTTTAAATATGTTTATGAACGCAACGTGGAAGAGATTTGCTGATGTTGTAGTATGATCTTTTGGCTTTAATTAATTTTGATGGGAGAACGGAATGATTTTTTTTAAAATCATTAGTTGTTTTCAAATGTAGAACATGTGAATAGTACTTTGTGTTCGACTTTCTTTGAAGCTGCCACCTATGCTAATGAGCATAGTCATCGGCACGAAGACTTGCAACCCCAAGATGGCGTTAACGTTACTAGGCAATCAGCACCAACGTGCACGTTATATACTATTTAAATTTTCTAGCCAGCGGTGTGATGTATCTAATCACTGCAAACCATGTGACATTTGTTTAGTCCCATAATTTGTCTCCATTCACCAAACAGTGCCGGTACAGTCATAGTCATAGTGTTTACACACTTGTTTACCATAGTTCAGGAGAATTTGGCGAAATAACCATTTATGATTTTTTCTATGAGGCATGTGTTAAACCCTTACACTGTAAATAGAGAAGTAATATGAATATCAATCAACCATTGGGATTCACGTTTTTCGATCAACCAATCAATGGAAATCATGCTCTTCGCAGATTGACACTGTGTTGCTTTCGCAGAGTGTAGCAATCAACATTCATGTCACAGACTATTTTTTAGACCCCCTTTAATACATACCTCAAAAATATTTATGAATATGAAGGGAATGCCTTTGTTGCGCTGAGAGTATACAACACCTCGG
The DNA here is from genome assembly GCF_000003605.2 of Saccoglossus kowalevskii. Taxonomy (NCBI): domain Eukaryota; kingdom Metazoa; phylum Hemichordata; class Enteropneusta; family Harrimaniidae; genus Saccoglossus; species Saccoglossus kowalevskii. Next base: position 6,265 of record NW_003145860.1, on the reverse strand, counting down.
AAATGATAAATTCTGGATGCCAATTTGTATGACTGTTTGTGGGTTATCTTACTTGCTATTCCAGTTAGAACTTGTAAATTAGATAACAATTTTATAGAATGTGGGTTGAGGGAGAGAATCCCAATATACATTACATACATGTATGGGCGGAGCACAGGTTAAGCGCATGAACAAAATCTGAAAGCAAATCTGTTCGGTCAATTCATGGATGTATATCCATGGTCAATTATTCGGCCGATCACGCGTTGTGCCTATGAACCAGCACTGGCTTTCAAAAATCATAAAATGCAACTACTTCGAGACCATACTACATTACACTACAAACACTACATTAGTCAATTAAGTCATATTCAGGGAATTATTATAACACTACTCCGTTTTGATTTGTTGTGTTCAGAAAATTAAACAATTTACAGTAAATTACAAAATAGTTAGCATTGTCACTCACCCAGACTTCATAGTAAACTTCTTAGAAGATTATATATAAAGGCGATAGTATAAACAGCAATATTATACCGAAAATACCACAGGATAATGCGTCATATACTCGTCAGGAACTCACAGCTATTACATTTATTTATTTGCAATGTATATCAAAGTTAAAGTTCACCCTCGTTCGACTATTGTAATTCGAACCAGAGAATTTCGGATAAATATAATCGTAAATGTCAATTCTCTTTTTAAAATTAAATAATTCTAAGTTATTTATGATTCAAAGTAAGTCATAGTCCTAGTATAGCTTAGAAAGAAATATTTTTATCGACAAATATAAAAACATTGCTGAAAGCTCCCCAATGACATGCGCAGAGTTGCGCGCCAATTTCGCACATTTGCTGATCTTGACTTTATAGCCGAGGAAGCGCTATTGATTATTTGAATATTTTCAACAAGTCTCGACACTATGGCGTTTCAGATTCTGCAAGAACAAGGGTCAACGCTTCAATGTTACCTCAATTTCAAGGAAAATATGTTTGCCTTCTTGGCCGAATCAAAAGTGTAAGTCGAATTGCGTATGGTTTATAATGTAGGGCAGAAATCAATTCAAGGTCATTCCAGTTTTTGCCCCCCCCCCCCCTTCCGATGGTTTAAATCCGAAGAGTCATAGTTTTACAAAAAGTATAGATGGTTTAATTCCGAGAGGTGCAATTTATTTGACTACATTTTTTCCTACATACCCATCCGCATACGTCAAATCAGTAAAGATTCCGGGGGGTGTTGGTTAACTCAAAGACCTTAGGTCTATGGTTAAAGCCTTAAAGGCCCAATTCACTTGCCCTGGGCAAGTGTGAATTGGAGGTGTGGCTATTCTAATGCATGGTGTTAATCACTTGCGTAGCCTATGATGCATCCTGTTTCAGTGGTCCAACATCACATGACTTTGATTGACAGTAGTAATTATTCAAGATTAGTCGCGCATCCCTTTCCCTGGTTCATCTTCTTTACTTTTATCCGCCAAAATCTCAGCTCGTACACAATTTATTGTCATAAATATTACACACAGTCACTGCTGTGATATTCATAGTCACATGCATCCACTTTGGCACAACATAATCGACCTGTAAGTTCGAGAAAACACAGTTTTACCGGAGCTTGGCTGGAGCTGTTTACTACAGCGTGACAAGCAAGGAAATGATCCCTATTGTTTAGGAGCGTATTTATAGTATACCTGGGCCTTTAACCAAAATCCACCACCTTAATAATCCATATGTAGGGGGGTAGAAAAAAAACTGGAATAACCGTGAGCTTGACAGTTCAACATGAGCTTGGAATATTCTGTTTGATGATTTACTAGAACAATAATTGGAAGCTTTTCAAAGATACAGTCTGTATAATATTTTATTAATAAGGATTTCTGGTGAAGTAGGTGGCCTGTGTTTATCAACACAGGGTGATGACGGTAGCAGGTCAACTTGACCTGGTGACGACTAGTGCAGCTTATCAACGTCAATCATGTTTATATCATAATCATCGACTACTTGTACATTGTTTCGGACATTGACTTATTGTGTTTTACATTACTTCACTTTGGCTCATTTAATTAAAAATACAGTCCCACTATCCAAATGTCGAACTGCACGGATTTTTACGTCAACTGTTTGAACTACTATTTATAAGGTCCTTTATTAGATCTACGCATGATGCCCATTTCATGAAATTGCTATGCTGTACTCTTCGTATAACCTCAGACCACTAAAAAACAGACGAGCAACGCCTATTGTTTTAGGTGTCAATCGAGGATTACGCCAGTACGATGCGTGCCACGTCAGACCTTGCTGGTAGTTTATTGACACAAGCTTACCCGAAGATTCTCGAACGTACTCACATTTACCTGCTTTGTGTGTTTTCGTAATGTCATTCTAGTGCAGAACGCACAGGCGCATAATTTCAGAAATGCCATCTATGTGTTCTGACCTGTCCATCGTCGTCGTTTCTGTTCAAATCGGTCAATTTTTGGGTGATTTACGTCATTTTTAATGTTTCCTACTTTCGTCTACGATATTTATGAATACATAATGAGCAAATGCATAGTAATATTTCTCGTTACTTTGACTTTTTCTATAAACGTCAAATGGCGGTGTTGGCGTTGACAATGTTCCTTTGTGTTGATGATTCGTAGTTTTTGTGGACACTGCGTTTGAAAACTTGATATGCTCGCGCAACTAAGCGATTGAAGTCTTTTAATATTCGGTAGGAAGCTAGTATTTTCATGGAGCATAAATTATAATTGTCTTTATTTTCTTTTTTTTATAATTTCAGAAACATGGAGAATAAACATAGAAATAAATTGTTTATGTTTTGTCGCATTTGTGGAGAGTATTTAACCAAGAAAAACAAACAAACTAATACTACTTCCTGTGTACATCTTTCAGTATCTCGCGTGATTTGATGAAATAATAATGGATATCGCGTTATTACGTTATAGTCACGTTAGTTCGATTGGTTGTTTATTTGATTAAAAAGTTAAGCCCCAAAAACAAACGTGGTACACATCTGACCAAAGGAAAAGCCGTGTTGCTAGTCTGTTCTTTAGTGGTCTGAGGTATAACATAAATAATCCTTGCGTCTTTATAAATATATATAAATTTTTAAATTTAAACAACAGGTTTCTATTGGCCTATTGAATAACATTTGAATGTTTTCAAATGAAGTTGTTGACAACTGTGCTGGGTGGACTCAAGTAAAATTAAAAAATAACGTCGTTGCCAACTGTGCTGGGTGGATTCAAGTAAAATTATCAAATAACGTCGTTGCCAACTGTGCTGGGTGGATTCAAGTAAAATTAAAAAATAGCGTTGTTGCCAACTGTGCTGGGTGGATTCAAGTAAAATTAAAAAATAACGTTGTTGACAACTGTGCTGGGTGGATTCAAGTAAAATTATCAAATAACGTCGTTGCCAACTGTGCTGGGTGGATTCAAGTAAAATTAAAAAATAACGTTGTTGACAACTGTGCTGGGTGGATTCAAGTAAAATTAAAAAATAACGTCGTTGCCAACTGTGCTGGGTGGATTCAAGTAAAATTAAAAAATAACGTCGTTGCCAACTGTGCTGGGTGGATTCAAGTAAAATTAAAAAATAACATTGTTGCCAACTGTGCTGGGTGGATTCAAGTAAAATTAAAAAATAACGTTGTTGCCAACTGTGCTGGGTGGATTTAAGTAAAATTAAAAAATAACGTTGTTGCCAACTGTGCTGGGTGGATTCAAGTAAAATTAAAAAAATAACGAAGTTGGGACAACTGCAGGTTTTTGAATTGACACTGAATGCAAACATTCTCTCAGCATCAAAAGATTCTTGCCATTTCAAGATGTTATCTCAACACCGACTGACTGTTTATGGCCGTATTGCAATCTGTATATCATTCAGATTGATCTAATTTGCATGTTTAATCAAAGCATGATTGTGAATAGTAATATTTTTATTTCAAATGTAATCATTTGCCAATTTTATTGCTTTTTTGGTTTCAAATAATTGTAAAAAGAACTTTTATAAGCAATTTCATTAGTCCAATACCTCAAGCTATATTTCAAAGTTCATGCGACTAACACTACTTTTTGTCAATGCTTCGGATATTTCTATCAAATTAACAAGTTTTAGAACGAAAGGTGAAATATGTCCCTAAGGTAAATCTACTGAGTTGCCAATTTACTAATTGGATAAATTAAACCAAGCCATTTTAATAGCAAAACCTCTGTATAGTATTAAGAGCCCTTTTTGAAGCATTCTTTGATTTGTTACCATAATGTAGATTGATTCTGCTGGAACGTCGTTCATCGTAACTACATCTGATGATCAAGATGTCAAAGTTTACCTTCCTGAACCTGTAAGTATAGACGATGACATTTATTATTACAACATACCTTCTGTTCCCATATTTATGATATTCTTCTGTTTACTCTGGAACAGACGATGTCTTGTAAAAAAAAGATGAGAAAATCATAAAATTATGTAGCAGTGATCATTTCATTTTTGTAACGACGCTGTTAGTCATGCACGGTACTTGTGCAATCAAAACAATAACAGCCACAACATTGTTTAATTGTACACCATACTGTGAAGTCATTTAATAATATATAGCAAGTCTGTATTAATAAAGGAATAGTACGGCCTTTTCAAGTTATTGCTGCCACCAAATGGTACAGATTGACATACATATTCTAGCAGATGTCAACTTATGAGTAATTGTAAAATTGCACATCATCTTTAAAAGCATCACCTGTTTTTCCCGTAGCTGGGTGATGCATTGGAAGGAATAATTGAAGTAATTGGTGAAGTGACAATGAACTGTGAAATCACATGTCATAATTATGTCAACTTTGGTGACATTGACTTTGGTAAGTTATTTCCCACAAGTTCTTGTATTCTAACGACTCGTTATGTCATTAAAATCCAACTGTCTGTAAATGTGAATCTACATGTGGATTTTAGATGAAACAACTACAGTTTTGTATCGTATATCAATGCTGTTTAGTAGGTGGCTGTTAAATATAAATTGAAATGTAGATAATATTTAACTTAACATTGACTGCACAGCTAAAAATAGTTTCAATTAAGTCAGTTCATAAAACAAGCATGTAAGTAAATAAATATCAACAGAGTTAGGGACGACGTCAAAAGATCAATGTTGGATAAAAAACTTGTTTGCTTTAGTTTGGGGTGGGGGGTGGGGGGTTTGACCTCAAAAAGTTTCCATCCAACAAAAATGATTTAATTTTTTAATGAAGTCAAAAAATCCTTGGAGTATTTGTAGTTAGTTTTTTTCTATCCAATCATGGACAGAAATATCCGAAAATGAAAAAAAACACATCCAAGACAAGAAAATGGTTTGGTCCGAGTGTAAATATGTGCGTCAAATGAGGTCAATTTCGAGGTATGTATGGGGGTCTAAAAACTAACTCGGCGACGCGATTGTGCGACTCGCAGAATGTCGATTATTGCACTCTGTGACAGGATCGCAGTGTCACTCTGCAAAGAGCACGATTCCCATTGGTTGGTTGGTCGAAAAGTCTGAATCTCAATGGTCGATCGATGTAAGGGTACACAGCATGCCTTATGGAAATGTTTAGTTTTAAATGGTTATTTCGCCGACTGCTCGCGAACTACGGTAAACAAGTATTTACCGCCGACATGCCGCACGGTGCCGCCTAGTCGTCCCTTTCGAACCACTTGCAAGGTTGGTCATAATATGACCTAGATGAAAAATTCTTGATAAATAAATATAAATTACGTAAACTAGGGGTGAACGCGAAAGTCCTGTAAGTTTATATCGGAATCACGACAGACTGTAGGCAAGTCTAAATTAGTAAATATGACCCTTAGTTGCAGATTTTTCTTTGCCTCGTCTTGTCATTGGCGTCTTTGCTTTTTTTTTTACATCGTCATTGCGTTAGTAAGATGGTGTTATTAAAATAGAATATAGACTTAGAAAATAAAACGATTTCTCAGACAAAGTCTTGACTGATAATATTTTAATGCTGACAATGGACATTGGATAAATATGGATTGTTTGCGACAGGAAGCTTGTCACCCGTTCTATCAGAATCGTGAACAACAGAGTACATGTATTACCGATAGTACAATGTATACATGTACATGTTAGAAACATTATGCAAATATTAATGAAACGGTAGTAGTGTTAGCGCTTGAGCGCTGGTCTTTCCGAAATTTCGAATACCTGGGTTGATGAATCAAGGTACAATTATTGAAAAATCAAGATAAAAAAAATAATTCCCCTCCCGCTACATTAAGATCAATATGGACCACCG
>NW_003145828.1:2302-16320 GCF_000003605.2 Saccoglossus kowalevskii | reverse complement strand
TCCTAAAAATGTCCATAAAATGTTGTTTCTGTCTGCATTTGGGAATGTTTTTTTTAAAGTTTTTTTTCCAAATGATTCTTTCATATACTACAGTAGCATGGAAAACACGTTTGTCATCCGTTTATACATTCTTCTGGCTCAATAGATACACATAAATGCAATGCGTGTGTAACATAAGTGATATTTTGCTGACGTTTGTGAGTGCAATTTAATTTTCACAATCTTGGTCGTTTGGGAAAGGTTCTATTGAGCTAATTTGAATAATTCATGAACGTTTTAACCTTACAGACGTGCTGCATAGCGTATGCACAACAATGTCCACAACACTTTGCTGCATACAAGTTGCAGACAAAATCTGCGTAGTGTTTGCTGGCTGTAAGATAATCTCTTAACTGGACTAAAATGTAATCACACTGGATGCAACAGCGCTTTATAAGAGCAAAATTCCTGTATCACCACGTGGACAATAGTTCTCTCAATTTAGTATCACGTCGCCAAGACAGTGCCAATACAATAGCCTGTTTAGTCCAATAAACGCTCTGTGCATGAACCATTTGCGTGGCATTATGTGATTTTTTGTAATTTGCAGAGTTGTATCATTATTATAACGAACATGTTATTGTATGAAATATCAGCTCAAAACATGATAGTAAAAACGCTACTGTGGAAATGTGATGGTAACCACCCTTATCACTAACCACGGTACCCGGTAATATAGAGTTAATTCCGGGTGCATCACTACCGGGTAACAGAAGAACAGGACCTGTACTTTCAACCCGCTTGCATTTTAGTCTAGACGTACGTTTCGCAAATAAGGGTTCACATGGTATGACAACCTAATTTAAACGATTTTTGTTCGGTTTAGTAATATGAAAGCAAATGTACATAATGAAATTAGAATAATTACAATTCCATGGGCATGTTTCCTCTACCCTTGCACTTTACATTATTTAGATTGTTTCTATTGTAATTGACAAAGTTAAAGACTACATTCGTAACGCAATATTCTTCTCAAATCGCCAGAAAGATGCGGACACGTGCATTGATACGTAAAAACGTACACAAACGTCACACCGAAGGGATGCAAAACAGTTTTTTTGATGACAAATGCCCCCCTGAATTCACTGAAACTTTGTATTATTTATTTTATGTTTAATTTATAGATTTGTTACAAACATATTTCCGACCGGATGGTGCTATACCGGTATAATTGCCGTTTGTTAAATTAATCAATTATTCACTTGAATTGCTTTATACTAAATATATTTAAGCGACTACCGTTTAATATTGTTGTTCAGAGTGCCCACTGCCAGCGGTTGTTCATATGATATCGCAGCTATGTTCAAACTGTATTTCAATCTTGCTGGGTTATTAGCGTTGTATCTGACATGTCTGGCGAAACAAGGGGTAAGATATATTATTTAATGATTTAGAAATATCTGAACATTTCTGACTATTTCTCAAAAACAAAAACATTCAATTACAAATACCAAAATCTAAGCAGGATTCAGTATTTGGAATTGTTATTATAATGACTGAACTAACTGTATGTTAATTATACTTGTAGCCATTTCCCAATGCCCAGTTACCTTGCGAGGCATGTTATGGACACTGCGCCAGGGAATGTCAAGACTACGAGTCAGTGAAAGATTGTCATTGTCCAAAGGGACTTGTTTGTTGTAGTAAGTACCGTTTAATTTAAATACTTCGTTTTCAGCTTGGTATACTAGCATAGTTCCTGGATTAGAAAACGATTAATTCCCATTGAACCGTACGTAAAATGAGTGATGTGATAGTATTTCTATGCTAACTAGTAATATAATATGGAATCTAGGGAAAACAAATCTGCACTTGTCACGAAAAGACATATTTACCAACATCTAAACCTCAGACAAAGCATATCAAAACCGACATGAACATATTTCAACCAAAATTAGAGAGCAGCTGTTCAATACGTTGAATACTCGGGATCGTTTATTTCTTTGTATTTATTTTATGACAAATCTGGATATTATTATCGACTATGTAGCTATTGTAATACAAGTTACCTATATTAATTTATGAAGATAATGCAAGTTAATATTTATCATAAAAGGTGAAGATGACAGTCATATTCCTAATAAGTGCACCGACGAATGCATGGGAAGTTGTAAGCCTGTAAATTACGGTTGTGGCCACTACGAGATGGAATCCCATGATCCTGAATGTAACGAGAACTGTGGGCAGGATACAATGTGCTGTGTGCCAAGTGAGTAATATTCATTCTGAAGCTTGAGAATTATATCTTGCAATATTAACGCACAAATGTGACAGTTTTGTTTTTGTTTCTCAACAATATTTAGTTATGTGGTCTCGAAACATCACCCACTACTCCTCATCTGAGTGTGGGTGGAGAATATTCGTTAAATCAAGCGCAAATTAACATGTTTGTGCTATGTTCTGGAACTGTTTAATTATATATAATCAACACAATGAAACCCATAATCCACGCTGTGTCTAAATAGATTTTTTTATTTTTCTGCAGGAGTCTAAATCTGACGACAGCGTGCACGTCCTTTCTCTAATTGTGTATCTACAATGTATGTATTTATGTAGTCACATTGATTGAAAAATAAAGGAAATGAAAATCAATAACCGTCAGTTCACATGGTTTATTTAGAGTTGATCACACTTATCGAGGGTGCAAAAACATCTCTCTACGAACATAGGGGAACTAGATGAGATAAGAATAGCACGAATTATTTCTTTTATTGTTAATCCGATATAACAGAAGAAAATATAAAATCAATAAGAAAATTTCAATACTTGTAACACAAGATTTAGCAAATTTACATTTCCGGGAAATCAAAATGAACAGACACAGCACAATCGAATCCGAGAGCGATACATGAACCTCCTGGAGACCAACAAATAAGTGATGTTTCTAAAAAAAACGTTTGGCCTGCTGCGGCATCCGCCACGCACTTCCCGATAAGTTCAATATAACACTCACAGTGATAGTGGCGAAGTATCATACATATTTCTGGCCACTCGTAATTCAAAATACAAACAACTAGGAAGTCAGATTTAGAGTTAGAGACGTCGCCGGGAAACGCAGAGATATTCATCGGGGGAAGGGTGGGTGCACTGGTGTAATTTAAAATGGTATTTGTCGGAGGTTGAATGGATGGACAAGACGTTTTATGCAAATGACAGGTTTAGATTACGATTTTTGAAAACCTTTTTTGAATTAGTAAATGTATCTGGATATCTGGATAACAATATATGATCATGGCTTGCGGTAGCTGACTATCGCCATACGTCTGCCTGGCATACGACCGGTCATGTTCGGCCTGAGGTTCGATGTAAAGATACAGATTTGGTTTCGGAAAAATAAAAACAGTATGAGTTTTCCCATTCACCCCAATGTATTCATGCATAGACGCTTGTTTTTGCTACCGCGCCCACCATAGTCAGAGTGAACGCGACGTTTTGAGTAGTGCGTTGTGCCACACCTAGTTCTATAACCAGTGAGCTTGTCACCCTCCGTTTTAACTGATCCTAAGTGGGGAGGATTTCGCGAGTAGGAACTTACCAACGAGGTCTATGATTTACCAGGATTATTGTATATGTGCTTGTGTTATGTTCACTTGTACATAAGTTATGTTTTGTGGTATGAACAGCGCTATAGTGGTTTGACAACACTGTGGTTGTTTGCGACTTTATCATTGCCTTTTTAATAGTTCTACCTGGTGAACTCAACACAACAATCGGGTTCAGGCATCGACAGCATAGAGGGATAGATCTCATCCCAGTCCTATTTGACTTCTAGCAAGAATTGTCCATCAACTTATTTGCCACATTATTTAATACTAAGCGACTGGTGTTTGCCACAAGCGCTTTGGGCCATTAGCATTGTTGCGCCTCCCGTGGTCACTACTGGGTTACAACATGCATACAAGCTCCCCTCAATTATATATAACGTGTCTGTCACAGTGGGGAGTATCAGATCTGCCGTCAACACCATGTTGTTTACAGTGCGAGCCGCATCTCTTGCTGAAGATCCTTTATTAGTGGTCTTGGGAGCTGGCAAGCTCTTCTTCTGATAACCTAGCTATCATTACAAACGGATCTTGAAGAATATGGGTAATTCTGACAAGCTGGAAACCTGATATGCATACGCTCTGGTGAATGATTCATGTATGTCAACGTCAAGCAACACATCCTGTTTGGCATTAGCAGTGGCAGCACTATGGTATTCACTTCGGAGACCATTAATCCATTAGACGAAGATTTGTTATGTGTTACTGCAAGAGGTTGTCACACCCATGAACCAGAGTTTTTATTTGCATTCCTCTCTTTCTTTCAGCAGCCATGTAATGACACGTGTGACTTCAATTTGTTATTTTATTGACAGTAGTTTCTCATCATTTCTGTGGTATCACCTGTAAAACTACAAGTGTTATGCCAGAAATGTTACAACAAACATTTTTATATTAATGTTTGATTTTCGTTTACAAGAAATTAATATCCATTCGAATGAGGGCGGTAAAGCTGATAAATTTGATTTTATACATTTGTGTAACTCGAGGCAAAATGTGTCTGATTTGTATAATATTTTGAATACCGGTGGATTACTCACGATGATCTCATAAGAAACTCCAACAATCGTTGCTGTGCGATCACTCTTAATGATGCATCGCTGTTACTAGATGCATGGCTGCCGTTCTGTACATATTCGAGCTTAGTTCGGTGGCGAGGGACAATATTCTTGCTGACGATAAATATATATATAAAATATAGTCGTTCATCATTTAGAATATCACTTTCATATTTGGTATTGCCGTTTTGAGAAGCATCATTACAATATTCCATGTCACAGGCGTAATTCATCATAAATTCAATTCCTTAAAACGATTTTAACAATTAATTTCAATAATGTTTTGATTACGGAGCTGAAATTACATTATCTGTACAGGTTCAGTGTCGAAAATTGTTTTGTCTATGATACTGATTGTTTTTAAATAAAAGTTATCCTAGTTGCTACAAATGCATTTTGGTTATAAACGATTCTACTTACTTTGTTAATAACAAGACTGATGCAAAACATTTTTACCGAAAATTGTCCAATGGGAACAAAATTGTGCTCCCATGATAGAAGATTTATTCAGGTATTTATATGAAACTAAACTTTTACAAAAATACTGCCAATCTTTTAATTCCACATTCAGATTTATTGGTAATTTACTTTCCATCAAAATCTGAAATGTAGTGATTATATTGCAATTCAACCCTGGCTGTCGAGTTTGGGCCATATTTTGAAAGATTTATTGCATACATACCGTTTATTCTCTTCAAACATAAGGTCACATTAACAGCTACAATGTAAATAACATTATGTTATTGAATATAAATATATATAATAAAGTCTGGGAAATAACTAAACCTAGGTAGGCTTTAGAAATACCTGAATGAAAATCGCACCACCTGTTTCTCAACATTTTTGCAAAAACATTTATTATACCAATAGCAATAAACTACGAGTTTTCAAGCTTAGCTGATCAAGCTTGCCATACGTTTTGTCAACTCATTAGAGAATTACGATCGTGCAATTAAGAGTCGAGTTACAGTCACAATAATTATATAAATTATGTATAAAACATCTGGTGTACCTGCATGATAAGCAAAATTTCATGTAATATTGCAGCCTCAACCATTTTTTCATTTTTGATGGAATAACCGCTGACGATAGACTACGATACCTATTACAACTATATTATTGTATCCAGGAACGCTCAAATAAACAAATCTAAATTCCACGTGAGGGTCATGTGTGGTAACAATTAGTCTTAATAAAACCACATCGTCATAATACATATACATCGACTGATTAAATGGTTTCAGCACTGGGTCCATGTTGATATCGTCCGTCACTATGTCATTCACATAGTTTCAACAGCACGTTTCACCAGTTTTCATCTATTCAACATTAATTGATGCTCTCATCGTGCATAAATGAGTGTACAACTTGTTGTCAGTTGTGCATACAATGGCCTTTTTATGGGACAATGATATTCGAGAACATGTAATTTATATACTTTAATGGCATGCAACAGATGTATGTCTTCTGTTTATAAATTTCTCTCACTTAGTGCCTGCCCAGAAATGCTGTGTGGGTTTAACTTAAGTGATTTTGTTTGCTAACATTTGTGAAAGCAGTACAACTGTCACAATCGTGGTCGTTTGTAACAAGGGAGAGGCTGTATTGAGCTAGTTTGAATAATTCAGGAACGTTCTAACCCTATTTTTAACCAGTATTATTTGGCAAGTCAAGATTAACTTAGTCCAAACAATATTCTTCTTTTTGCAATATGTTTATTCATAGTGGAGTTTGAATTAAATATAGAGTTTAGGTGTAATTTTGGTTTGCTGAAATCAATTTTGTGAAATGGCCTGAGCTTGGGGCCTAATCCGGATTCTGGCTGTCATGCTTTCAACCTATCGCATCTCGTTTTTTACCTATCACAGCAATGTTTTCGCAGATCAACTAGTGTCGTTTTTGCACACCTCCGGTAGCGTATCTGATTGATTACTTTGTTATGCTTGTCTCAGTTATTAACGCCTTAAGCATCGTTTGGTTTTCAATCAATTTCCTTTCCCACCACTTCTCCATTTCTTCAACCTTCATCTTGTTTTTAACTTTGTTTCTGCGTCACGTTTCACCGGGCTCAAGAAATCCATTCTGCCACTATTTCAGGACTTGGCAGCCATCGCCTTGGCCATCTCCCATCTTATCCCGGCTACGCAGCAGGAATTCTTTGACTCATCAAGGTCAAGACCTTGACCCTCCCTGCTGGCGGGACATGGTCTCGTGGTGTGTGGTGTGATTGGAGGAGCCCCTTCCAAATTTTGTTAGATTTTATTATATTTATATTATATTGATTAACAAATGCATTTTTACCAATGTCGTTTTTGTATTAAATGTTGACTTTTTCTTCTATATGCGTGTAATGCGTTACAAAATTTGTTCTGAATACTTCAGACCTTCAATAACACACATGAGCTTGTTCAAAGATTTCTTTAATCTGTTTTATTCTTTGCTTATTCATCAATAATTTTAGTTACACTTTTGAAATATATCATCTTCATGGTTGTAAAGGTTGCTGACAGTAGTATATGCGTAAGTTTTGCAAATAAGAAAGCCGCATTCAGTTAACATGCGAGGTAGGTACACTATCCCCTATAATGCAACTGCTTGTCAGCATGGGATGACACCCTAAATCAAATGTTCGGCTCAAAAATGTGAAAGCAAATGTATAAAATACAATTCAAATGACATTACAATTCCGAGTATGTGTGGGCATGTTTTCTCTATACTTTACATTCTGATTTGTTACCTCTGTCACAAGTGTAGCATTTATTGTAACACTTGATATTGACGAAGTTGAAGAATATATTCCCAGACGCGGACACGTGCATCAATACAATAAAACATACACTAACAAAGGGATGCATAACAGATTTGTTAAACTTTTTGAAGGGAAACTTGTATTATTTATTTTATTTTTAACATATTTATTTTTTGCACACATATTCTTAGCCGGATGGTGTTTTACCGGTAAAATCGCAATCTGTTAAATTAATTAATTATTCACTTCCATTGCTTTATTAACAAGACATAAACATATATAAACGACTACCGTTCAACAATGCTGTTCAGAGTGCCAACTTTCAGAAGATTGACAAGTCCATACGATATCGCAGTTATGTTCAAACTTTATTTCAATATTGCAGTGTTATCGAGATTGTATCTGATATGCCTGACGAAACAAGGTGTAAGTAGAAATATTATTCCATAATTTGGAATTTTTTTTTCAAAAGCAAAAACATTTATATACAAATACCAAAATCTAAGCAGGATTTAGTATTTGGAATAGTTATTATAGTGACTGTACTAACTGTATGTTAATTATACTTGTAGCCATTTCCCAATGCTACGAGTCAGTGAAAGATTGTCATTGTCCGAATGGGCTTGTTTTCTGTAGTAAGTACCACTTAATTTAAACACTCCGTTTTCAGCTTGGCATACTAGCATAGTTCGTGAATTAAAACACGAATAATTGCATTAAACCATAAAAGTTGTACCTATGCATGTGATAGTACTCTATGCTAACTAGTGATATAACATGAAATCTAGGGAGAACAAAAATGCACTTGTCACGAAAAGACATATTCAAATACATCTATACCTAAAAAAAAGCATATCCAAAACCGACAACATGAAAATGTATCAACCAAAAGTAGACTATTCAATACGTGACTCTTAAGTCTTGTATTTTAGCATTTTAGGGGTCGTTTCTGTTTTGTAATAATCTGTTATATGACAAATCTGAGTAATATTAATATTTTATAAATGTGTACATATATTTTGTTTTGAGATGCTTTATTTGAAATGACTGGAAGAGGATTATGGGTAATAGTAATATGTCGCTATTGTATTTAAACTATTTTATCTTACTTTGATTATATTAATGTTTTTCATAAAAGGTCAGTTTGTTAGTCGCGATAAGTGCACCGACAAATGCATGAGAAGTTGTAGGCCTGGAAATGATGGCTGTGACCGCTACGAGATGCAGTCCCATATTCCCGAATGTAATGAGGACTGTGGACAATATACAATTTGCTGTGTGCCAAGTGAGTAATATTAATTGTAAAGCTACAGAAGTATATCTTACAATATGAACTCACAGCTGACACAGTTTCCTTCATGTCTGTTATGTGGCTTTGAAGGATCACCAACAATTCTTGTACCGAGTGTGGATATTGACTATCAGCAAATTATGCGCATATTATCATATATATGCGAGCTATTGAGCTGAGTTCCGGGAGTGGTCAATTTTAAATGATTAATACAACGCAAAGCTATTAGCATAATACTACGTTCTCTCTGCAGGAACCTAAAGCAGACGACAGCGGCACATCACACCCCATATTGTGTATCTACAATGTAACTATTTATGTATCATTGATCGCAATATGAATGAAATTAAAATTTCTGTAAGTTTTATTCACATGAATGCAAAAACATCTCTGTACGAGCATAGGGGAAATAGATGAAATTTTAATAGCACGAAGTATTTAGGTTCATTGGAATCCGACGAAACAGTAGAAAATAGAGAATACCAACACTCAAAGTCAATAAGCGATTTTAAATAACATCTAACGGCACATTTACATTCCCGAGAAAACAAAATGTACAAACACAACACAGTCATTTCACAGACCCATACAATGACCTCCTGGGAACCAACAAAGAAGTGATGCCAGATGTTACGAAAAAACACTTGCTATCCTGTTGTGGCAGCCGCCACACACCTCTCTATAAGTTTAATGTAACACTTACAATCAGATTGGCAAAGTATCATACAAACCACACGATGAGTCTTACTAATCGAGGTCAAATTACACCTTGCAAGTCTGACTTCCAAGAAGCTAATTCTATTTGTGGGGATGGACGCTCCGGTGTGATTCAAAATGTTCTTGATCGGAAGTTGGATGGATTGACAATACGTGTTCACGTTTTAAACGAATGACAGCTTTAGATTACAAATTGTATTTATAACCTTCTTTTAATTTGTAATTTGGGTCTCTGGACACCAATATGTGATTACGCCTTGCGAAAGTATTACAGTATATGCCATTGTTCAGTAAACATCAAACGTTCTACAATTGTTAACGGCGTACTTTGTTGCATGCGTATTCCATGTACCTCCTTCTTGGTGATGAACAGCAGGTCGATGATCAGATGAGCAGAATTTCTGCATCAATTATTCAGTATAGTTACTAATTCACATATTTGATGATTTGAAAAAAAAAACAATTCGAGTCCCGAGTTGTCAAACAGACGAGCGAAGAAAATGACCGATTCCAAATAAAATGCATACTTAGAAAAAATTTAGACAAGTCAAGCCGGTATTTTGAGTAAGGCGGACAGATTTGGGTCTCGGTCTCGGTCTCGGTCTGGTGAAAGTCCGAGTTGCGACCAAGCCTTCAAAATGACCTGTTAATTAACGATAGCGGCCGGGCAAGAGCAATTCGACGACAGTCAAATATATGTAGAACAAACATTACATAGCTAAAAGATAGTAGAGCATATTTATTCAATTATATGTCAAAATTGCACTTTTCCTGGTTTGTTTTTTTGACACGACTTTTTGTTATGTGATATGTTTTTTTTATATTTTCATCTGTGATGGAAGTCATCAGTGAAATTATTATTATTATTATATTATAGGGTTTATTTGATTCGAACAAATAATATGTCTAATTCAGAAAACACATAATTAATGATAATAATACATACCAATGAATAACGTTATGATACAATATTAGTGGCTTAGCTCAATATTGTATTGGTTATCTTGAAAACTACTGCTCAGCTAACCAAATATTTCCTCCACAACCATATTTGTTTCTGGAAGAATAGCTGTTTGGAACCAATAAAATATAGAATGTTGCTTATGAGGGTTTGCTCCTCTCTAGGTCTTTTAATGAGAATTGCTACTGGTCTAAAACAGCAAAAAAGCTGTGTCAAAGTCGTGATAGAAAATGAAAGGTTATCTATCTGAGAAAACCGTGTTTAGACGTGAAAACAAATATTGTAAAGTCATTCGAACCTGTGCTCGTCGAGAAAACCAGACCCACGCAATCACATTGAAAATGGCTTGACCAGGCATCCACGATCAAATACATGTGCCACGGAACGCTGTGTTGAATTGAAAAAGCGAGTCACATCGAATACAATGAATTGTTACGAGACAAGACATACAAGTGTGTGTAAATATTTCAGCGTTGTTGTGTGATTTACTTTGGTAATCGGAGCTTGTTATTGTAAGTGTTTGACTGTGAACGCCACAGTTACGCTTGGAGTGCATTTAAAAGATGCCGAATCCAACTGTGGTATTCCCACATTACCTATACATATACATGTAAACTATATAAACGTACAACCTTGACTTATAGTCGCATAAATAATCGAAATAGTGGTTTGAGAATAAATATATGCCACATATAGGTCGTTCAAAAATATAGGTAACATTATTCTTGCTTTCTTTTATCAGTTCTACCGAGAAAGTAAGTTAATCCATGTAACAACTTTAGGCAGTATTGTCGTGTGTGTGTTAATTTGGTTCCACCAACGATTTAATGTACGGGTATCCGAAATCCGTTTGTATGCTTGTATACAAACGTCGTTTATTAAGTATCACCCTGGAAGACTAGCTTATATGAGTGGACACAACGAATATAGTGAAAAAATTGGAAAATGTATACGCAATATAAACACATTGACTAATTTTCGGACACTCATACTGCTATGTTTTAGCTCATTCACTGACTGTTAAATAATTTGAAACTCAATAAGTTTTAGTATCATTTTATTCAGAAAGAATAGTGAATTCCATTTTCAGGAAACTAATTAAACATTCGAACCGTTGAAAGCTTTGGGTAAACCATCTATTTTAGCACTGTAAAAAAGTACACAAGCTCACCACACTGTCGTTATAATGAAGAAAAAAATAACTAACATTTATGTTTTAACAGTTGTGGACCGATTCATTTGGCTCCAGCATTACATCTAGTAACAACGGTATTGGATTGTTGGTAACACGTGTCAGATAGTCATAGTAATCCCCAAATTTGAAACACTTGAAACAATACATGTCAACTTTTACCACTATTTTATAATAGCCTAACACAAATAAAAGGTCGAAAATTTGGGGAATCCTTGTACTATGATGTATTAGCCACTCATGTAGCTATGGTGTAAACTAAGCCGAAAAAAAAGTTCAGTCAAATGTTAGTTAAACTGAGTAATGTCAGATTTGAAGTAATTTATGAGCCTACTGTATATTGGGGGTACTATAAGTCTAGACGTGCGCTGTGCATACCGTAAACCTAATTGTATTGCAAACTGCTGGTATTAAATCGGGCCATATGGTTTGTCATAAGGTGAAAAGGTGCATTTGAAAAAAAATGTTATTACAAATTTGTTGGTATTATTTTACCAGTAAAACTAATTAAAAGTATTCATTAAGAGAAGACAATGTTGATATCAGTGAATATTTTACCAATTTTCAAGTGTTGTTGAATATTAGAGCAAGACATGATGGATCAATAGTGGGATGTCTATTGGCGTATCGGAAGATATTATGCCCGGTGTACAGGTGTTGAATTCGCATATAAACGACGCAGTTTTCCTGCTACTAAAATCGAACTTTTTTGTTTTTCCACGTGGAGTTTACGTTTCTCCTGAATGTGTATAGACATGAAAGTAATGGAAATGATATTATTGACAGAACATGACTAACTAGGCTAAAGACAAACTATACCAATGCAGAAATTATTCCAATCGGTGATTCCAATAAGAAAAGATTTCTAATAGGTTTGGTAGGGGTTTACTTGCATTCGGTTGTACCTGCTCAGTTAATATTGTTAATGGGCGTCTCAGAATTGCTAACGATATGCATGGAGAGTTCACTTGAACCGCAAACTATAGAGAAAATGTTGGGGACTGCGTAATTATGTCGTCTGCTCTATTTGAGTACATAGTTAATTTTCAAGTGTCGGACAGGATGGAATCAGACCACTTCGCAGTTTTATAGCAGTGCTATAAAATGTAGTGGTTGTAGAAAAGTAAAAAAAAATAGTGAAGGGTGAGCGAATGGAAAAGATAGTCTTGACACAGCAGTGGAAAAACAATTTATCATTTCAGAGGAATTCAGTGAAACAATACATAAATTCTAAAAAAAATATTGGGCTAAATATTGAAATGGCAATTTATTACGTAACTTTGAAGTGGGCTGAAGTAGGTATGGAGTGCTTTGGTGCAGTGTCTCAAGTCATAGAGCAAAACACAATATGTATAAATAAATAAATTTAGGAAAGCACAATCTTATGAATTCCTGATTCAGTATAAGCTTCTGCTAGCATACCGCCAATAGCAAGTACATGTTGGATGGAGTTCTTTCCGACGTTATATCAAATTTGTCCAGGTGGGAACCAAACGTTGTATAACATATTTGAGAACAACTTAATGAATGACGAATCAATTAATGACAATATACTAGTAAATGCGTATATTGTAGACGACGAAATCGTGACAGCAACAATTACTTCACTTAAAAACGGCAAAGTGTCTGGTCCAGATGGCGTTCCTGCTCTCAAATGTTGGATTAATCGATTACTTCAAATTATGAGAGAGTTATTTAATGATATTTTCAATTCCGTGGAATAATTAATAATTGAAATCAGATCCAAATAATTATGAAGGGCTCTTTTGTGTGTATTTGGTATTTTTTCAGTATTTTGAACACTAGATTATGCAAATTGGACAGATGATACTGGAGTAATTTCAGGTACCCATCCGCTTCCACATAAGATCTTCTGCTATCAATAAAAAATATCTGAGAAAAAAAGGAGAAAGTTATATTGTTTACTCTGTGGACCACCAGTATTTTTCTGTAAACTGTACAATATACAGAAGGCAATGTTTTCTCTGTTCATATTCAATGTAAAGTTGGAAATATTAGGTTAGAGGTTGACTTTAAACTCTTGAATACCGCCCTCGGTATCATATCTGGGTAATCTGTAAACACACCGAGGTCACGCCCGATTTCTTTGAGCAGTCGCAGTGCACTTAGCGCGGTAGATTGTGTGCTTATAATGGCCCTTTACGATTGATATGTCAGTCTGTAAATGTAGACTGTTAACTATCACGTAATGCAAACATTGGAATTAGCGTATTGATACATCTCAGTTGTGTGCTTACATTCCTGAATCTAATTAGCCAAGTAGATCTTATATTTACAAACAGTGGGTTTGCGTGTTCTGTTTGGTTCTCTCGTCCCTACTCATATTGATAAATTACATGCATTTTTCCTGTGCTGAGCCACGAACTCTGTAGTTCTTTTATTCAATTTGCCATTATAGCTAATATCTGTTATTGGGAATCATTAAATCGGAGATTAAAGTGGGAGGGT
>NW_003145813.1:0-15301 GCF_000003605.2 Saccoglossus kowalevskii | reverse complement strand
TTGATCATAGTTCCTGGGCTCCCTGTGGTTAAACTAAGTGATTCTTTGATTAGACGCGCCAAGGAGCTGGTGCCACCAATCAGCGTTGCTGTATCATAAATATGAACCATTATATACAGTTAATTGTGGTGAAATCTGCCAAGAGCAGCACTACCTCGCAAAAACTTGTTTTTTAGTAACTGTAATACGTGTAAGTAAACAAAGCCATTCTTTTACTTTCATATGCAAACAACTGTTTCTTGTTAACCAGTCACGGCTTTGCACATGCACACATGAAAAACATTAACAAAAGCGCCCTCCTAACCTAAGCTGAAGAACTTTTGTTTTTCTGATATATAACTGTAGAGGGTGCCATGAGAGTCTGCTAACAATAACTACTTCACAGCAAACTGGTGCCATTTGATTTTATAGTGCTTAGTAGATGGAATCCAGCAATGCACACACACACACACAATAAATGCATATTATTCATTGATTTTTCGAAGTCTCACGATCATAGACAGTATCTAGTCTAAGTGTTTAGGGAAGTGGCTCCGATTCTATGGATTGTACTGTACTGATGTAGTAAACTCCCCAAATGTTATATCTTGGAATTTGGAAAGGAGCTGTACTGCCTACAGCTTACACATTTTGATCAACATTTGAAATATACTTGCTGAAGCTGTGTATGTTTGTCAATGAATCTTAATCTTTGTGAGGTTGGAGCTGCAAGCAATTGTAAATTATGTTATAAATATTGAAATTTGATGATGTTTGTAAATTTAGGAAACTTGATCTTGTATTTCCAAACAACCTCAGTGGAATATTCACTTCAAGAACATTTCCCAAAATCACATTTGTCTTAGACCCCAAAAAAATACATTTCTGATCAATTTGTTTTCTAAACATCCACAGGCAGAATTAAATGTATGATTTTCATGAGAAGTGAATTTTTCTTTTATTTCTTCTAAAATTCTGACAAAAGTTGTGATGGGCATGTTTTTAACCGATGTGCAATGCACAGCCACCATAAACATGAATGTTTTTTGAAGTTTACATTAGAATAATAGTCTAGAATTTATTCCATATTCTTTCCCTTGTGCTCGTACATTTTTTCCTGCAGTTGTCTAAATCAGCACATTTATAACTTTTATTTGTGCATCTTTAATCAGCCAGCACTAACTACTAGTAACCATGACTACTAGCAGTGAGATTGATTTCTCTACCTCCATGATCCCATGATATTCATTCAATTGTGCATTAAAGTGCAATCATAATTGCTTCATTCATTCTCATGTCACATAAAAAATTAACAATATTTGATTATACATCCTAAAAATTGACAATGACTTTGACTTTAAAGGTCAAAAAAAAAAGAAAAGATTTTGCCTTTTATCATTGTGTGCATCAGTTTGCACCTCACACATTTTCTTTGCAATTTGGATCATATAAGGAAGAATATGGGAAGCAAACTGTTGTTTATTTCACCAGAAAAATACAATAATAATATACACAATAAGTGTTTTTCTGTTTCAGAGAATATTTTGTCTATCCAAATAAATCTGTAATGCAGGGTTTATAAAAACACTATTATTTTCCACATGCGTATTCATTGTTACATGTGGTATGGGTCCCATATTTAATGCTCTTTGTCGTTAACGCCAGCACACATAGTTGAGAGGCCGGAAGCGAGATATGGATTGGAAATCAAGTCTGAAGTACTCTGTGTAAAGAGGTACTTCCAATAACTAATTAACCATGAGGTATCTTGTACTGTTGCAGTGATTACATTTTGTAAACGACAATGACTCACACACGGTGGACATCTACCACCTACGTGCATCAATAAAGTCCAAACGGCAATTACAAACAGTGCATAAATTATGAAGAATGGTCTAAATTCATTGTATTTATAATCATTTCCTGAAACCACCTACAAGCCATTCCATAGAACACGCTTTACAAAATTAAACACAACCAACAGGCAGCTGATAACACTATACTAATTTTATGAGTTTTAAGGTCAACCACATAACATAAGGTCAAACACATAAAATTACTAAATGAGCTGTGCTGACAATCACTAGGTAATATATGCTTCATGTTAGCATTGAAGTCAAGCAGCTAACAATTAGGGAGAAACAAACTTCACTCTGCGTACATGCTTGTATAATCTGAAGTTCAGCTCAGGCGAGAATTGTGCAGCAATTAGGTCTACCAGTAATTAAGCAAACACAGGACATTAAACAAAAACTTAACACTGCAGGCGTAAACAAGTGTTTTTTTCCCCATTCATTTTCGCTATTCATCAAGAGTTTCATGGCAATGTGTTAAATATAGTTGGAAGCCGAGCTCCAGTAGAAATACTTAAATCTTAAGTTTTTAAAAAGGAAATTATTTATATGAGCCATGTAAATATGATGTTCATTCTGCGTAACCAGGTACAATTTAAGTGGGTTTTTTTATAATCTATATACATTATATTAATGCATTGTGGGAAGAATATTACGAGTAAAGTACGAGTATTTTCAAAGTTTCATTTTAAATATACCAGATGTGATAAGTAAATGACTGTCATGTCGCATTTGTAGTTTTATCGTAGGTTATCAGGAATCTGTATGTACTGGTAACTCGCATGACAGCGAACATGGTAGCAATCACTCTGGTTATCTTACTAGCATCTCTCCGCTGCGACATAGTACGTTTCAAAGTCAGCAGATTTAAAAAACAAAATATATAAAATGTTCTTTCAAAAAAGTTTTTGAAATTTATTTTTTATAGAACCAAGCAAGTGAAATTGATTGCAGCTTAAAAAGGACAAAAATGTCATGAAATATTAATACATTGTCACCTATGGGACTTTTAGATATGGTTTTGCAGGTCAACTAAGTACATAGAATGGTGCTGAAAGCTTTAACAGATTGGGATAAATAAAGCTGATAACCATACATGTTAAGCACCTACAAGTTACAAGGCATCAAAATATTGGTGGTGTTTTTACATGTGTGAAATTAGATACAGTTTTTGAGTATAAACCCCACGGAGTATATCTAGTTTCTTTTGAGCTGGCATTTGTATCTTTCCAGTTTTCTGTTCCATCTCAGACGTCATAACAACTTGTAGAATAAATACTACCATTTTATACTTGTGTGTTACAGGCACTACGTACTCAATTTCTCACCTCTGTGAGATAATTAATATATCGTTTTGCTCAACAGACTTTTTGAATGTTAGCAATCACAGAGCACATTATGTTGTCACTGATCACCATTTGGAAACGCTCAATAATTGTTGCCTCAGTCACCGCCGCCATTTGGGAGTGATCAGCGGCTTCCTAAGTTAACACGTTAACACTAGTATTTCCATATGAACAAATAAAGGAAAACATCTCCTCCTAAGCTGATCAGTAACATAACTCGGAATATCAGTTTGGATAATTCTGAATAGTAGGCCGAGGCGCTGACAAACGAGATAACTGTCACTTCCTTGCAGATTCGGGCGCCAGGATGTTAGATATCATCGCAAGGGAGATGTCATACAATCTCTTTGCACACTTCAGACAACTCACAACACACAAGTTTTTTTTTCTTCACTTACTCTCAACGACTAAATATTTATTTCATGCAATTTCAAACTTGATCCAAAATTGAAGAATTTCCACAGCTCCAATTAATTTTTAAAAGTTGAATTTTGACACTGAAAAGTTGAGCTCATATACAAACCCCGATCCAAAGACTAAATAAATCTTAATATTTAGTCTAACTAGATTTATAAACACTTAACTTTATTATGTTGGCATGCAGTAACCATTAGTATAAATATTACAGGCTTCACACCACAAATGCATAGTTTATAGAACATACTTGCCCTTCAGGTCAGATAACCACTGACGAATCAGATACTATATATAGCCAGCGGGATATGTGCTTGGATTGCCAAAGTCTGTATCTAGTATGACCTGAAACAACCTCCCATTTGTGAGAAGGATTTTATGACAAACCAATTATTTTATTAATTGATTGACTAATACTGTGCATCTAAGAATGAGGTGAGAGCACTTGTTTTGACTGCTATGGAATTAATCTGGGTCTCCATACCTAGATTTGAAACAGTCCTCATACGTCATATACAGGGATTAATTTCTAGACAACTGCAGTGCAATTAAATGATCAAAAAACTTATGGCTCTTAAGAAAAATACATTGTTCAAAAAATCTCAGATTTTAGTACCGATATACCAAATTTATTGTGAGAGATGCATTTGGTACATATTCAGTTTATCCTCAAAAACTCGGTCGTGGGTAAACAATCGTATGGTACGTAACCCAGCTGAGTGCCGGGCTAAAGACAATGGATATAATTTGCATACTTCTTGAAAAGTACAGTTTTATGGGGAATGTCCTCAATACTGCGAGGTCTCTAATAAAGTTCACAAGAACTTCCATAACTTGTTTACTCTCTTGAGAAAATATTAAAATGAAAAATACATAATCATATTTTTTAATATCTCAGTTTTCAGAAATTCTTATGATGATTTATTTACATGCTTATAAGAACTGGTACCCAAATAACAATTAAACTGTTAATCATTTTTTTTGTCGCTACCTTAATCAAAAATAAAAAGAAAATCTAATCAAGTCTGAAAACACTAAAAAAATTCATAATAATGCATAGCACAACAAATTCAAAACATGTTAGATATTTTCTAAAAACAACTATACACATAGCACATGCTAATGACTATCAACAATACAAAATTATTTTCTACAGATATTTTTCTTCTTTTATTGAACTTTTATTTATTAAATCACAGCTAAAAATGAATTATCATATGTCATTACTGCATAATAAATAAATACCGGTATTAAACATTCAAGACGTCTACATCATTTTATTAGAAAATCAGAATTTTTTACCCTATACCACAGTATAATGTTTGAGATAGCATGTAACACGCAAAAATTAAAAAAAAGTTTACAAAATCCCCACCATTGTCCAAATTCATATATTTTGAATTTAAAATATCCCCCACTTCATATCACATTGCTAATACACAGTCTTACAGTACATACTGCAGTTTATTCAAATCCTTGGGTATTTTCATTTCTGAGTAGGCTTTTACCTTAAGCCTCGTGTTGAAGCGTATTCGGTGTATCGATTGAGTGGTTGATAGCGGTGGTAAACCATATTGCATTCCTCATTTAAATGATCAGAGATTAGCAAATTGGCCGGCAGCTTTATCCATATCCACTGTACTATCCACCGGTGGTCTTTCTTCTGTGGTCTTTTTGAGTGGCTACAATACAGTAATGCACAATGTTAAACTTCATGAAAATAAACATTACAATAATGATGTAACCTGAGTCTCATTGAATTAAATGCATTCCTTGCTACAGACCATAATGCATATATTGGTTTCTTTTTTCCCCCATTGTGTGAAATGATGTCATGAACAGAATACATGTATCATGTACTATTCACAGAGATAATTCCACTATCCTAAATTTAAAGATATTGATGTATATCAATAAGCAGCTGCAACATGCCTTCATCAACACCACACAGTCCACACCCAATCAAAAGAAATTTTGTCTAATCGTAGGCTGGCAGCCTGAATAATGTTTATTTCACTCAATGACATGCATCTCCAGTTGTTGACCTTGTCAAAACTGTGTGTTTAGTTTTTAGTTTTAGTTTTAATTAACAGTACATTTTGTCCATGATTCCATGTTTTACAAAAAAACGTTTTTTTTAAATTGTCAAAGAACTTTTAATTTTCATTAAAAATGTATTCTTCTTTTGTTTTTTAACATTTGGAAAAAACTTAAAATAAGTTGCAATGTGCACATTTTTAGCTGACAAGCATAATGAACAGAACTATTAAAGAAGATTTTTTTCTGGATCTCACCTGTTGTTGTTTCTGTACCAACAACTCTTGTATCTGAATTTCGTCGCTCCCGGTGACTTCATTCTTACCCTGCAGTTTTAACTGAAGAGAAATACAAGAATTGTTAAAATAAATAGATTTAGATGTTGATAGCCACATGGTCTGATCTCGCTTGCAGCATAGATCTGGAGATAAAATACTTTTGAAGTTCAATGTCACAAGCGAAGAGATTATCACAGCACTTTGCTGAGTGAGATATCTGTGTCAAGGCTGACATTTTGACCTCAAAACACTTTGCTGTACTTTTTCGAAGTAGTGAAAACTGTTTTAAAATCTTAAAAACTTCAACAAACTGCTTTTAACATCAAAAGAGACACAATAGACAAAGTTTAAATAATTCCAGGAAAACACTAAATTTTGTAACAGTGAACTGTTTACCTTGTTTTGTAAAAAGTCACATTGACCTTCATGAAATGCCATCATTGTAAAATTGTGAAATGAAACATTTATGGTAATTTTACAATAACATTTTTGACGCCTTCCGAGTTGCAGACAAGAAGAGGGAATTGTCCCTCACAAGCCTTTCTCCAAAGCACACAAGACATTGTAAAATCCTGTAAAGATCTGTACTTTCTTCAAGACTGGTGAAACTTGACAGTGGCATTAATTAAAAAGGGATTTGTTGCCAAGCAATAAGGCGCTACATGTAGTACCCAGTACCAGTGGAAACCTACCAGGAATAATGTTTATTTTTTGAAGCATCCATATACATGTAAATACATTTGTACCCATAGTTTATATACACAAAGTTTCATTACATTCCCGTAGTGGTAAAGTCAGGAAGTTAAAAACGAAGGCTGTGAAAAGATGAGCCCAAGCTGCTGTTGGATTCCGAGCTCTCAAATACACTATATAAGAATGAGGTTGCCCCCAGGACAGTCTCTTGCTCAAATTTGAAATTCAAGGTCACCAATATTGTGTGTACTGCACTGAGTTTTAAATCAATTTGCAATGGTGCAAACAATTCAACTGGATTTTCCAGATCAACGATTTGTAAAGTTCTTACTATAATTACATTGTAATACAAAGAGACCCATGGTTTTGACTTAGCTTTAATTTTTTTCATGGTAAAAGCACCGCTATTTTCATGCACTTTCCATGTGGCAGGTGTTCAATACATATTGCAGATTGTCTAGCAACCATGTAGCATGTAATATAGCAGTGATTTTGTAGATAAAAGAAATTGCTGTATACTCAGGTATCACAGATATATTCAGTTCTTTGCTTTACCCACTTATACAGCACTGAAAGGAATGCACAATGAATGAAAACAAACTACGGTAGCATGGCCTCCAATGTGTCATGTACATGTAGTTAGAAACTTAACAAGTTATCTTTACTGTAGTTGTTCAGGTATTATTTAAAAAAATATTAAAAATAATAAATCGCACAAGTAATATAAATTGTTACAAGACGATTCTCAGAGAAAACAGCAATATTTATATTTTAAGGGTTGACCATTACAAACTGTGGGAGTGGAGATGATATAAAATTAGACATTAATATTTCTCCTTCACTTAGTTTTGCGCTAGATTTTTTCAGGATTATGTGCTTATAAGCAATTATTGTTGGTTTTCTTCTGTAAAATATTCAAGTTATATAATATATATATATATTTTGGTAATTCTAAATTTACTGAGCATATTTTAATTACTTTCAAAGTCCATTCCACTCCATCTCATAGGTAAACCGTTGCTTCACAAGTTAGTGATCTCCGGATTCAAAATATAGCAGATATATATTACTAACTTGCTTACTGCAGTTGTCAATATTAATCATATCCTAACAGGAAATCAATTAAAAATATATATTCTGCCCAGCTGGAGACTAAATTCAGTTTCATACAAGGATTAATGAAGTTTCAGCTTTGTTTTCAATATTTTACATTATTGTATGGTAATTACATATAGAATGCATTTAAAAAAGACGTGAATGGTATTGGTAAACATTTACCCTAGAAAATGTAACCAGTGGAAGATGGTTTCATTGGCTGAAGAAGAGTTTTTTGGTAGCGCCTATTACCCATGAGCCTCTACAAATTTCGATCAATAATGGCTGATTTACTATTACAAATGTATTCAAAACATTTTTCAAACTAATCGTTTATATATATATATATATATATATATATATATATATATTGAATAGTACAAGCACTACCACCCCTACAGGTTATTATCTACTGGTAACATATAAATTTTAAAACATTTTGTTCATTTTCAGGGAGCAGGCTAATTGTCAGGATGGGTCAAAGGTCAAACTGTGCCACTGTAAATTTTCTACAGGTGGTATTTATCTGCTTGGTCATTGTGATTGGTCATGTTATTTTTCGACTGTCATTTAAAATCAATAAAACATTTCTAAATATTTTATAGAAAAAAACATTGAATCTTTTTCTGCATGCATTATAATATGACTTTTCATCGTAAATTACTCTTGTTAATTAAAAATACAGACCATCAGAAATTCAGAAGGGTGAATCTTGAAGAATAAAATAGTAGTAATTCACAAATTTTCTGCCATCTTCCCCTCCCCCAAAAGTTTCTAATGTTCAGATTTAAGAGTATTATAGAGAAATAAAAATGTGCACACCATTAAAAAAAAGTTTCATTTAACTTAATGCCTCATTATGATAATTGTTGTTGTCTCACAACATTTTATAGAACTAGAATTATTACTGTTTTGATTCATGAAGAATAAACTGTAACACATTTGGCAAGATCTATAGATCAAGAGAAATGCTGTGATCCATGGAACCGATTACAGCTTGCATGTGGTCTGCCAAATCAACAGGGTACTGATATGTATGCCGTTATTTAGTGAGAACTGGATTTTAATCTTTTAAATTAGCTCAATTAAGACAAAAATCTGCAGGCAAAATAGATTCCTGTGCACATAGGTGGCTTTAGCCAAGTTCCAAGTTTGTTGTTTTTTGAACTGTTGACCAGTTTTGAAACAAACCCAACATGTAAAAAAAAATCTGCAGCCAAAATTGATTCCTGTGCACATAGGTAGGTTTAGCCAAGTACCATTTAGAGTTTCTTGCTGATATTATTTCTTATTTTTTGAACTGTTTAAAAGTTGTCAAACAAAATCAATGTGAAAAACAAATCTGAGGCCAAAATGGATTTTTGTGCACATAGGCAGGTTTAGCCAAGTACCATTTAGAGTTTCTTGCAGATTTTATTTATTTTTTGAACTGTTGAAAAGTTGTCAAACAAAGACCGTGTGAAAAAAAAATCTGTAGCCAAAATGGATTCCTGTGCACATAGGCAACTTCAGCTACCATAAGTTCCATTTTGAGTTTCATGCAGATTTTATTTGTTTTTTGAACTGTTGAAAAGTTGTCAGTTCCACTGAAAGGCATGCAGCAAATGTAATATCATCACTTTTTGGCGGAAGGATGTTTGTTCATGACTAAATAATTATAAAACACAAGCTAACAGTAGTGGCGGTATTGTAAACTTTAAGGAAAGAACTCCTTAACCATGCAGCCTCTTGTAAACTCAGCGTTCACACGGATTACTTATTTCACGAAAGTGGCTTTAATTTGATTGGTGGATTCTGTACACAATGGTACAGAAGTAGATAGAATCATGTGACACCTTCTTTAAGAGTTCTTGTACTGTGAGAACGGTGTTTGAAACAACTAGTAAGTTTCCAGGGAATCTGAGAAGTAAGCACTAATAGGGCAGCCCACACAGGCATTGATATGGTCAATATACGTGGGTTGGAAATAAATCATATGCTTTTATAAAATTGATTAAATTATGTAAATTATTTTCGATTGCAGTGTTGTAATATACAAACAAGTTGTACATTGATTCATAATTCGACTTTGCATCAAGACACACGGTCACATAAGCAAATGTAATCAACACTAATTTGAAAACAACTTTTAACAAGAGATGGCATCACAGACATCACAGACTCAAAGAAAAATTGATCGACCACCCTCTTACTTCCACACAAGTCATGATTATAGAAACCGCCAATAAAAAACAGACCACCTAATTGACAAATTACATACGAGACAACATAACCGTTTTACCACATGTTTTCTTTAAAGCCTGGACTTTCTTCTTCTATTAAATGGTTTGCTGTACAACTGGTGTTGTAATTCAATGCCAGGTGCCATAATAATCAATTTGGATGTTCAAATAGTGACATACAAATCTGTTCGGTAATAGTTTTAGGTTCACTGGGGTGCGTAAAAGGCACTTATAAATTATTTATTTCAAAGGGTGCAATTTGAACTAAGCATGAACTAAGGTTAGATATTTGTTAATGTGGTTATTGCCAATTTCTTTCTTATATTTCTTTCTTATATTTCTTAGGGTCTTTTTACTTTTAAATATGATAACATACAATTTAGATAATAATATACTATTTATCTTGTTGTGTTTAGGATTGTTGATAACATGATTATTATATATATTCACATAATGCAAAATACCATTGGGGGTACATCCCTGGTAGAGGGGCGCGAGTACCCAGATCGAGGCAACCAAAATGCAAACATGAAAACTCATTTACTTTTTGACACTGGTTATGAACTATTTGCATAGTTTTTTCACCGAAATTATGCTTTTTGATGATTAAAAATGAGTTTTTGTTGAATTTTAACGATCATTTTCAGACACTTCAATGAAAAGACCGCATTTTGCAGCATATATATACAGCTATTCAATAAAGAATGGTACCTACACATTACACCATATGTTGACATTCTTTGGAATAGGAAGAATATTTTATAATATAAACCATTGAATTTTCACTTCTATACATTTTGGGGGGAATTTCAGGATTTTATGTTATTCGTGAAGACAAAATTCATCTCAATTTTCACTGCTACAAAAAATCACAAATTTCACTGACGTGCGAAATTGAAGTAGCTTTACAGAACATGATGGTTTTTACTCAGTGAAATTTTTTTATAAACTCAAATTGAATTTGAGATATTAAATTTGTTCAAATAGTTCCATGCTATTATAGTTTGAATATGTGCCCCTCGCCTCCACAACATAATGAATGAATAAATATTCCTAGACTATTACATCAATCTCAGCTCACATCCAGATCAGATATTTTCTTACCAAGGGTGAGATACTGTTGTTATCGCAGAAGGCATTATGTTATCAGGTTATCAGAAAACATAGTGAAGTTATGGAAATCTTGTCCAAGCTGAGACTAAACCGTAATGTATTGCATTATTCTGGCTGTACAACATGTATTACAGAAGCACTCATTTGAGGGAATGCACATAAAAATGCAGGGCAGAACAAACTTACCTTTTTCAAATTAGTTGAGATTGCTTTGGCTTTGTTCTTGGCCTTCATAGCTTTGAAACTGGAGACTTTGAAAGGATTGTTTTGATTTCCATGCTGGCCTGCACCATTCCCCTTGCGGCTG
This sequence comes from Saccoglossus kowalevskii, assembly GCF_000003605.2. NCBI lineage: Eukaryota > Metazoa > Hemichordata > Enteropneusta > Harrimaniidae > Saccoglossus > Saccoglossus kowalevskii. The sequence continues at coordinate 3,964 of NW_003145813.1, read as the reverse complement.
TGTTTTAATTTGACAAGTTTACTTTTTTGCTTGTTAGCTTTGCCCATGGTGTCTGGAAAACACATATACAATACAAAAACAACATTGTATTAAGTAATGTTCCCTAAGTGCTACACTTTGTTTATGTATGTAGGCATCATTGTCATTGTAAAAACAATATTTCAATCAATTCCATAACTGCATAATTTTGCCAAACTGATTTTCTATGTTATTTTCAGCTCCAATTATTAAATCATTAAGATTTGTTAATATAGAGTTTGAAATGTCTACCGATGATCTGGGAACAAAGATGTAATAATGTTAAAATATAATTAATTCTCACTTTTTTAATATTTGATTATTTTAAATTAATTAACTAATTTCCAGTAAGAATAAAAAAAAAGTTTTTTTTTTCAATTTTGTTTACATAATTCTAGTAAGCATACTCAAACAATCACATACTTTGTGAAGGAAAATAATGTTTGCGTAAAGTGAAAACAAATAAAATTTTATGACTGCATCATCATGTAAAAAAACTGTGGAAATGTTAATAACAAAATTGTTACAACTATTGTGAATAGAATATTTTCCACAACCCCCCCCCCCATTTTGATTTGTAAGCCCTAAGAAGCCCCCCCCCCCCACCAATCAGGTAGATGGACTGTGCCCTAACCGAAATAGGCTGTACCATATGTACGTTGAAGCTAACGTATTTTTTTTACTCTTTATTTTAAGTTGTCTCTACAAACACGTTTATTTCAAGCAATTTGTAGTCATGATTGAATCATCAAAAAAGTACATGATATCGTGACTTAGTCGCCGGTTGCTTGTACAAGTCTGTGATACTGATAGAGACTGTGCACTAGGTGAAGATCGACACAGGATCGTATGAAGATCGTGACGCCAGCGTACGATTAAGCAAAGTCCCTCCATCGAGGCATGAACCTAAACCCCGTAGGCCCATGAGCGGGGGGCTTGTGGATAGAGCATGGGCCAATTTGATGAAAGTTGAAACGTGGAAAGACATATTGTGCTTCTGGAGTTATCCGCTAAAATACCGGCTGTGGAAAGTGAAGATATGAATTGTATTGTGTGTAATCGCAGGAGCAAATATTCTAGTGGAGAAGCGCATAAAGTAAATTTACCTTTTATACACGCGTCAGCAAGTAGACGATCGCGACTGCGAGTGTATACAGTACAGCGTGCAAAGATTTCAACATTAAGCAAACCGGAAGTAGGATAAATGGACGAAACTATCATCGCGAAGGGGCGTGGATATTCAAGGTAATTCAGTTACGCAACTGTTTTAGAGTGTGTAGACAGAAGAAGATACCGTTAAACGACTGAAAGTATTTGTAAATTAAATAATGGCGGACAAATTTAGTTAAATACCGATATAATCACATTGCCCCTTTCGTGGGACCGAGGACAGACCATTATTATCGCCAAAGTGTAAATAGTACCACGTGACCGTGGAAACAACTTCATTTGGTTTGTGTATTCAGCGAACTGAGACGACACGGGAGCTAAGCTGAAAAGTTGGGTAAACGTTCACATACATAGGCCTAGCAAACAGGTGCCAGAAAAAAAGTCATCGTTTATTATTACCATGGCAAACGTAGATACATCTGTAATCTTGCTGATTAATGTTGTTGCTTGTTTTGTCGTTCACGGTTTTGATAAAGGTAAGCAGACTTCGACCCTGAGACCCACATGCCACTTTTCAACACCTTTTGATACCTCCCTTGTCGCAGGCCACGTAGTGATTTGTATATTTTATTATTGCGGAACGCGTTTAACGTCCCCTGTTTGTATGGCAAAAAAGGTTTGATTACAGATCACTGTGTGGAAAATACTTGACGAAGTTTATTAACACAGGGGTCCGAACGAGCGCCCACTCGTTCTAAAATCTGCTTTTCAGATCACCTGTTCCCGGAGTGCGAAATCCAGTGTTGTGTAAAAGGCACCACTCGAGTTGACCCGATTGGAGTGGTGAACGGCGTTCAAACTCTACAAAGACATTCCAAAGTAAAATAGATCCTCAAACTTTCAAAGTATGGATTACACTTCTGTACAATTGCAGTGAGACTAAAAGCCTGTACTGTAAAAACTCAACTGTACATGAGATTTAATACGCAACTTGAAGTTTGGCTTACTGAATCCGATGTCGTTCGTTTCGACTAGTTTCCGTGGGGTTTCTCGGTATGCGCTCGGCGCCAGTGCTATATGCAATTTAAATTTAAAATATTACGGATGAAAGCCTTCGAAGTAGAAAACCAGACATACCTTTCAGCAGCTTTATTATGAGACGAACTTGATTGGAAAATCAAATCTAGCCAAGGGTGCGTAATTATCAAAATCGACGTCTTTATTATTATACATCTGAGATAGTTGTTTCCGAATGACAGTAAATGGCCCGTGTACTGATGGATTTCCTTTAGTTTAGTTTATGAGTATTGGTGAATGGGGGCTTTTATGTTGTCCTTTTACTTTGGAGGGTTAAGTGCTGACCTTGGCCAAAAAAGTAAAAAGTTAAATAATGAACAAATCATTTCGTCTGTCAGTGAATCTTTTGTGTAATTTTCTTTAATTGGAAAACACAACATTTGTACCTGCAACTTCACTGGTTGCTCTGTAAGTCGTCCTCACAGTGGTTGCACTGTAAGTCGTCTACACCAATACAAGAAAACTTGAGTGTGTAAAATTTGTACTTTCTCTTCATGCTTTTTTTGACTGGTCATTACATTAATAGGTTGTGACATTGAGTTTTGTGCAGTGGCATTTCTTTTTCTTCGCTATCACCATAGAAATTTAAAATAAGAAAGATTATTAAAATAAAGTAACAAGGCAAGTAATATCACAATTCGTTGCACTCTGCCAGGGAAAACCCCAGGGGAAACCATTTGTTGTAGTTCTAGCAGCTTTGTTTGTATGTTGTTTTGGCAGGCAGCACTGTTGAGTTGCTAACTTCAAGAATTAGGAATTGACCATTATTATCTTGTCTAGGCATGAATTTAAATACAATAGAATCTCCACAAAGAAATATCACACAAATATATTTTATAGAAATTGAATAATTTATAAAACAATAATGTGAATAGTTTTTCTACCTTGTCTTAAATCCATTCTAAAACAACCTCGTATTGAAATTATGAAATAAAAATATTTTTGTTTGCAAAAAAAATGCCTTTGTCATTTCAAAAATTTGCAGAAAGCCAGCAAATGTGTCCCTAAAGTTTTGATTAAATTTACATGATTTTCACTTACGTTGTGTCTAAGTTATTAATTGTATTCACATTTCATGGATATACTAACAAACTGCAGCAAGGAAACCTCAGCAGGGTAGAAGATGGAAGATCAAAATGTTGACTATTGGAAACTCTGGAAGGGAAGATGGTAGAAAAGATGTGCAATTATTCTTTTTTTTTTTACATTATTGTTTTGTACCAGATTTTTTAAGATGATGTTGCTCTAAAATATTGGTTGGTTTCTCCAATCAAATATTTTTTATTTTATAAGTAAATATTTTTTCCCTGTTATTTACCCAGTTGGATTTTTTTTTCTTCATCCCACCCCTGAGACTTTAATGGTTAACCCCTTACAGTAATTGAATAGATACTACAAACTTCTGAAAAACTATAAATTATATATGTATAAAAAATAAGTAAAAACATTTTTGACAGTCAACACCTCAGTAGAAATAGCAGATTCAGTCAAAATGCCTGAATAATTGCAAATTTCATGAACAAATTAATTAAGTATTTTGTAATGGTAATTTTTTGATCTTCCATAAATTGTGCCGGTGTCTGTTGAGGAAAAAAAAAAGTTATGTACTGAAAAATATACTGATCATGACAAAGATGTATTTTTATGTCACATATATATCAGATGAATTCAAACTTAATTATATTTATTTATGAGGTACCAAGTCATCACCATCTACTATTTGAATATTTTGCTTTAATGTGAAATAATTAAATTACGT
>NW_003145809.1:0-14489 GCF_000003605.2 Saccoglossus kowalevskii | reverse complement strand
CAGTGGAGTATGAAATCCTTCCAGCAATTTTGCTGAGAATTCGGCAACCATTTGCTGACCAATGACAAGTGCGTTATCTACATTCACAATATCTGGAGCAACACGGACACTAACAATATTGATGAGTGCATCGCCTAGTTGTGTGGTAAGAGGATTACCGTACTTCTTTAGTTCTGCAATAATCAAATTCCTGTCGGAGGCATCTAGCTCTTTCCTTCTTTTTCCCTCTTCTTTGTGAGAATTTAGTTCCATACCATGATCTTCATCAAGCGCTTCATCATACATTTTGGCATAAGCAAGAGATAGACTATTGCATAGAGGGTGAGAAAGTATCCAACCAGCTACTTGTTCTTCAGAAATGGTCTTTTCTAGTAACCCTCCTTTGGCCTTTCCATATCGTATGTAGATTTGTTCACCAAATTGGTCCAGGAAAAGTGAATTCCACACTCCACGACGGTGTCGACAAACATGTTCACCTCTCAGGAAAGGCAGCTTGTACCACTTCTGGTAATGAAGTAGACTTGTCACAAATGTGCCACAAAATATATCGTGCATAATTCCAGTGGCCTGCTGCAAAGAAATATGGCAACATACACTTCAGACAATAAACATGGAGCAACCAATCCCCCTCCCTTTCCGCACGGAGGAACAAGTGCAGGATTATGACAGGTGTAATCAGGTGTACGTGAAGAACTGCGAACACTATCAAACTCATCTTCCAGGTCTTCAAAAGTAGACTTCCTTGCGAGAATCAATGGTTCTAGTAGTGCTGCTGTGACCATCCTCAATCCTCGGAGTGCCTTGGGCCATGCCTTTCCATTGAGCATGTGAACAACACCCTTGAATGCCACACCAAGAATTGCCTCCAGGCCACTATTATTCATCAGAGTACCAATGCAACCAATAAAATACATCAGTGTGTGCATACCACCAGGACGCACTACGAGATTATTCCATTTGTCAGGGAAAGACCATTGAATCTGCATCACCTTGTACAGCTGCATATCGGCAGATACATATGTGTACGGTACATCATTCTGTTTCATGAAATCTTCAATAAACAAGAGTGTTGTCAACCCAGTATCAGGATGGGAAGGTGGTGAATCTATCAATGGGCCGAATGCAAATCTTGCTGAATGTCCTGGCTCAGGAACCATCGTCCTAGTAATACCAGCCATGTAACCAGACCATTCAGGTACTGGAGTTTTACCACGAGTGTTATCAATAACTGTAGACAACCATGTTATGTCAGATTCTAGAGAAGTTTTTATAGTCATATGAAGCTGTGTCAGTAGGTGGAATGGTAGACCTTGTTTAACCTGAACTGTAGGAGGTACCGGTTTTTTTCGAATCAATGAAATGTTGAATGCTTATAGGTGACAGTTCTTTGAGTTTCAAAGTATGCATCTCCTCTTTTGTGATTCTCGGTAACGTATGGCCATGATTATATTCTTGAGAATCTGTAAATATTTATCTCATACATTATTTCTGTATTTATAAACATAGTTACCATTTGAATATTGGGTGAATTCAATAGCCATTGAGTGGGTTGTACACCTGCAGATCAAAGTTGTCAAACCATGCACTCATGAGGCCACCAGTATGAAAAAAATCCTAGTAGCAGTCTTGACCTTGACCTGCATACTTTGCTGCAGATTTTCTGAATCGTAAGACTTCATCATACGAACTTATGTACCCACTTTTATGAAGAATGTCAATTAGTTCTTTGGATCCAAATCGATGGTGGAGTTTTACTGCAAGTCCTAGTGTAGTTTGATTAAATGTTTTTGATATCAAAGACTGAATTGACTGGCACAGACTTAAAGATACTTTTGTGACAGTTCCATTTGAAACCAGACCACTCACAAGACGTACAAGGGTTGCACTTGTATTTTCCAGCGCGTTCTGAAAGGTGAAGCTGTTAAAGTCATACGAGTCAGTTTCTTTTTGTTCTGAATTCTTAATTTCGTCTCTAATTTTCTTTACAATATCATCAACTTGGTCATACGTGTCATCCGCTTTAACTAATTTCAATGTGTCTGGTACATACTTTCGTAAACAAATGATACTTGCACATCCAAATATCTTCATTTCCAACAACTGATCACCAAAATGACTCTCAAGTTTGCGAATGAGGTTAGCTCGCATCGAACGGTTTGCCTGTTGCTCTTGCTGATTACCTATCTTTTCATGTTTTGATACATCCGAAGCAGTACTTGTGGAGGCAGAGTTCCAAATCCTCTTTGGGTCAGCCTCAATGGCAGATACAGCTCTCTGGAAAGCAACATCAATCACATCTGGTGAACAAAGTTTAGAGGCTGCAGAAACATTGCGTTTTGATGAAAACATTTTGTAACAATCTTGATGATATTGGGCATCTGCGCATGTAAGTCTGACAGAGCACCAAGAATTCGAGTATGCACTTTCGATGACAGATCATCTCCCCTTTCGCCACACACTTGCAGGACACGTTCCTTAAATTCTGTAGCTCTGCACTGAAAAACTTGTCTCCATCTTGTTGGATTCTACGGGTCCTTTGGTAAATATATATCACCACAAATTGAGCAGTTCTGAGTAAAGTCAAATCCTTTGTGCTGGGATCGTCTTTTTCGAGGTGAGAGTTCACTCTGAAATCTTTGACTGCCTATACGTTTTAATTCTCGTTCAATATGCAATTTCGATGTATAATTTGAAACACACGTCTTATGATAAATTATTGTTATATTAGCATTTTTTGCTAATATCTCTTTCAACTCTATGTAAATATCGTCTCTTCGTAGAATACTTGATTCAATAATTTTCTTTATTCTTATCTCCCCGCCAGTTATAAGTGGTCCTGATCTTTCACAGTTGAAGAAACAATGTGATCCAACTTGAGTCATGTTGAAATAATAATTTCTTTATCCTGCAAATAATTGATAATATTTCATGGAAATTTATTGATGAATACAAAAAAGAAAGTATTTTTTTCTCAGAATTGCTATTTTACTTTTACTGTACATGTGAATTGCCATTTTGGAATTCTGCTAAAGTTGTTCAAGTCCCTTCATGGCACATGCTCAATACATAATTACTATTACACACGTTGTATAATAATTAGTTTATTGGCTGTTTGGTGATATTTATAAAGGAATAACACAAATAACGAGGTCAATATAGTAAAAATGGTTAACCCATTAGAGGTGACTGAGGGTCAACCAATCGTCGTCTGCGCCGAAGAACTGGAACTTGGGGGGGGGGGCGTCATAGGAACCTCATCATAGTTGTGTTTATCGCCAGTTTATCATACAGAAACAGCAAAATCGTGTCACTTTAAACAAATTTAAAGGTTTATTACCTCAATATTGGAAAGCTAATATACTGAGAAAACAAAAATACCTTACTTCAGCAAAAACTCATGGAATCTTGGACTTAAATCGAAAAATAACAAATAAACTCGCCATCTCACAGACTGCATACGCGATCATACAGGAATGCATCGTTGCGCACGCACTCTGTGAAATGCGTGAGTCTGATTGGCTGTCACGGAATGAGAGTATACTAAAAAACAACAGCTACTGACGATTTATTTATAGCCTCCAGATCAGCCAAAAATTAAATATAGTCATGAATAAATCGCCCTAGTAGCCTGTTTGATCCTCATTTGCTGTCATTTTGGATTTATGCAAATAAGGTATTTATGGAAACTGTGAATTTAACAAACATGCGGCTTAATATTTATTCTGGGGGCCTCAATACTCAATTTGCATAATATACAGCAGTTGAAAATTCAATCTTGAAGCGGAGATATCACCACAATAGCATGCTTGATCCTCATTGGCAGCCATTTTGGATTTATGCAAATTAGAAAAAAATGCTCAAAGGTGCCAACTGGGCACCCATCAGGATCTTGATGTAAACATACTGTAGAACACATTTCAGCAAAAAAGTCATACGCACTTTTACGACTTTCTGGGTCGGCAACCTGACTATAATAAGAGAAATATTTAGAGAACTGTATGGTTATTCCTGGATATTCTGATGAATCCTCATGGAAGGTGTCATGACTTGATTACTGTGACCGCAAGAAGAGTGGAACGGCCATATTGTAGTATGTAACATTGTTTTGCTGGTGGTATAGCTATATTGCTCACAATGTATTCACTGCTTCATGTGCTAACACTTTGTGTGTAATGTAGCTACTTTGATAGCAAGCAGTGCCTCATATTCAAATATTGAATTTCATTCTTTCTTACGATCACAGTAATAAGACACGTGTTTACACAATGGTGAATGCCACTGATTGGATAGCACCTATGAACGGGTGCATACGCAAGTGTATAAACATCGGAAGAGGCCACTGATTGGTCAGTAGCAATGAGCGAGCGCATACGGCACGTGACCTGATTAAAAGGGACACGTGTTATTACATTAATTGAGGCCACTGATTGGATTGGTATATTGGGACTACACCCGTGTTGCATATCAAGGTGGAGGGGCTGGTGTCATATTGTTGTGTATCATGTTGATGCTTTTCCATGTTACAATTGTGTCTCACGCTCGTGTCGAACCAAGCTCCCGTATGTATGTTTTGTGTTCGGCGAATTGTCCACGCCATGTGTCTGCGTGTGACTGTGAAAGCATTGAGAAATAATAATTTCGTAAATTATTATGTTGTCTAACATTCCACCTACGTCGCTGCCGGTTTACCCCCCCCCCCCCCCCACGGGAACTACGACAGTGAATTGTTGAAATATTAAAGAACACCCGGTAAGGTAATATTGCACAAACGATACCAAATATAGCAGTTTGGAATAGGGCTTAATTGTGTGAGAAATTACCTATAATTTATTATACCCTTCTTTTTGATTTATGTTTATTACATTATGTTGACAGCCAACATATTTATCCTGTTGCTGTTTAATGTCAGGTTTATATGAATGCGTCCCTGCACCTGTACATGAACTGATCTAAATAATAATATCTCGTAACACTCATATGTACATTGTGATTACCCCTGAGTATATTTTACTTCTTGATAACGTGGTAACCAGTACGTTTTGGCGACTTTATAATTTAGAATTTCTTGACAGTTTCTGCGTTTGTCATAAATTAGCATTTGCATATTGCAGCATGTCGTTACATAATGTAAACGGATAAATACACTGCGATATGTAGAATGATGCGAATCATGCGATTATAAGTAAAAAAAGTAAAAATATATTTTTTTCGTTAACAGTTTTAATCATTTACATTGATTTGGTACGGTTATTGATATCCACACCTTACTATCATTCAACAACTGTACTACTAAACCAACCTAAACCGGAACTTGCGTGTACATTGCGTGTTCACAGTCACCATCTCACCTCAACCACGCAATCAGTCAAATCTGTGATATATAACATGTGTATTACCCTTTTCAACAATTACTTATAATTTCATGAATTAGAACAATGGATTTAGAGCTGTGTCGAGTAAAGAATAACAACGTATCATCACAATGAACAGAGGGAGACTTATTTGGCATTCCACATATTCTGACATAGATTGTCTTGATGCTATATGTGTAATAAGTGTAATAATATATCTTCTATATTCTCATTAGATGTCGTTAGACAATTTTGTTAATGCAAATTGCTCCCACAATCACTGAACAAATCTCATTTACACGTTATTCATTTCAATTCAATGATAATTAATGATAATTATTTTTTAAATGTTCTATCCTACAGAATAAAATTTGTCTCAACTACCACCAAAGCTTGTTGTGTCAGTGTATATAATTACAATGCACATACACACAGTTTTGTGAATAACAGGCATCGGTTTTTGTTTGTTTGTATAACGTAATCATTAGGACAGACGATTACTCTTCCTGTTACTTAACATAATAAATCAATGCACAGAATGTGAGTAGCATTAATTTATGTTCATATTGCATTTCATTCATTACTAATTAGTTAGAAATCACTGTCATTACCGATTTACAGCTTCTTATATGACAGTTACAATATAGCTTCCGATGTTTTCATTGGGGAAAACACGAGACGAAAATATTGTCTTAGGATAAAAACTCTTCTCTGGTGCCAAACACATATTATGAATTCAGTTACAATGAAATTTTATATAACATACAACTCAGTTTTATCATCGTAATACTAAGTTTAAGAGAAGAATATCTATACTATATTTTGCCTGATAACATGTAGTGTGGTTTCTACATGTTACGTGGGTGGTCTTAACATTTGAAATATAGATGACATCCCAAAGGACAATTCTGGAGAGGACAGAAGATGACAGCAATAATATATCCTTCTCATAAATCATTGATTTGACCTTTCGAGTGGAATGGCCAGTCAACTGTCTACATTACACTCCCATTATAAAGTCAGGAGCAGTATACCCACATCATAACGCAAAGTGACTGGCGAAGTGGTCGAACATTCGGTATCGTGCTAAATACGATTTTTTTCATAAAGGTAAGACAAGTTATTCGTTGTGAGCGATTAAAAATTAGCTGTGGAATTATGAATTTAATGTTGGCGTGCGATCACGACAATTACAAAAAAATCTGTGTTATTAATGCATAACAGTTGGCTGCAGTTGAGACGCAAAATGAGGCTTATTGAAAAAGCGATTAGTGTTCCTCTATTATGCTTTAATGCATTTTAAAGTTGTTCGAGAATACTTGGCCTCACTTGTTGGATTACATTATGAATATATATGTTTGTTCACGTTTTTCGATATATTCGAGTGTGATATCGGATTTGCTAAAAGAGTGTAGTAATTTTGCAACATTTTTGTAACTACACGTTATATTCTGTTATCTCATTCATCCATTTCGCACTTATTAATTGCGGGAATCAAATAATTCCTGCGTATACCTGAGATATATCGCAGCCATACAAGTCGATACAATACACCGTTGCAATATTACTATGTGAAGCCAAAACGTTCTGTTTCCATGGCAAATACATATTGTTATGCAGATCACTGAATATCATATTTTCCTGTTTTCGCATATCGGACGTCAATGACAAACAGGAAACCAGACGAATATATCAATATAATTACGTTTCATATATAATTTCAAGTAGCATTTAGTGTTTTAAGTTACACACTTACAACGTTATTAATGACTTTGGTTTCACTCTATCTGCCGAGACGCTTTTATTTATAGCATAAATATATATTGCGCAGACAACTGTATACTTCACGTGTTTGTTTTGTGTTCTAATCAAATTTCAAGGGTAGGTAATTGTTACATTACAAATTGCAATGCATTGCTAACGACTAAGTACTGAGGCACTGTTTTGGTCTCTATAAACGAGATATTTTTAAATATTTTATTTATATTTACAGAACATTTCAAAACCGCTCTCATGCAATCACATATCTTTGTCTCAGAAAAAGTTGAGTTGCTGCTATTAGGATTATAAATTGTACAGATTCAATATAATTACATACAATAACATCAGAATTGATAATATTGTTGGTCTCTGTTCACATTTAATGTCATATAAGAAAATTATCCCTAAATTCTACACGGACATTTTGAAGATTTGTACAATTGCCAGAGTTGTTATTAAAAGAGAGATGAATATATTTTGTCACCCAAATCTCGCGTCTATTAAAACACACGAACACATTGTGTATGCAAGCCTGTACTGTGCTGTGCTGGTCAACAATAAGTTGTTCCATACAAAACACTGCAAGCCTGCTGCGACTATTGAGTGGTTAGCTTATATGGCCTGACTTATATGTGCTTGCCCGGAATTAACTCGCCTCTCAGTTAAGTCCTGAATATACATACATATATCAATACAACTGTTGAGTCTGTTGTGATGGCCTTGATCGAAGCGCCGATTTGGTCAAGTAAAGACTATCAAACATTAGATTATCACTATAAATATATGTGTTCGGCGCATGCATGACAGTTATCACGGCAAGGGTGTTTATCTCATCATGAAAAGCACCCAGGGATCACATTCACAAGTGCTTTAACGAGCCTATACACGATTTCGTGAAGTTAAAAAGCGATGAAATCATGCTTTTGCTTATGTAAGGAGTATCTGGTCGCATCTATTAAATATATATCTGTATTCATTTAAATAACCTAATGTAAATTAGTCACGCTTCATTCATATCAGTGTTCCAATATGGCTTATCTAGCAACAATATTTATTATTATATTAATTTGAAACCTTGCATTGATGAACACCACATAAGGACTACTCTGATTGAGGCAAAGAAAAATGCTAAATTTCTGAAAAAAAGAGCACAAACACAACACAGTACAATAGATCAATTACGGTGGTGTGAGAAGTTTCAAAAAGAGTGAACACTTCTGCCCACTGCGACGCCCATCTCATAACTCCATTGAGAAACTGTTAAATAGTTGGGAATTGAATCAACCAATAATAGTTTATAGTATCATTTATGACATAAAAACCATATTTATTCACAAGATCGTTGTATCTGTCATAAAACAAATTGAATTACTGTTCTAGTCGTTTAGCAATGAAACCTTGACATAATAATTGTGTGCACAGAATGCTATGACGTTGCACAAGGGTACATGGCGACTAAAATGACTCAACTGAGCGTATCAAGCGTATCTCTTATCATTAAGTCCGGTAGAAAAATTGACAGTAGTGTTATGTCAAAGTAAGTATCAAGATATGAAGCAGCAAATGTTGATTCAATTATTTTTTAACTTTCAGTTCTGTAGAACAAACTTTTACCTCTTTATTTAAATAACATAGTTGATATATCTATTTGTTTTGTCTTTCTGAAATCCGATGTTGGTGTGTAAGAAATAATAAAACAGATTGTCAAAATATAAAGAAATGCTGCATGTGACCTTCATATGGTGAGGTGCATTGCCAAATTAATAACATCAATTTAATTATTAATAAAAAAAAATGAGATGCATAAACTGTTATTTTAACAAAGTCTGGAATTCAACTGGCTTAAACAGTGTATATACAGCAATGTCGGCAACTATATTTTATTTGAATGAATTATGATCATATTTGGTAGAGAGTACTCTATAAAGTTGTGTATGTTGCTTGTCGAAAATGGAAATAAAAGTGATGTAAAAATGTGATGAATGTTTTTCGCATATGTGATCTATCGTAAATTGCATGTTCATGACTGCGTTTTGGCATCTCTGAGATATTAAATATATATAGAGCTATACCAAGAGCTTTGTAAATTTACTATTTAAAATTATAATACCTCTAGTCCTAAGAGCCAATCAAATTCGCGCATTTGTCGGTCGATACATTTGCATATTGACTTCTCAGCAGTAAAATACGTCATATCACAAACGTTATGATACATTGAAAAAAGGGTTATTCACCGTTGATGTTTGTGAATAGGTTCAACCATTGGAAGTGTGTTGAAACAGATACTTGTGAATGGAGAATGTTCTAGATGTTGTCATCGCAAAATTGGACAGGAGAAATCTTGAAATGTAGCCATTTACAAATTGTTTTATTCGGTATAATAATACAAATAATAACCCTAGCCTCGGTCCATATACATATTTATCGACAACCAGGTAACATGCTTACTTTGGGTCGACAAATCTGTATATCGACCTCGGCCCTGGTCAATATTTCTATTTCTATAGTATTACCGCTGCAATCAAGACATAATCAAATTGTTTAATCCAATAATTCGTTGTTTACAGAATAGTGTACTCAATTTAGGTCTTTTCTTGTGGCAGTACATGTTCTCAAGAATGTACAGATAGAATTAAGTGATTCCCTAGATTGAAATGTTCTTATAGTTTCAAATTTATGCATTTGTTTACTTCATTGCGCTGTCCATCCATTCTTAAGAGCAGTGAATTTAGTGTATGACCAACATAATCCAACCTAGACAGTACAGCCCATCCCATCAACAATATTAGTAATTGAGCAATCTAGATATTCTAGACATATTTAGTGGTTTAATTGAAGTATGTTACAATCTTTAAGAAGCATTTAATATACTCATGACAGTCATTGAGACATTGATGAGCAACTTAGGGGGGGGGGGGTTATTATTCTTAAATAATTGTTTGTTTTGAAATGAAAATTACAAATCGATTAAAACTTACTTAAACATCATTCTAGGACCAGTGTTTTAAAAGTTAAATTTTCGAGACCAGAGTTGCCCAAGAGAAATTTGTGCTAGATATCCATAATGATACAATACTAATAAAGTCACATGAAAGAACAAAGGTGCAGGAAATGACAACGGAACTAATATATCATAGTAACAATTACTAAACCACACCGAATTTTGACGAGTTCGTATGATACATTTCTTTTGATATTCGTCTAAAGACACGTGAATAGCGAACTAAGACATTTCAATAACATTTCCAATGAATCAATACGTGGGATAATGTACATTTGGTATTTTAATTTCTAAGTCTCCGATTAAATGTCAAAAAGAACCGCCGACGACTATACTGTATTAACACACTCACATGTACCAACAAACGTGATCATGTTCATTTTTTATTTTGTAGCTTACCATTACATACAATACCCCAAAGGACATAATGTGGCATCATAATCTCTGTTATATCACCAAAGTCTGTATGATATCATATTTATCATCCAGGTGCAGCAGGTTACTTCGTTCCAATCAATGGCTGTACTTTAAGTGTCTACTGCACTTTTGTTCGTTTTAATAAAAGATGTTTTTCATGTAAATTGGAAACACTCCAAAATTGTACGCGCTTGAAAGCATTCACAATAATACTTCATGAACTCATTTAGAAAAACAAAATCGGTCACAAATATGTTCATGTAGGATGCAATTTTACCTGCATTATTTAGATTGACTCAATCAGTTTCCAATCATGCGTATAGTGTGGTGTGTTTAAATTTAATTACTCATATTGTACATTAAACTGCTCATATTTTAAATATGAATGTGTTATGGTTTTATTTATGACCCCATGACACACCATGTATGCGTAATTTGACCGTAAAATTAAAGTTAAGTTTAGTTATTTTAACTATTAGTCACGCCACAACCCGCAAATATGCACACTATTTATAAATAATTTCAGTATGTGAAAGGTTAATTTTTAAGGCACTTTGTTCACATCTTTTGGGATAACTGCATTTTCTAGCGCCTCAAATTGAGTATTATCTGAGACAATAACGGCTAATTTTGACGTATTTGAACCTAAATACCGCGTGTCACAGTTTTGTCTATTATTCAGATGAATAAGATAAATGTAAATTGCGTGAGAAATATATATGTACATTATGAAACGCTGACTATTTTTCCTATGTAGTACTATTGTACAGTACGAAATCAAACTGTGAATTTGACCTTTGACATTTTGTTCCTGAAATTTGTCACGGCTTGTGGGTTACATGGGGGGGAATGCGTTCCAGGTTTAAGGTTTCTAGCTATCCCCTTGAAAATATACGCAGGTGTTTCACGTTTGAGTCGCTTTAGTAGCACGTTTGAAAACCATTTCTATTTTCCTCTTGTGGTTATATATCTAACAAAATACATAAACCCATGCCATGACTTTTGCAAATTGCATACGAATTGTATGTAACAATTTAGATACCATTGATCATTTAGTTAAATAAAAAAAAAACATTGTATTCTTCAACACTGTTACTGTGTATTGAGGGTGATATGTAAGTGTTTCTACTACTGTTTCTGTGTTTGTTTTTATGCAGTGTCATTTGACCTTGAAATGTTCCTGTATTCACATGGGTGTCATTTCGGGGTTAAAACAATGTAATATATATATAAGACACTGAATCGCACCAGCAGTGTGATACTATAACATTACATTGAGTGATTACATTGCTCACAAATATAATTTGTTTTCAGCAATGCTGCACAAGCAAGTTCTACTGAACCACGACTAATGTGATTTAAGTTTATCCCAATCATTTGTTTTAACAGAATGCATACTTGGCACGTATACTCTGCTTATTCAATTGATTATTATTATTATATGTTGGGTTTCTTAAAATAACTCAAATTATGGGCATCTGAAATGATTTAATTGGCTTTGCCTATTTAACTGAGTGTTTACAATGTCAAGGTGACTGCAAAGTAATCCAGGATACTTACTAGATGAGATGTACATGATATGGCTTAATCTATAAATGCATTTCTCATACCTAAGTGGTAATATACTGGCTAGATTGTCATGGTTTGTGGGTTATTTATAATCTCTAAAGTCAAGATTGTTAGACTTAACCATTTCATTATAATTACGGTTAGAAGGTAATTTTGTAAAAGCAAACAACACCAGCTCAAAAACTGCTGCCTGTACTCATTGAAAAGAAAACAAGTTGATATAAAATAGAGAACAATATAGCCATGTAGCCACTCTTTTAAAACATGACTAACATGCCTTGTGATCTATATATTTCTCTTTGATTCTGTTAGTGATATTCATTTTTCAAAGATGAGAAAACACAGTAAAACCGAAACGACTACTGTCGTTCACCGTCAATATGTATCCAGAGACGTGTCAGTATCCATCGTTAGGCAAATATACCCATTAACGAGTAGTCCATTGCCCAATATGTATCCAGAGACGTGTCAGTATCCATCGTTAGGCAAATATACCCATTAACGAGTAGTCCATTGCCCAATATGTATCCAGAGACGTGTCAGTATCCATCGTTAGGCAAATATACCCATTAACGAGTAGTCCATTGCCCAATATGTATCCAGAGACGTGTCAGTATCCATCGTTAGGCAAATATACCCATTAACGAGTAGTCCATTGCCCAATATGTATCCAGACGTGTCAGTATCCATCGTTAGGCAAATATACCCATTAACGAGTAGTCCATTGCCCAATATGTATCCAGAGACGTGTCAGTATCCATCGTTAGGCAAATATACCCATTAACGAGTAGTCCATTGCCTAACATATCTGTCACACAGTACCCACTTATAGTGTACAAATAACCTATATTTCGAGTGCAACCGATAAAACACAATAAACAATTAAATATACAGTTTATCTAAGTCTATCCAAGGGCAAACTTTATTCAAAAACATAATAGTGCTAGTTTATTTAATGTTTCAAACACCCATTCAAGTAACATCCCTACTAAATTCGGATTTTTATTTAGCTATAATGAATATATCTATGTTTGAATGAACTTGTTCATGTGTAAACAAAAGATTTAAAAAAAGAAAAGCTCCTCTCACTACTTTAAACACTTGCAAAATTTGTATCAATTGAAAGGAAGCCGCCTTCTCCAACCCATTACTTAAACTCTCAATGAACGCCAATTTGCTGTCCATCACATGTTATATAAATATGCAGTATTTATGTTTAACCTTTTATCAACAAGAAAAAATACTGCAACGTACCGATGGTATAAATTTATTATCATTGAATGTCATAAATCCAGATTTCACAGGCAATTTCTACTGAATTTGACCTCAGAATAGCATAATATACCAAAGAACAATGTACAGTTCTAAGTTGTTTTATGTCTTCATTATCGTCGTTTCAAATGTCTCATTAGTAGTCGTTTTGTTATTTATTAAATTACCACAATTGAAACATAGCTAAATTACATTACCAATAACAGTATTTACAATATCGTCTTCTATCGCTCGTATCATTTATAATTATTATTCTATAATAATTCTTAATATTCTGTCAACCGAGTCATCTCATCTATTATTCGAATGCAACCCAACAGTGAGTTATACGTTCATATTTATAATACAGGTGACAATTATTTAACGATTCCACATAAAGCACGTACACTTATTTGAATAATGTTCCATATCAACTGTTTACATTTCGTAATCTGCCGAGCAACATCTTGCAATTGAACTCGGCCACTATCGGATTTGAGTTTTAAATATGTATTGATAGATCAACCACAAGGTATAACATTTCACTACTATTACTGTATATTATCTTGTATTCTGTGTGTTCTGAATTTGTACTACTGCCTTGGAATTGCAGTCTTATTGGGAGAGAACCATACATTTGTTTCATTTCTAAGTTCAGTTACCTTGCAAATAGGTTACCAAAACTCCAAACCAAATATGAGCTGAATTTCCGTTTATTGCCCAAAGTATGATCGCAGATGGTCACGTGCAAAGTCCAGTCTAGCTAATGTTAAAAATATTCACACATAGGTGTATTTTCAATTCTCAAAAGGTTATGATAAGTTGATATGAACTGTGCGTTATTAATATATCAATTTAAACATGTTGAAATGGTATAATTAATTCGGAGATTAAGAAATGTATGCCTAGGGTAAGTATGGTATGTTTTACTATGGAAAGTTTAGGCACCCATGCTTTTGTAAATAATGTAAAGTGAATTAAATGAACAACAAAATTGACACTAAATTCATGTCATATCCATGGACAACAAAGGAAGGACTTCCAGTAGAAATGTACACACATGTCCGCTGCCAGACGGTAAGATTTGTGAAGCACGGGGTCAGTAAAAACATTCAATATTGTAATGCGTGTATTGAATA
>NW_003145808.1:3851-20468 GCF_000003605.2 Saccoglossus kowalevskii | reverse complement strand
AAACGTTTTCTAAGTGTTATGTACAACCATAAAAATGCTTCAGCAATACTTTTCTTAGTTTAGAAAAAGTCATTGTAAATGACACAGACCCCATTAAATTTTTGAAAGTTCTCTTTGTGCTCGTCATATTAAAGCGGAGGGGTTGTCGTGAGCGTGTCCTTGAAACTTGAGTTCCAAGTGGCGTATACAACGGATTGTTTACAAAACACGTGTTCCGTGTAGTAGTAATATTGCCAAAAATAAAAACAGTCGTTATTCAGCAATCTTTGATCTGATTATAAAACACATTGATATGTATGATGTATGTGCCAAATACGAATGAAAATGGTATATAAATTGTGGAAATATAGTAGTAAGGCCAAAAAGTCAGATGGCTGTCAATCGGTCATCCTTGACCAGATTTTGAAACAAATTGTCATGGACATGCATCCTAACATGTATAAATTATGTGCGAAATTTTAATGAAAACTGACAAAGCATGTCCAAGATACCACATTTAAAAAAAAACAAGATGGCTGCCAGTCAGCCATTTTGAATCAAATCGCTGAACCACTGCATGTGCATATGTTCCTTATGACTAAGAAACTCACTAATGATCGGAGGACATGTATCCTAGCATGTATGATCTAAGTACCAAATTTAAATGAAAACTGACAAAGCATGTCCAAAATGTTACATTTTCAAAAAACAAGATGGCTGCCAGTCAGCCATCTTTGTTTCAATTGTGAAATTAATCGTAATGGACATGTATCCTAACATG
Source organism: Saccoglossus kowalevskii (assembly GCF_000003605.2). Lineage (NCBI taxonomy): Eukaryota > Metazoa > Hemichordata > Enteropneusta > Harrimaniidae > Saccoglossus > Saccoglossus kowalevskii. Next base: position 19,708 of record NW_003145808.1, on the reverse strand, counting down.
TATAATCTATGTACCAAGTTTGAAAGAAAACTGACAAAGCATGTCCAAAATACAACATTTTCAAAAAACAAGATGGCTACCACTTGGCCATTTTGAATTGAAATCGCTAAACCACTGCATGTGCATATGTCCCACATAAAGTACTAGGTACATGCAAAGAATGAACGGAATCGGTCCAATAGATTCAGAGATATGACTCTGGACGGGCGTACGGACACACTGAGACCGAACGGGGACTAATAAATTGTCATTTATGTATTAATATTTGTAATGAGACAAAACATGGCTTGATTTTGGTGAACTTTTACATCAGTAATGAGTCAGCCATCATAACACAAATCGTGACAACTGAAGTGTAACCCACTTACTATAACAGAGTATTGTAAATAATATTTTTTATTAAAATATTTTCTGCTGACATTTCAGTTTATCTAACAAAAAAAGTATTATCATTTATATACCAGAAATAGAATGTCAAACTTTCTTTAAGGTAATAATACAGTATTCTTCGTCTTTTTCATATATTGGCAGCATTCATTTTGGACAAGTGACTTTAAAAGGTAACGTCATCCCCTGAAATCTGCCATTGTGAATCCAATTCATCAAATTATTAAAATGTTCATGCTTGGTCTATCATCTAATGGATTGTTTTTAGTATATTTATTCAGCTATTTTGTACTTTCGATCATGAAATATGTGAAGTTTCTGTTCAAACATGTCCGATATAGGTTTTTGACAGCCCTCTTCCAATCAGCAGTAAGGACTGGCACCAAATGGTATAACTATGTAATAAATGTATGCCCTCCTCCAATCAGCAGTAAGGACTGGCACCACATGGTATAACCATGTAATAAATGTATGCCCTCCTCCAATCAGCAGTAAGGACTGGCACCACATGGTATAACCATGTAATAAATGTATGCCCTCCTCCAATCAGCAGTACCGTAAGGACTGGCACCACATGGTATAACCATGTAATAAATGTATGCCCTCCTCCAATCAGCAGTAAGGACTGGCACCACATGGTATAACCATGTAATAAATGTATGCCCTCCGCCAATCAGCAGTATAGACAGGCACCACAAGGTATAACCATGTAATAAATGTATGCCCTCCTCCAATCAGCAGTAAGGACTGGCACCACATGGTATAACCATGTAATAAATGTATGCCCTCCTCCAATCAGCAGTAAGGACTGGCACCACAAGGTATATATAACCATGTAATAAATGTATGCCCTCTTCCAATCAGCAGTAAGGACTGGCACCACATGGTATAACCATGTAATAAATGTATGCCCTCCTCCAATCAGCAGTAAGGACTGGCACCACATGGTATAACTATGTAATAAATGTATGCCCTCCTCCAATCAGCAGAAAGGACTGGCACCACATGGTATAACCATGTAATAAATGTATAATGGTTACACTTTATAAGCAACATCATATCCCAGCGTGAGGACAATTTAATAGCATATCATTTATTACCGATCAAAATATTGCAAATAATTGGATTCGGCAGCTGGCTATAATTTCCCATGCCTGAAGGTGAAATAAATACAGCAGTCACACACATGGTCCAAAGAAACTCTATATTAAATTCACTGATCTACAAAAATCAATTACTAAAAATAAACTTTAAAGTTAAAACAGTATAGATGTGAAAGAGCTAGGTTAGATAAGTTCATGAAAAAAAAATGTCTGTGCATTTCTAACCCTAATATTTATATCAAATTTTAATAAAAGCAGTTGACTGGCTAAAGACAGGCTATGTTTGTTTGCAATATAAATATATAAACTTACCAGTCTGCATGTATGTTTGCATAGAATCCTGTGTATGTCCATTTAGTGTCTTTTACTGTCATAATGTTTGTTATATTTTGATGTATATACATGTATATGGCTGAATAAAGTTAGCAAATTTGGTCTTAGTTTCATTCATAGAAAACTTACTGGTGGGGATATACCTTGTCCTCTAGGTGGGATATATCATAGTTATAACATACTAAAGTCAAATAGAAATGCACATGATTTGCCATGTGTGTGATATCATCTCAAATGCCACAATACAAGAATGGGATATATCATAGTTATTACATACTAAAGTCAGATAGAAAAGCACATGATTTGCCATGTGTCTGTGATACCATCTCAAGGGCCACAATACAAGAGTGGGATATATCATATAGTTATTACATACTAAAGTCAGATAGAGATGTAGATGATTTGTCAGGTGTCTGTGATATCATCTCAAGTGCCACAATACAAGAATGGGATATATCATATAGTTATTACATACTAAAGTCAGATAGAGATGTAGATGATTTGCCATGTGTCTGTGATACCATCTCAAGGGCCACAATACAAGAGTGGGATATATCATATAGTTATTACATACTAAAGTCAGATAGAAAAGCACATGATTTGCCATGTGTCTGTGATACCATCTCAAGGGCCACAATACAAGAGTGGGATATATCATATAGTTATTACATACTAAAGTCAGATAGAGATGTAGATGATTTGTCAGGTGTCTGTGATATCATCTCAAGTGCCACAATACAAGAATGGGATATATCATATAGTTATTACATACTAAAGTCAGATAGAAAAGCACATGATTTGCCATGTGTCTGTGATACCATCTCAAGGGCCACAATACAAGAGTGGGATATATCATATAGTTATTACATACTAAAGTCAGATAGAGATGTAGATGATTTGCCATGTGTCTGTGATACCATCTCAAGTGCCACAATACAAGAGTGGGATATATCATATAGTTATTACATACTAAAGTCGGATAGAGATGTAGATGATTTGCCATGTGTCTGTGATATCACCTCAAGTGCCACAATACAAGAGTGGGATATATCATATAGTTATTACATACTAAAGTCAGATAGAGATGTAGATGATTTGCCATGTGTCTGTGATACCATCTCAAGTGCCACAATACAAGAGTGGGATGTATCATATAGTTATTACATACTAAAGTCAGATAGAGATGTAGATGATTTGTCAGGTGTCTGTGATATCACCTCAAGTGCCACAATACAAGAGTGGGATATATCATATAGTTATTACATACTAAAGTCAGATAGAAATGTAGATGATTTGCCATGTGTCTGTGATATCATCTCAAGTGTCACAATACAAGAGTTGGATATATCATATAGTTATTACATACTAAATCAGGTAGAGATGTAGATGATTTGCCATATGTCTGTGATATCATCTCAAGTGCCACAATACAGAAGTGGGATATATCATATAGCTATTACATACTAAAGTCAAATAGAAATGCACATGATTTGCCATATGTCTGTGATATCATCTCAAGGGCGACAATACAAGAGTGGGATATATCATATAGTTATTACATAATGATACTAAAGTCAGATAGAAATGTAGATGATTTGCCATGTGTCTGTGATATCATCTCAAGTGCCACAATACAAGAGTGGGATATATCATATAGTTATTACATAATGATACTAAAGTCAGATAGAAATGTAGATGATTTGCCATGTGTCTGTGATATCATCTCAAGTGCCACAATACAAGAGTGGGATATATCATATAGTTATTACATACTAAAGTCAGATAGAAATGTAGATGATAGGCCATGTGTCTGTGATATCATCTCAAGGGACACAATACAAGAGTCGGATATATCATAGTTAAATATTACATACGAAAGTCAGATAGAGATGTAGATGATTTGCCATGTGTCTGTGATATCATCTCAAATGCCACAATACAAGAGTGGGATATATCATATAGTTATTACATACTAAAGTCAGATAGAAATGTAGATGATTTGCCATGTGTCTGTGATATCACCTCAAATGCCACAATACAAGAGTGGGATATATCATATAGTTATTACATACTAAAGTCAGATAGAAATGTAGATGATTTGCCATGTGTCTGTGATATCATCTCAAGGGACACAATACAAGGGTGGGATACATCATATAGTTATTACATACTAAAGTCAGATAGAAATGTAGATGATTTGCCATGTGTCTGTGATATCATCTCAAGGGACACAATACAAGGGTGGGATACATCATATAGTTATTACATACTAAAGTCAGATAGAAATGTAGATGATTTGCCATGTGTCTGTGATATCACCTCAAATGCCACAATACAAGGGTGGGATACATCATATAGTTATTACATACTAAAGTCAGATAGAAATGTAGATGATTTGCCATGTGTCTGTGATATCATCTCAAATGCCACAATACAAGAGTGGGATATATCATAGTTATTACATACTAAAGTCAGATAGAAATGTAGATGATTTGCCATGTGTCTGTGATATCACCTCAAATGCCACAATACAAGGGTGGGATACATCATATAGTTATTACATACTAAAGTCAGATAGAAATGTAGATGATTTGCCATGTGTCTGTGATATCATCTCAAGGGACTCAATACAAGAGTGGGATATATCATATAGTTATTACATCCTAAAGTCAGATAGAGATGTAGATGATTTGCCATGTGTCTGTGGTATGACATCAAATGCAAGTACCACAATATTTCTTTGAGGGTCCTGGAAGTCTACCAAAAATTGTTAACTAATAATAACTATTATTAATGGTCTGTGTTAACTGGAGAATGCCTAGACATATTGAAAGAAAGTTAAATTATTTAAACAGACAATATCTTGCTATTAGTAGATATTATTTCCAATTACTTGGAGACATTGGTGATGCATAACTATATGTACATTTCTAATAACCATAACCATTATTTTAATCCATCTTAATTACCCATCATAAGAATAATTTAAATGTGTGATAATAATTACTAACTTTGTTAACTGGAAAGGGTCTAACATTGTCTTTAGAGAACAGAATTTGTTAACAGCTATAGGGATATGCAGCATGAACTTACAAGAAAGATCATGTTATCGATTTCACACACCATACAATGTACATACTTGTATTTATAAAATAATTGCAAAAGAGCCCTGCTATGATGAACATTAATACACTGGATGCATGCTCAGCATTTTACAAGGACCCTCACATGAGTAGATAATTGAAAATTACATGCTAGTATTCTTCATAGTTATCTATATGAACAGGTTTTAACAAACAATAAAATGTATTGTGATATCTATTCAATATACAAAATAATTCTTGTGGATTTTAATTCTGGGAAACTCATTACTGTAATGGGCCATTCCAGTTTATATTTTTGCCACCCCCATGTTGATGAGCTTGTGTGTTTACTTCATACAGGGTATAATTTCAATGGGTGTATAAAGTCATACAAAGATTTATTTCCAAATCACCATTCACCATACAGTAATGGAAATCCAAAACTATAGTTCCTACTTATGGTGTTGATGAGTTCCTTTGTGACACCATACAGAGTAGGATTTCCAAATATAACTCTCACCATATGCTAATTTACCAAGTTCACAATTTTATACTTGATAATGGAAATCCAAACTAGTCCTGATTCACGGTGTTGATGAGCTCGTTCGTGCCACCATCCTTATCTAATTTCAGTAATAACTATTTCATACTGGCTCAATTGTTTTACCATATACAGTCAAAATTCCAAGTTTTTTTAGTCATACTGTTGGAAAACCAACCTCATCAACCGGTATGTGGTGAGAAAACCTAGGCCATATTTTATTTAGTAGCCAAAACTGCCTGAATTTCCAGGAATTTTTTTTCCATACTCGTCTGGATTTCTAGATTCTGTTTCTCCATATACAATTGGAATTCCGGGGTATTTTAGGTGTTGTAACCCAGACCTCATCATTTTCTGGTTGTTTTCTGTGTTTTTCTTTCAAATGATGTAATGAGTCTATTGCATCTGTAGCTCAGTGTGACTGACATTGATTGTACTATAATGAGTCCTCACACCTGTAGCCGGACATCACCATGACGATTCTCACACTTTTCTCCAGGATGAAAATTGCTATTACATTCGGTTAATGCAACTTCAACATGATAGGGGGGGTAACGAAATCTAACCATGTGTCTAGTAAAATCTGAATGATAGGGAGGTAACGAAATCTAACCATGTGTCTAGTAAAATCTGGTGTCTCATATGATTATTCACAACTCCAACTTTCTGATTCTCATCAGGTTAATCTCATCTAGATATAACTTATACCTAGATGATAGCAAGACGATAGCAAGCAACAGCGATATTCAAATTACACTTCATATAATAGATCTAGCTTTTTCCTCTCTCACTATAGAATACAATTTAATCTTCACAGGGAACCTGATAATTTACACAGAATTTAATAATAGATACAGCAATGAAGTTGAGCAACTGGTTGGCTCAACTTAGAGTGTTAGACTCAGAGTAAAGAATGTGTATCCATGCTGAAAGGCAGATATGAGAATGATTGATGACATGTCCCAATTGATTTTTAGTATTTTTGGGGACAAAACTGGTTGCCAGTCAGTCAGTGATCAATGAAACAAAAAAACAAAATTATGTACATATGTATTCCAATATGACCAACTTTGTACAAATCGGTCAGACATTACAGAGAAAAGATGTTGAACGGACGGGGACGAGGACTGATAATTTCATCATATATAAGCAAACACTCGATTATAACCTTTAATCATCTGACTTTAGTTTGTGAGATGCTAGAAGATTACACTTTGTGTTCGGATACTTTCATGTTTTGGGACAAATGTGGCATGTGACATAAATATGCATGAATTGATTAAAAAATGCATGGGATTCAAATGTGTGGAGCATGATTGGGGAGACCTAGGGAGACTAACTGGTGTAACAATGACAAACATAGAAGGCTGACTGGTGTAATAATGGGAGACCTAGGGAGACTAACTGGTGTAACAATGACAAACATAGAAGGCTGACTGGTGTAATAATGGGAAACCTAGTAAGACTGACTGATATAATCAATGGTAACCCAGGGCAACTGACTGATATATTAATGACAAATATAGAAAGAGTGATTGGTATAATAATGAGAAACAGAAACTGATTGTATAATAATGTTAAACCTAAAGAAACAGAAAGATATACATGTAATAATGGCACACTGACTAGAATAATAATGGGAAACCTGGAGAGACTGACTGGTATAATAATGGGAAACCTTGGAAGACTGAATGATATAATAATAAGAAATCTAAGTATAATAATGAGAAACTTAGAGAGAGTGACTGATATTAATAATGGGAAATGCAGACCGCTGTCTGTAATAACATGTTTTACTATATCAAAAGCAGCAGTGTCGAGGATAGTTATGAATTTGGCATAGAGAATGTATTTACTTACACACATCAAAATGTGAGTGTGTGTTTGTCAACCCCAGGAGTCAAACATGTCAGATTTGTGATTATTTGGTTGTTTTAGGAAATAATTTAGTCACTATACAAGGCTTCCACTGAGTTTCAAATTTAATCAAACTGATTACTACCTGTACATTGTTTTTCATCACCAATTTCAAACTGGTTCAGTTTCTTAGAAAATGAGGAGAAATAAAAAGTCAAGAATTTGTCAGAAAATTGGAATGCGCTATAGTATTATATAGAAAACTATAGTATTCTGTGGGTAATGACATGCTTTTGAATGATAAAAATGTTTGGAGAAAAAAATCATGGTTTGAAATTACTTTTAGCTATTGGTGACGAAAGTGATACATTTCAATATAGCCAGATTAATATGAAATTTGCCATTTGTGACTGGCAAAGGGCTAGCAGAGGCCTAGCTAGTTTTAATAACAGACACAAGTGCCCAAAAAAGTATGTTTTGGCAAATTTATATGTCCACACAAATGCATCACTCCTAGAAAACACAGCCAAATTTACAAACCTCATAAGCAGTACCCATTTCAATACATTGATTAATCTCTTATGCATTCAAGAAACGAGATATGCGCATGTTTTAATAGTTTTAATGTTTATTTATATTTAATTTTGATGTTAATACCTCAACCAAATGGTATTTGTTGTCAAAATTGTGTATTTTGGGAAGTGGTGTAAATATATACAATCATGGATGTACTAAGAAGCATCCATGATACAATGTAGTGTGTGGTGATAAATTCACTTCCATACTTTTGCTTAGATGTTCGGTTCCAGTGTGAACTTAGACAACTGCAGTTTACACAGGTATAAAATCCACCATTAATACACCAGCGTAAACTGTTTATGTGGAAAAATTAACAAAAGTGTTTACTGCGAACTACACCAACTGCTGCATGCAAATGTGGTTATATTTGGAGCATAGACATACATCTGTCAATTACGTAAGCGCATAAGCTGCTTATACCATAAATGAATGCCAACAGGGTTCTCACTAATAGGATATGATTAGATCTCCTAGCTAGGTGATGAGTGGTGTAGAGTGTATCATCTCGGACTGAGAAAAGACTTTCATCATTTTCTGTTTGCTCGGAAAACCCACCACATATCGGCCTAATAGTCATTTTGACTGACCGGAGTCTATGGTGGGTAATTGAACGTAGTGAATTTAGGCAAAGGGTTCTCCGAACATACCTATTCACATAGGTAAAACAGTTATTATTCTCAGATACATATATACCAATAAAAACATATCTTAAAATGTTTGATACCATGATAAAACCAATACTTTTATACTGTGCAGAAATCTGGTCAGATAGTATAATTAAACACCAAAAGATGTATATGAATATCATGTCACCAATGGAACAATTGCACATGAAATACTGCAAATACCTACTCAAAGTTAACAGCAAAGCGACTAATGTGGCATGTCTTTTAGAATTAGGAAGGTATCCATTAATTACAACAGGGATAAAACAGATGATCAAATACTGGTCTCGAATAAAAAAAATGCCTGAAAATTCTCTGGTATATTGAAGCATACAGTCTTGGCTTAGAACTAGACTGGCATCTATAACTGCGTTTCCGGGTTAAAACTTATACTTAAAGATCTAGATATAGACCATTTGTGGCAGGAAGAAAAAAAGCAAAATGCGAACAATGTAAATATAGATAAAATAATATCAGAAAAACTAAAAACAAAGTTTGAAACAAATTTTAAACAGATTTTAGACAATGATAACAAAGGGAAAAATCACAAAAATAAATTGCGCACTTACAGGGAACTGAAAACAGACTTTGGTTTTGAAAACTACTTACACGTAGTCAAAAATACTCATCACAGGTCATCAATGACAAAATTGAGGATTAGTGCTCACAGACTACCGGGGGGTACAAATAGAGACTGGGAGATATAACAACACAGATATATCTGAAAGAAAATGTCTATGTTGTGAAAATAACGCCATAGAGAACGAAGAACATTTTCTTTTAACATGTGATCTCTACGCGGAAGAAAGAAAATACTTTATCAGCTGTTATCACCCCAACACTTAGCAAACAATAAAGAAAAATTAAAATATATTTTAAATAATAAAGATGCGAAAACAATAATACAAATAGCAAAATACATAGAGGTTTCAAAACAAGAGAGGAAAAACTGAAAACATTATAGTCAGCTATCTCAAGATAAGGTCATGTACATGCAATAGTAATCTAAACATTCACCAACACAAATGTGGAAAACAATTCAATTTACTTTACCATTATTTTTTTTTCTACTTTTATTTGCTAGTTGTTTTTTTATTTTATTTATATTTTTTTATTTTTTATTTTTTTTTTATTTTTCTGTGTGCTTTTTTATTTACAATTTAATTGTTTGTTTGTCTTTATTCACATCTGTATTGCATTTTAGTCAAAATCCTAATAGGGATACGAACGCAATAAAGATAATTACTATCACATAGTTCATATCCACCATAGACTCCCCCCCAACCACATACTGTGTGTCTATGCAGTGGATATGATTCCCTGCAAACACATAGATATACAATTATATGTGATACAAGATATCTTCATGCTAATCACAGTACTTGTCAATGAAGTTAGTGACTCAGACAAACTCTTTTATACTGTAGATTTCCACTTAACTGTTGTTATCTGCACACCTCTTGACTTTTAACAAATGCTTTTAACCAATTCCTATACACAGACTGACAGACAAGCTAGGGATATTTTATAAATTGCTTTGAAGTCATCATCTGTGCTAATTATAGGCATTAGAGTACACCCATGTCTCATAATGTATCAACACTGACTTTATATATCTCAAATCATACACAGGATGTGCAAATAACAGGCAAGGCAAAATATAAAATCAAACAGTAAAAGCAATGTGCAAGACTCATACCTGAAATCAGCCTGTGTTGTTCAATCAAACATGTAAATGTGTTCAAAGCAAGTGGGTTTATTGACTCAAAATCATCCAAAAATCATCCAAAAAAATAGGCCTGTGGGCCAGACACTCATCAGTAATTATAACATTAGCCAAGCAATGAATTGGAAGTAAAATAAACAATACTCGGTACTAAAAATTACACATGAATTCTAAAAAAGAAAATACTAGTTACCCACTATATATGTGGTATGTTCTCACCAAGTTTGGTTGAAATGTTCTAGTGTACAATTGTTGTACAACTATAGAGGCAAAAAATGTTATGATCAGTAAAAACAACACTATTCAGCACTGCACTGCCTTTTCATAAATATTCATCAATGACAATCATTCAGCACAGAAATTCTTTTGGCCTTCCCACATGTTAAGAATTTGACCCCATTTAATCAAAAAGCACTATATATATCATATATATCGGCAGCAATGTATTCCACTCATAATACAATATATCCTATCAATGTTGTTTTTTTTTGTTTTTTTTTTGGGACTGGTTAATTGTTCGTACCTTATTCTATTTCTGCTAATTCGTATTCATCCTGGTCATGGTTGAAATGGTCAGTATACACAAAAGCTGATAGACTGCTGCTTTTTTTTAAATCTGATTTACAGTATTTATACATTGATTTGTTGGACAAGTTAACTTTATATTGTATCTTCGCTGGAATAAACATCTGTTTAGTTTATGCACAAAACATGTAGAAATGATTTTATGATTTATAAAGCCACAGGAATATATGGTAGATGTGGAAGGAGAGAATGTGAAACTTAAAGTGCCTGTGCAATGCCCACCCTCACGTTTCCCATTTTAGATCTGTGTCCCACTGAAAAGGGTAGTTATTGATTTTTTTGCTGAAAATGATAACTCGTATCCAAGTAAATTTGGGATATTTCTCGTGTTGTAGCCACGCCCACCTATCGTGAAACGGTCGACTGTTTCCGGATTTCCGACTCTCGCCGAAAGTGCGCCACCAAATGACAAAATGTGAGAGGAAGTCATACCCCTTAGCCGTAATAACACTGGTCGTTCAGTATACTTTTAAATGATATACATTTTTCGGTCGGCGTTTTTTCTTTTTTTTTTGTCTATTTTATTTTTTTTTTTTGAGAGAGAGAGTTTTTAGATGTTGTGCTGTGGGCAGTTGCAGTGAAACGTATAGTCGTAGTATAAGTATTCACACATTTCTAATCGATCCGAAGGTGCGACATCACTTAACCTTAGATTCATTTTTTGGGAAAAACTGTCCTCATCCATAAAAAAACGACTAGGTTTAAAGATAAACGCCGACAACGTAAACCTGGCGCAACACTTTTGAAAGAAATAGATTCCGGACCAGCCCATGATCAGTTGACTTTTTTTGCGATCCTGGTTATCGTTTCATAGAGACCATTTAGTCCCTGTTAAGTAAAAGGTAGCAATAATTTTGACAGTGACACGAAAACGATACGTCGGACAAACAGGAAATTACACAGCCCTTACACACTGCTAACTGTTTTCATTTTCGAAGGCTAAAAGTTTCTGAATTGTTTGGTGATTGGTGTTGAATGACGAATTCACACCTCTGTCCTTTTTTACCTCCATGCTTGCAGCTTGATCTGCGTAATAATTTATGAAATAAGAATCCGGGCTTGGTCAATGTATTTCACCAAATAAAGTTTTAATACGATGTTATAATTATGATAATCACGCCATGGATCACGCTAACTCGAATCCACTCTGAATTTATCTGTATGTGTGTCGATCTCGATTATTTTTGTTATCCAATTAAACGCCGCTTTTAACGCACTTGCCCTCGTCGTGTTCACCTATTTCAACAAAATGTCAATTTATTTCCACGCGGCTGTAATTTATTTAGTAACTGTGATTTGTCGTTATTTTAATTACTTTATAGTGATCACTATAGTCTAATGTTTAGAATGTCAAAATTGAAAGTTTTACTCAGACGATCGATGAAATAAAACAGTGTAGTGACGTGCCTAGTAACTTGCTAAATAACGAGATAATTCCGACGTCAAATTCTATTTTGTCAAGCAACAGTGTACAAACGTGCGCCGGTGTCGGTGACGATCACGGTGACCAGCTACACCAGAACGGACAAATTTCTCATCTAACTCAACCTCATGCAACAACAATTGATACTATGTGTTCATTATGGTCCATTCTTCCTCGATGAACAAGTACATAAGTGACAATATAGTCAAAGACGAGAAAACTGCACAAGAAATTTGCCTTATTTACACGTATCGGCAATGCAAGCTGCCATGCGACTTCCCCTTCAGACGTCACAAGGGGAATTTATGTATGCAAATGAGAATCTAATGAGGAGCCTCGTTTTAAAATACACAAAAATAAAGTCTAAAACACATTTTTTCACTTAAAAAAATAATTCATGCTTAGAAACATAAAAATTAATAATATTTATGTACCAATTGATAATTTTAGGCATGAAAATAGCAGCCATTTCACAGGCACTTTAATTAAACTGCTATGTATTACAAGCAAGAACACATGTGTAATAATATGATTACTACCAGAATACCGTAAAGTATGCGCCACACGTCGTCGATACGATCGTACTACGTTTCATATTCTGCTTTTAAATTATTTTAACTACTATTTTAGTTTTCGTAGTGTTTGTAATTAATGTAATTGGGTTTGCATTATCAAAACAACGCGTTATTGTCATCAAATACTGTTTAATGCTAGTTCAAACAAGCTGGAGCGCGTTAATGTAGTATACATACTACACATCATGCTAGCAGGCACTCTATTAATAAACATAAAATAACATTGAACAATGACCATTCGCTTTAAGTGAATACACTGTTGCCACTTTACATGGTGATATGTACGCTTGACGACAATCTAAGTATGGTTCATTGAGGCTATCGATATATAGCAGAAACGTATTGTGTATGTGATAGTTGATTCTATCACTGCTGCCACCACAGAAAAAAACAAGATCGCCACAAGTTATCAAATTAAACCAGATTTCTCTTTGCAGGATACGAAATAATGATCTCAGAATGGATTTAAAAAGGATATATAAAGTAGAATAATATTAGAGTTATGTGCTGAGATATAATGTGTGTGTGTCGAGAGATTAAAAACGTTATTAGAATTAAACAAAAAATGTATTTAGTGTAAAAATAAATGCCCTCAACTGAAAAATGTAAGTGAAAATATAAATAATTATCAAGTCAATTTGCAATGCATTTGTAGTAGATAACATTAAGTAAAGTAATAATGGTTAGTAATCACCATTGACCTATTAACACGAAGTAACGTTATTTCGTCCAAGAGTTGTGTATGTCTAGTTTACATGTCCTTGTTTATTGTACTGAACCAGTAACCTTGGGGTGAGGTGAATTATGTGCCTATTTGGTTTCGATTGATTCATTGGTTTACATTAAATGTGAACGTCTACTATATTATATTATTTTCTGTTATTCATTTGGTTGTGCTAAATGCAATAGTGGTGACATATGTTTATACTGTTATAAAAGCAGTGGATCCAATCAATTTAACTTTATATCCACAACGTAGCAGTTTGAACTAACGCTTATTCGGTAAGTTTGTTTTTCACAGTGTTGTACATTGGAGTCTGTGGGCAATGGGCCATAATTCCACATTTACTTTTGCGAAATTATGACGGAACATTTTTATTTTGCATTTTAGTACATAATTCCATGTGGGAAAATCTCACCACCTGACTATGACATAACAAATTTGGCAGCTCGGAAATCGGTTTCGTCATATTTGGAAGTTAAATGGTCGATTTCGTTATAGTACAGTATACATCATGGATATACTTTGCAGCTATATCGTAGATTTTTATTAAGCTATGACGTAAATATATTCGAAGACCAGGGCGTACATTTCGTTATTCTGTATCGTTTCTGCATTTGGTAAAAAAAACTTTCCCGTCTCTATTTTACATTTTGCTTTCATTAATAATATTCGTGCATCACACACGGCAACATTGCCATAGATGCTGCCCAGTCTAAGGCAATATTAACCATTGAGTGTTGTACATGTTGTGTATGAACTAACGTAACTACTCGTACTTTTTATTTATCTATTTTGCTACAACGTTTAACTGTGCAATATATCGAAAAATATGTATTTCATTCTTAGAAAAATTTGTGATGAATGCGAAAATGGTATTTGTTATGTTGCTGGTAGGCATGATGATTACATTAACTACGGCCCAAGGTATGTAGTAGAGATATATTCACTCCGTGGCATTGTGTGGCGTAACGTGTAAACGATTTCCTCCCCAATAATCTAATAAAATTTAACAGTGCCACTACTCACTGTATTTTTCTTCACTCATTGACTTTATGTACTCGATATTTTACACTAGATGAATTTATAAGTTGAGCTAACTCATCATATGGTTCACTTTGCAGTTATGTGTTCGTCTAATCACGAATGCCAAGGAAATCAGATTTGCGAAGTGGGACAGCTGTGTTGTACCAGAATCGACGATACTAATTTCATGAATGAATATTGCTACAATCCAGGCGAGTATTGCCACACTGTAAAATGTCAGGAGTGCATCCAAGCCAAATACAAGTCAAATAGTGCATAGTTTGTTTGCCGGTTTATTTTGTTGTTTTTTAATTGGGTTGTCTTCGTTGTCCCTTCATCACTTTGTTGAATGTCTGTCGTCATCCACACCTAACCTCATGATAGGGTGGACCGTTCATTGCCTGTATACCATGACTGTCACTGTACATCGTGTTTTGTAAGAGCCATACATGCGTGTACTCAAGGCATGTGTCTCCAACAGTCAAATACATACATAGTCTTTTGTGTAAGTCACGACACGTATATTCTCACAGTAGGTAACCACTAAACCGTGATTTAAAATTTGCGTTTAACGATATGCCTTTTTTGAATTAAGTTATATAGAAATGCCATTCAAATAAAGTCAATTAAATTAAGACCCTGTATAGGTTTGCAGATTAATTAACATTATGGTTGTGTTTTAATTCAAGCTAATAGAAAGAAAATCATACAAATTATTGTAACTTGATTTATAATGGTTTGGGTAGCTTAGGATTAAGGAAATGGGGACATAGTTATGGTACCTTATCTCTTTCTATAACCCAAAGCTACACAAATCTTGGATTAAATATTAATGAATCGCAAATCCCGGTTGAACGGTGGCCCGCGCAGTATGTGTCTCAATAATCTAATGCCTACATATATTTTGTGAGAGTATGCGCTGTATGTTTTGGTTTCACGGCATGTACTGGTTTCACAGTATGTGGTGGTTTCAAGGCACGTGTTGGTTTCACGGCATGTGATGGTTTCACGGTACGTGTTGGTTTTACCATGGAACTATAAACCCATGGTTTTACACACAGTCAGCTGGCGCACACGTGATAATAAAATAAATACGATATTTACTATATGGGGGCCGCCATCTTGAATGAAGCATAAAACTAAACAAGAGACAAGAAGAACCTAGAACACTAAGCCGGGGTATTTGAAACCGAAATTGTCATCTAAGTGTTAGGCCGTCGCTGATTGGATGCTGAGCTGGAATGCCCATTTTT